>VWZX01007812.1:0-19314 GCA_013399015.1 Galbula dea
ACCACTGCCACTCTTAGACACTCTATGCAGCCACTGATATGAACAGCTGCATCTTTCTTGGGGGGTTCTGTCTGCAGTAGCACGCTCCTGGTAGTAGCAGCAATGGCTTTCACTCGTTTGGAAACCATTGCTGGGTTTAGTTAAGTTGTGTAGGGGGGTTAAACAAAAACAAAACCAAAACCAAAGCAACCAAAAAAACCCCCATAGAAAGCTGATAGGGTGGCTGTGCCCCTCCTGCCTGACCCACCTGCGCGAAATGCCTCGCAAACTGCTTTGTGCCTTGTCCTTTGTCCCTCGTTCCTGTTTGCCTGCTCCTGTTCGCTGCGCTCCAGGTTGCTGGCGCGCCAGGTGATAGCTTTTATATAACGAGGGCATAGTCGCCTGTAGCACTGGTCCCGCCTGCGATGACTCAGAGCTCAGAGCTGCCGACTCCCAATGGGAGGGTGGAGCTGGGCTGCGGTAACAGCACGCCCTGGGCTGCTTACCTGCCTGCTCCTTACCCTGCCTGTCCACCCTGAAGACCTTATAACCATCCATCATGACACAGCAGTCACGGGACTGCATCTGGGTAGGGGCAACCCAAGATATGACTATAGACAGGGAGAGGAACTCATTGAGAGCAGCCGTGCATAGAAGGACTTGGGGGTCATGACAAATGAAAAGCTGGACATGACCCAGCAATGTGTGCTCGCAGCCCAGAAGGCTAATGTTGTCCTGGGCTGCATCAGGAGAGGCATGACCAGCAGGTCTAAGGAGGTGATTCTGCCTCTCTATTCTGCCCTTGTGAGGCCCCACCTGGAGTGCTGTGTCCAGTTCTGGGGTCCTCAGCATAGAAAGGGTGGGGACCTCTTGGAGCGGGTCCAGAGGAGGGCCACAAGGGACTGGAGCACCTCCCATGCGAGGCCAGGCTGAAGGAATTGGGGTTGTTCAGCCTGGAGAAGAGAAGGCTTAGAGGGGACCTTATAGCAACCTTTCAGTACCTGAAAGGGGATTATAAGGTAGAAGGGGAGAGACTTTTCACCTGGTGGAACTGCAACAGGACACCAGGGAATGGATATAAGCTGAAGGAGGGGAAATTTAGGCTGGAGATTAGAAGGAGGTTCTTTACCCAAAGGGTGATGAGGCACTATAACAGGCTGCCCAAAGAGGTTGTGGAGGCCCCATCCCTGGCAGTGTTTAAGGCCAGGCTGGATGTGGCCCTGGGGAACCTGGTCTAGTGCATGTGGCATCCCTGCCCATGGCAGGGGGGTTGGAACTAGATGATCTTTAAGGTCCCTTCCAACCTGAGCCATTCTATGATTCTGTGATTCTATGACCCATCCCACCATGTTTAACTTAGACCAGTAACATCATAACTCTGAGTCTGGGCCAGTACTTCAAGATCCTCTTGCTTATACCTCATACTGCGTGCATTGCTGTAAAAACATTTCAAGACTGACTCTTTATACTCACTATCCCTCGAGTCAGGCAAAAGTGTCTTGACTGCACTCGACCCCTCAGCCTTTGGGCTCTGTCATGTCCCTTTCTGTCCCCTTCCCCCTTCCTCTGATATGTCATTATAGGCTGCAAAGTCCAAGCTCCTACAAAAGAGAAAGTAGACAAGGCAGAGGTCAGTTTATCACAATAAAGAAGTTAGATAGCCTGAGAAAGAGACTGGGAGTCCGCTAGCAGAAGCTTTGTAGTTGCACACAAAGGCCTTGACACACTACGCAGTCTTAGCATGCTATCCTCCCGACAGCTCAAAGCGTCAGTCTTATCATATTTGCATGTGTTTGTAGCGTACTCGTTTTTATTAGATTTATAGTACTTGTTTTTATCTATTAAGTGTTACTTAATTGGTCAGTATCCTTTCTATATGGAAGTGTCACTTGCTAATTTGTCAGTATAATTGTGTATGAAGGTGTTACTTACTAATTGGCCAGTTCCTTCTCTGTATGAAGGTAATTGGTCATTATCCTTTCTGTGTGAGAGTGTAAATTCCAGCTGCTGGAACGATAAAGTTGATTCTGATTGCCATCAGAAGTTGGGGTCTGTGCCCGTCATACTCCACAAATGGCGCCCGAATTGGGACTTGACTAAATCCTAAAAGGAAGAGGATCTGATGATGTAGAATCACTGAGAATAAGCAAGGAAAAAGAAATACACTCAGAGGAAGCGTGAGAAAGCTCGAGCATATACCTTTCACTGGACAAAGGTAAGCAGCTGTGAACTATGGAAACCATTTAACTCAAGAGCAGAAAATTATTCTGCAGGTTTTCAAAGAAATGCTTAAAAGTGAAGGAAAAAACTGTTGATAATGATGCTCTATAAAGAATGCTTTTATGGTGAATACAAAATGACTCATCTGTCTCTCCTAAAACAATTTATGATGTGGTTATTTGAGATAATGGTGGTGTTAAGTTATGGGATTGTGCAACTCCGGATGATAAAATAGCTGGCAGACTTTTGGGGACCTGGTGGGTCATCTATGAATCTCCTAAAAATCATACAGAACCTCAAGAAAATGGTGAGGGGGAGAAAAATCCAAACAGAGGGAACAAGACATTTCCTGTAAGACTAAAGCACCCTCCTGCAAATCAAAAGTGCCTTCCACACCCCTGCCACCCCCACCTTTCAACCTAGTGTAAAGCCCTGTCTATTAACCCTGCCAGCTCGTAAGACATGACTCTTCTACCCCTGTGAGGAAGTTGCGTCCCATTGCATGCCAAGCGACCAGGGGATGAATAGACCCTCCCATGATCAAAGAATCTGAAGTTCCAACATCGACACCAATTTTGCAGCCATACATTGACAAATTTGGTCCTATTCCTATCAATATTTTTCTCAGCTACTGTGGGAAGTGAGGAAAATATTACTTGTGCTCCCGAGCCTTCTATTAAATGACCCATAGCCCTGAACTCTTTTTTAATCACCCTTGGATTACTCAAGTTCACCTCATTAGAGCCAACTTGGATAACTAGAAGGACAGAGGATAATAATATCTGAGTTCCGCACCAGACTGGGAAGTTACCTAGTAATGTCCCCTACCTTGGACCCAGGGAGGCATCAGACTTCCCTGTGGTTGGGCCCGGTCAACATATTGGACCCTCCATTCCTCTCAGGGTAGAGTCACCAATGACAATAACTTGTCTTTTCTTCTTAACAGAGGTGGTACTAATGCAAAAGGCAGGCTGTTCTGCCTTCGGCAACCCTTCCAACCCAGAAGGTCTTATGTCCCCTTGGTCCTGTGTCTGCTCATCTAATTCCAGTGATATCAGTTTGACTTTGCTTATTTGATAAGTGTAGATCACAGAATGATTGAGGTTGGAAAGGACCACCATATGTCATCTAGTCCAACCTCCCTCCTCTGGCAGGGTGCCCTAGAGCACTTCACACAGGACTGTGTCCAGACAGGTTTTGAATATCTCCAGGGAAGGAGACTCCACAACCTTTCTGGGCAGTCTGTTCCAGTGCTCTGTCACCCTCACAATAAAGAAATTGTTCCTCCTGTTTAGGTGGAAATTCCTCTGTTCCAGTTTGTTTCTGTTGCCTCACGCCCAGTTACTTGGCACCATCTAGAAGAGACTGGCACCTTCCTCTTGACATCCTTAATTCAGATACTTATATCCCCTGATAAGGTCCACTATCAGCTTCCTTTTCTTCAGGCTAAAGAAGCCCATCTCCCTCAGCTTTTTCTCATGAGACACATGCTACAGGCCCCTTTGTAGGTTTTCACTGGACTCACTTCAGAGCTCCGTATATCTACTGTACTGAGGAGTCCAGAACTGAACACAATACTCCAGATGGGGCCTTGCCAGTGCTCAGTAGAGGGGATAGATCACGTCCCTCTACCTATAGGCAATGCTCTTGCCAGTGAAGCCCAGGATACTGTTGGCCTTCTTGGACACAAAGGTGCATTATTGTCTCATGGACAACTTGTTTTTATTACAGATAATTCTCTGTAGGGCTACTATCTTGTAGGGCAACACCTAACTTGTACTGGTGCATGAGATTATTCCTTCCCAGGCACAGGACCCTGCACTTGCCTTTGTTGAATTTTAGATGTTTCCTCTCTGCCCATCTCTAAAGTCTTCCAAGACCCTTCTGGGTGGCAGCACAGCAATCTAGGGTATCAACTACTCCTCTCAACTTTATATCGTCGGTAAGCTTGCTGAGGAAGCTGTCTGTTCCTTCATCCACATGATTGATGAATAAACTGAACAATACTAGCCCAAATATTGACCCTGGGAGACACCATTTTTTTGCAGGCCTCCAGCCAGATGCTGTGCCACTGATACCAACCCTGAGACTCTGAGACCAGACATTCATCCAGTTCTCAACCCACCTTACCATATACTTGTCCAGCCCACACTTCTTAAGATTGCCTATGAGGATATTGTGGAAGACAGTGTCACAAGTCTTGCTGAGGTCCAGGTAGGAAATATCCACTGCTCTCCCTTTACCTATCCAGTCAGTTATGCCCTTGTATCCATCACAGAAGGCAATCAGTTTTTTTAAGCATGACTTCCCTTTTTTGAATCCATGCTGAACACTACCGATCACCTTATTATCTTCCACATGCTTAGAGATAGTCTCCAGGATGAGTTCCTCCATCACCTTTCCAGGGACTAAGGTGATGTGGACTAGCCTAGAATGCCCTGGGTCCTCCTTCTTGCCCTTTTTGAAGACTGAGTTGACATTTGTTTTCTTTCAGTCTTTTGACATCTCCCTGGACTGCCATGACATCTCAAAGATGATTGAGAGTGTCCTAGCAATGATGTCCACCAATTCCCTTAGCACTCATGGATGTATCCCACCAGGACCCATGGACTTGTGGATGTCAAGTTTCACTAAATGGTCTCTAACTTGATCCTCCTCAACCAAAGGAAACTTTCTGTTTCTCTAGACTTTTTCACTGGTTCCCTGGTTCTCAGGGATTCCTGAGTACTAGCCTTGGCAGTGAAAAATGAGGCAAAGGAGGAAGGAATATTTCAGTGAGACTGCAAGTTATCACCCTCAGGAGTCTACATAGAGTACACAAAAAAAGAAGACCCCAATAAATCTTTTGGCTACTAGACAAAAGCAGAAAAACAAGTTAAACAAGCAGAATCTTGAGCAATGCAAAGTAGAAATAAAGCACAAATTTTAACAGTGAGAATAAATAGCTGTTAGAATAGATCACCATCAAAGAGAAACACCACCCCTTTTTGAACTCTTTGAAGGGAATCTCTCTGAAAGAGAACTTAATGAAACAAAAATTATTAGACTCAGTGCAGAGACTACTCTGGACTTTTATGCAAAATGTTAGACTAAAGGAACATGCTCTTTAGCCTTACTGGTAATATGAAAATAAGTGTCATTTTGATCTAGCACTGGAGTGTGATGGAAGTGAGCTGAGTTAGATTTATTTTGTCAATGCCTATATGCTTAGAGGCAAGGTAGAGTGGTAAATGTAGTGTTTTGCAGCTTACACACCTGACAGATAATGAAACTCACATACCAACTTAGTGTTCTATTGAACAACTCATGAAATTTCAATTCTGTTAATAACAATCAGTGGAAATGTTGACCTATTTCTTTTATTTTATTGTGCTTTGTTAAAACAATGAAAATAGTTACTTTTGAAAATTCCAGTTTTGCTTCCTTTTCTACTCTTTTATGCCATCAATCTGGCAGAAAGAAATCTACATTGATGACTATGTTTCACTCCTACTAACCTTTTGTGCATTTTTCATTTGTTTCTTCAAAAGCTTTCAAACTTCCTTAGCCTCTGAAAAGTGATATTCTGAAAACTAGAGAGATTTAGAGGTCTGAAGGAGAAGAATGGAAGATACAAAATATAATGTTTCATCAAAAAAGTCAGGACATCTGTACTTGCCTGTGTATATTGGCAAATGAAAAGCAAACAAAACGCGAGGGACAAATTTTAACATACAAAATTCCATAATCTTGAAGAATTGAACACTCCTGCAGAAGTATTTTGCAAAGAATACAGTTGGGTGCCTTCTCAGTGCCACAGAATAGAAACATACTGATGTTTCCAATATAATTACATTTTTCACTCTTTAATATCTGCAACAGTTTTTTGTACACATTGGTGTACAAAACACCTATACTTAATGAATGCTGTGCAGTACTTTGAAAAACACTTCCTAATGCCCTCATTAGCAAAAAGAAAGACAGTTTGCTTGGCTCAACGGATTCAGTCATAACTTGTTATTCAAAGAAAGAATCACCTTAGGAAGAAATTGTGACATGATGTGCATCAGATTAAAAGAAGATAGTTTTGCCTTTGCTTTTTTAGTGCAGCAGTCTATTATTTATTATAAATGCCCTATTTATCAACGTTTTCCTCAGATTGTTTTGAGTAAGATGCATTTTGTCTATTGCACATCCAGCTTACAGTTAGTGGAGAGACAATTAAAGTATGTTACCAATAACTCTTTTGGAGAAGACTATATTGGGAATTTAAGATACTGTCTGGGAATAAAAATTTGCTCTATTGTGTACACACTTTTTCCTGCATGGAAGAATGCAATTGTCAAACTGACTGAAACTGAACAGTTCTTTAAGAAATCAAAGCACAAGGAAATGACCTCAGATATGTCTCGTAAAGTTATAGTACTGCACAGGGCACAGCTTCTTATGCCAAGTTCTGGACTGACAAATATGAATAAGTGATGCCTTTGTCAACATTTGATTTATGCTCAAAATATAAAGAAATGCACCACAAGTCCCCTAATGAGCGTTACAACTATGCAATATTAAAAGAAAAAAAAAGATAAAAAAGGAAAATAAAACTATTGTAAAGCATAAAAATTTAAGTAAGATTGGAAACCTATTGAAATATCATGCACATGTCTACTAGTAGATGCAAATACAAAATATTTTGCAACCTGGGACTTCCATTCTAGACAATACATTACATATTTTTGAACAGCGCTTTGCTGCTTTCTAAGTATGTCACAATGTGCTGGATACTTTAGTCTGCAACTGAGAAACATTTCCCTGGTTATCCTGGCGTCCTTTAAGAACTTTATGTTCAATCATGTATTAGACTTTTAAAAAGACACATACAAGTGTCTTTGTTTAAAGCTATAGATAAGTGAAAATGAAAGGAAGTTTAATAAAAAGAAATAACAATAAAGCCATTAAAATTCTAAGTGTAACATCATCCAGAGACCCTGCAGGCTAGCTTAGATAACCTCTTAAAAATACTACACAGATACAACAGGATGAAAAAAGATAAGAAGAAAGGGCATAGAAGGCACCATATTACACTGTACCTCTGTTACTTGACAAAAGTGAAATGCTAGTGGACTTCATTTGTGTCTCATAAATACATTTCTGCTATATTTTGTGAGGGAGATCTTAAACGTTTTCCTGCAGTTCTGAAGGAAGCAATATCTGCACTGACTTTAAGGTCTGAAACAGTGTTCCTTCACCTAAGTAATTTATTAATTTGTGTATTTTAAGTCACTTCAAAAAGTCCTATTTCATTCAGCAAATATTTAAAAGAAAATAATTTAGTCAGTAGAGGGCATGAACATAGAGTATCTAGAGGGGCAGAAGAAGTAATTTTACCCCCAAGCAAGAACATATTATAATAGGAAAGAGTATTAAAGATAAGTCACCTGGTTTCTATGCTATTGGAGAATACAAGGAAAACTCTTACTTAATGGAAAAACCAAAAGTTACTTTTTAAGATTTAAGACATAAGGAGGAAAAGTTGAGCTAAAAACCCAGTTGCACTGTCCACTGATTCCTGAAGGTTTTAACTGATCTTTGTGAAAACTCTAAGACTTGCTAAACTGAATTTTGGGTAACTGGTATTCACGGAATCACAAAATCACAGAGTGTTAGGGGTTGGAAGGGACCTTGAAAGATCATCTAGTCCAACCCCACACACAGAAGTGCGTCCAGACGGGTTTTAAACATCTCCAGAGAAGGAGACTCCACAACCTCTCTGGGCAGTCTATTCTAGTGCTCTGGCACCCATACTGTGAAAAAAATGTTTCCTGTATTTACATGGAACCTCCTGTGCTTCAGCTTGCAGCCATTGCCCCTAGTCCTGTCACCGGGCTTCACCGAGAAGAACCTGACCCCATTCCCCTGACACGCACCCTTCACATAAATGAGCTCACCCCTTAGTCTCCTTTTCTCCAAGCTAAAGAGTATTACTGAACAACAAAAGAAAATTCCTACTCAAAAACTATTTTTAATTGGTTCAATTGGCAAAAGTCACTCCTTCTGTGATTCTGTGATTCTTTTCTCTACCATGGATGGACTGGAGATTGTTGGGGTAACATTATTATGGCCAGATGCACTCTGCTTTCAGTGTTACAGATTTCCAGATGAGACCTAATATCCATCCACATGCACTGAAGTAGGAAGTGAGTAAAAGGTAGTAGCTATAGGAGGAAAAAATTTCTTTTGTAACAGATATGTAAATACTTCACACTTCCCCCTACCTCTCCCTCCAATTATTTCAAGTTGAAAAGCTGAATTTTCAAGTTTATCAAATGTGTATTGAGAACTATAATTCCTGTTAGCTAAGGGAGAAGAGATGAAAATGAGGTAACAATAAATTCAGGAACTGTGGTTTACAGTTTCTTTGACTTTAGAGAAATTTCAAAAGAGCTTCTCCGTGTTGATGCACAAAGGATATTCCAGTTACTTCTGTTCATATGACTGTACAAAGGTGAGACTTTACTCTTACATTTTTTTAAGATTTCTAGATTTTGTTTTCTCTCAGCTTATGAAAAAATAGGATAAATACAATATATTTGGTTGTACAAGACTAAAGGAAATGCCACTCAGAGAACTAATAAAGCAATTATAACTTATCCCCAGTACTTAATAAGATGCAACACCATAACATATGTTCTCCTTGTAAACTGGTTTGAAAAATGCAATTATTTTTAAAGAAATCTTGGATTTTATGTTCTATGAGTATATTTAAAATGAAAAGCATTTTAAGTGCTCAGCATATAGAACACGGAGAGTCTATATACTTTCCCAGGAAGATTTAATCACAGCAAGCAGTGCTAGTTTATCATAGTGTCATTGCTTCATCTGTTTGTATGCCATGGTATGCAATGCATTTATTTGTACCCATTGCTATTTTATGCATCAAGACTCTGAAATGGATACCATTTATTAGAGAATAGCTAAGTACCAAGTGAAAGAAATCCTATAATTTTGTGTTCAGCGTCTCTTGTCGTAGTCGTGCAGATTCCTACCTTCCTCTGCTATAACTTTCATGCAGAGCATTTGTAAGTCTCACTGTGTCATTTACTTGACCTTTTCTTTGCAATTTCCTCATAGCTTTACACCTAAACCTCTAGCTCTCCTTGGGTCCCTCCTCATATGTTTAGGGAACTATGGGTAAGGATGAACAGACCATGGGCTTGCAGACCATGCCTTAATTCTCTTTCTGGGTTTTCCCAAATGAAGTTTTTCCCAAAGCCTCAAAGTTCCATGCACCAGAGTACACAGTAAGTATTTGACTTCCGTTATAATGATCATAAGGATATTAGGGCCATTAATTACACTGTGAGTCATATTGTGGAAATACGGTACCAAGGGATCCATTTGTATGTAATTTAGCAATTTTGAGTGTCTACTCTACAGGATTGTCAAGTCTGGTGCATGAAAATCCATACCTCTTCATCTCTGCAAATACTTTCTGATTTTACACAAACTTGATCTGCATTTTTGTTGACACATGACTATTGCGATTGAAATCTTTCCTAGCAGCATTCGTTTTCAGAAAAGAATATGGAACATTCACAAACCTAAATACACTAACCAAAGAGAAACCCCATATTTAGGTACAAGAAGACTTGTTTTCAAAGGTGGTGGTCACTGAAATAAATAGCAGTAGATGCTTTATCCTTCTTAAATTAGGTTAGTTTTGAGATGTCTTAGCAGGAACATAACTGGTTAACTTTATGGTATTTGGGTTGTTTTTCGTTTTGGTTTTTTTTTCTGTTACTAGATCTCAGGAAAACTTAATATGTGGCTTTTTAGGTTCTGGACAAATATTTTGTTTAGTTTTATCCATCTAGACTTGTAGTCTCCTTCTCAATTTTTACTTTGAGTTTCAGGTTCAAACAAAATCAGACTCTCAAAGCAAAATTGCTGATTTTCACCTGTTTTAATGTAGAAACATTGAAAATCTGCATATTTCACATAATACAAAATTATAATATGACCCACTTTTAATACAATCAATTAGTTAAAAGAAAAACGTCTGTTTTTTCCCTCCTTCCAATATTAAGGTTATGCAGAAGAACATTCTTAATTAATCTTTAAAACCCAGAATGTTTAGGCCATCCTTCCTTCTGGACATTCTAACAGTTTTCAGCATGCAGTTAGGTATTCTCAGTTCCAGTAAGGAACTTATTTCTTCCATCCAGTAATTTGAGGTTACAGCAGTTTAACAGTGGAAATGCTAGAGGCCTCATTATTTCTTTTGACAAGCCTCATTGATTTCAATGCTACATGACCATTAATTGCTAGTAATATCTCCTAATCCAGGTGTAATTGATTAGTAGTTAAAGCTATTTTTCTGTTTCGTTTAATAAACTACCCATCCTCATCAGAAAGCTGTGATATCATTAATTCCCCTCTACTATTTTAAAGGAAATTAATAATCAATATTCCTTCTGCTCTCCTTAATTTATACTGTAATAAGGACAAACCAGTCTATTTAGAATGGCAGGGAAATTATGTGGTAAAACAGATTCTTAAGCATTAACTGGAATCTTCTCATTCATGGCACTAAGTTTTAAAAAAAATCAAGAAGTAAGGATCAGTCCACTTTAAATCAACCGTAGAATTAATTATGCAGAATACTGCCAGTGCCCTCATCATTCCCAGCACACCTTCATAACAATTGTGTTGATCCTAGAGGCATATATATAAACAAAAGGCTTTGGGAATAATTATGTTCACTTTTGACCTTCAGGGGACTAATACTAATGATAAATCTTCCCAATTGCAAGTAATATCTAGTACAAAACCATGTCCTCAGACTCATTACCTTAATGATGTAATGGTCTTAGCAAAACTGATTTCAGCATGAGCATTTGATCTGGAAACTGTGCAATATAGAGAATGTAGAACAGCTTTGCAAGCAGAGAATGGTGCCATTTTATCACTGTGTCAGCCTCATGTCTGCAACACATCAAGAACACTAGTAGTAACCTAATTTTTAATATCTCAAGCATTTATGCACTAACGGCTGAGAACTGATTAAAAGTGAGATACACACTACATACCATAATCTTTGTGATTATTTTTCTCCCCTTTGATATTTTACTCATGTCTTGTATCTATGCCAAGGCCTGCAGATTGTATTTCTGTGCCTGTTTGACAGGAATGGAGTTTACACAACAGTCTGTAACTAGCAAAGCTCGGTGATAATTAGTAAGTCACACTGTTAATACCTTAAGCATGGCTATCGAATAGAAAACTGCATACCATGCTGCCCCCTGCTGTAGTGTAGCAAACTCACTGTCGTTTATGTGAAACATGAAGTGGGAAAAGATGTCATATAAATTTGAAAAAAAATTAAGCAACTCAACAGTATCATTACAATTCTATTCTTTTTCTTTGTATTGTATATTCTTAAATTTCTTATTAATGCGTAAGTTTTTACTTGTGAAGTTTGCTGATGTCAAAGCATAGACTGGTTTCTGCAGTTGCATCATACAAGGTAATGGTGAAAAACAGTTTTTAGCTCTGAAATAAAGTTCTTATTTTCTTCAGTGAAATAAGAAAAAGGATTCCTTTTAGAACGTTAGTACTCACTACAGAAAAATATCGGCATACTGTTTCTAATGTTAGTCAAAATAATGAATACTTAGTATAGGATTCTATATATAGCTAATATGAACGTTATTGTGCCATTGATTTTCTGAAGGCACAGATACGAAGTGATACTGGATAGACATAATGATCTAAAATCAACTGCTGAGTAAAAATTATATTTTTCTCACATTTTGAGTACTCTTAAATAAAAGCTTTTCTTGGAGAAAAGGGATTATACTGTAAGAAAGTAGCACGTTTTATTTCTTATAACTTTTAATTTCTTTAATTTTTTCTTTCTTTAACTTGTGCTTTAAGAACATTCTGAAACCAAACCTATAATAACTATGCCTTAGCTTTCCCATATCTCTCAACAATGTGTTTAGTTAAAATTTTAATGAGAGGTCAGTACAAATTTTTGTCATTCTAACTTGGAAGTAGGCTATATGTCCTTTTTAGAAACAAGAAGGATAGCAAAGATGGAAGATAATAATTAAGTGGAGCAGGTTGTGGTTTAGCTTAATTTCCAAATGCTGCTAAAGCCATCCTGAAAATGACTGGAGTTAAACAATGATTCAACACCTCCTGAAGGAAGAGGATGGAAGACAAAATAAATGAGCGGAGACTACAAATCTGAAAAATTTTTGGAAAACGTGATTCATAGTAGTCTAATGTTAAGGCAGAGTGAGAAACTCTTGTGGCTCTACCTGTCATACGCAGCTTTCCTAGCTGCTTGCTGTCTCATCAGCATGCTCTCTGGCTTAATCACCCAGTTGTGTTCTATCAGAATAGTTTCTGGAAAGACACTGTGGGATTGCAGCTACCCATTTTAGTTTCATTCAGTTGTTCCTCTTTTGTTCAGAGCTCACACATCTCAAAATTTGGGTTAGATCTTAAGAGGAAACACATCGATTCCAGCTCCCTCAAAAGGCTCACCACTTAGACACACATCAAAGACTGACTTAGCTGCCTTTGCATGCTGGGTGGACTAAGCCACCCCTTGTGCCTCACTTAAACTTGTGCCCATCTGCTTCTCTCCACTCTGCTTAGTGGAGGGGAACATATGTCCCTAACTGCCTGACTCTCATTTCTTGCCACATCTTCAATTACATTCCCATATGTTCTAGTATCATACTGTAACTGCTGGTAGTGAGTGCTAGAAACACAAAAGAGGCATTTCACAAGCCAACAGGTTTACTTCTACTATATAATAAAGCAGAAACAGAGTTGCCACTGTAATCACAGAATGACAGAATCATTACGGTTGGAAAGGACCCTCAAGATCATCTAGTCCTACACTACCCTTATCCCTAAATCATCCCCTGAAGAAACACATCAATCCTCTTCTTAAAAACCTCCAGGGATGGTGACTCCACCACCTCCCTGGGCATCTTATTCCAATATCTCACAACTCTTTCAGTAAAGAAATTCTTCCTAATATCTAATCTAAACCTACCCTGGCACAACTTAAGCCCATTCCCTCTAGTCCTGTCACTAGTCACAAGAGAGAAGAGCCCAACACCCGTCTCCCTAGAATGACCTTTCAAGTAGCTGAAGAGAGCGATAAGGTCTCCCCTCAGCCTCTTCTTCTCCAGATAATCTTCTGACTTGCTCTGCACACAATGCTTTTGTAGTTTTATGTATTTAAAATCATGCAATCATTATTTATCTCTTCATCACTTTAAAACAAGCAAAAAAAGAAAGCCTTTTTCACATTGTTCTGCTGCTTGGGGTTACATCTATACTCCACGGGAACCTGTCTGTGTCCCTGTTACTAGGGAAATGGTATATCAGAGGCATTGGAGAACAATACAACTATTTCATTTTACAAGGATTTTATATACAAGGGAATGCTTTGCCTATTTAACTGCATTACATTGCTGCTGAACTGAAAAAGAGCTAACCCCCACCATTTTGCTGTAATAAGTAGGACAGTACTCCCTGTGATATTTTTGCATTGCAAGCATATGGTTGTAGTTTAGAAAATCTACAGGAAGAACATTTGTGAAATGTGCAGGCACTGTATTTCTCATAATCATGGTGAAAGCAAAAAGCTTCCACATCCTCTAACTCATACTTAGTGCTATTTGGCTTTTTTTTCTTTTCTTTTTCATTTTCTTTTCTTTTTTCCTTTTTTCTTTTCTTTTCTTTTCTTTTCTTTTCTTTTCTTTTCTTTTCTTTTCTTTTCTTTTCTTTTCTTTTCTTTTCTTTTCTTTTCTTTTCTTTTCTTTTCTTTTCTTTTCTTTTCTTTTCTTTTTTTTTCTTTTCTTTTCTTTTCTTTTTTTTTTCCTTTTTTCTTTTTTTTTTCTTTTCTTTTCTTTTCTTTTCTTTTCTTTTCTTTTTTTTTCTTTTCTTTTCTTTTCTTTTTCCTTTTTTCTTTTTTTCTTTTCTTTTCTCTTTTTTCTTTGCTTTTCTTTGCTTTTCTTTTCTTTGCTTTCCTTTGTTTTTCTTTTCTTTTCTTTTCTTTTCTTTTGCTTTGCTTTGCTTTGCTTTTTTTTTCTCCCTTTCCTTTTTTATCCATAATAATGATCATAAGAGCAACTCAATTAACGGAAAATGAATACCTCTTAAAAAACCCCTGTAGTGACAGTGAAAACTATATATGAATATCAGAGCACAAGCTCCGTTGAAGAATTCCAGTAAGTACACAAATCAGGTGACAATCCAAAAAGAAGTCACTTGAGGCATGAATTGGGCAACATACATTAGCCTGAGTTGCATAATCTGTCATGCATCCAAAGTGAAAACTAATATAAAAGGAAAGGATAAACTAGTTCACAGTGAACCTTGCTTTCTAGAGTCCTGTTTATGTGTGTTCATACCTATACTCAATTTCCTCCTGAATGATGAGTTTTGACTTTGTCATGTTAGCTGATAGTCACTGATCTTTCCAATTTCTAATCTTTTCATCTTTGAATAAGATGTCAGTCCTCATTATTATAAAGCTATCACTTTTACTCTTGTAATGTCTAATTCAAGATTATGGCAATTTTAAGTGTTTTCTTTTTCATGTATGTTATAAAAGTACTTGCTAATTTAGTCCACAGCTACTCACTTGACATGTCATGCTGTCATCTATATTAGAAAATTGTCTACTTACTCATTTGACTCTCTGAGTTCTTGCTCCCTGCTGCTCTTCCTTCATAAATTTAAGTAAATTGTCCTTAATGTCGGAACGAGGAGCAATATTTCTTCAGCAGCCCACGAGCTCTTGCACAGACCACAAGAATTTTGTAATATTTAGAACAATATAAAATGCTGCATGTCAACTAGAAACATCTTCAAGACTGTCTTCTCTATATGGCTGATTTCCTTACTTTTTTGTTTAATGGTTTCTCTTAAAAGCACAACTTGAAACTATTTCTTCTACTTCAACCTCTTGTTACTTGGGAGAAGAGACTGAGACCCATCTTATAACAAACTCCTTTCAGGTAATAGTAGAGAGCAAAAAGGTCCACCATAAGCCTCCTCTTCTCCAGACTAAACAACTCCAGTTCTCACAGTTGCTCCTCATAATACTTGTGCTCTAGATCCTTTATCAACCTCATTGCCCTTCTTAGGACACACTCCAGTAGCTCAATGTCCTTCTTATAGTGAAAGGCCCAAAACTTAACACAATACTAGAGGTGTGGCCTCACTTGTGCTGAGTACGGGGCACAATTATTTCCCTAGTCCTGCTGGCTATATATTTCTGATACAAGCCAGGATGCTGTTGGCATTTTTGGCCACTTGCTGGATCACATTCAGCCGGCTATTGGCCAACACTCCAGGTCCTTTTCTGCCAAATATCTTTCCAGCCATTATTCCTCAAGCCTGTAGCATTGCATGGGATTGTTGTGGCCAAAGTGTAAGACCTGGCCCTTGGCCTTGTTGAACCTCATCCCATTGATTTCAGCCCACTGATTCAATCTGTCTATACCCCTCTGTAGAGACTTCCTATCCACAAGCAGATGCATCTTCAGTCTCCACATCACAGTTCTTGTGACTTCCAGAAAGCCCTCCTTTAATGATACAATGCAAATGTACTGTGTCCCTGAGAAGCCTGTTCCAATACCTGATAACCCTCTCCTGAAAAAACATTTCCTGCCAGTTTAAGTTAGCAGGAGGAAACTTCACTGCCCTATTTTGGGTTTTATTACTATACTCTTTCATACTTCACTTGTTGTTATGATTTAATCTTTTTTTCAAAAGACATATATCCTAGTTGTACTTGCCCAAGCCTCTTCTCCTGGGTTTGAAGCATGAATCACTGTTGTGATGTTAACTCTTAACTCTGTCAGGATTATTGTTTGGTCTCCTGTCAACAAATACGGTTTTGCACACACAGCATTCCTCAGTAGGTAGTAAACTCACGTCACACACTTTTGCAGTCTGGCCATCTCTGGAGAACAAAGTGTTTTATTGTCTACAACATACCTCCTGCTCAGTCATTTGCTTCATTGCCTGGCACCTTTCATTAGAGATGTGAAAATATCATAACATGTTGATAGACTACTCCCAATTCACAGAGCCATCTGCGATGTACTCTGGGAGGCCTGCCTTCCTTGCAGCATCTTGCAGCATCATTAGCATATCTGGGCAGCGTCCACTCCTGAGAACAGACCACAGACGGTCTAACAGAGGTGTTTCAGATTTATTTACTTCATTAGGCTATTTAATAGATTTGGGTAAGCCTGACCACCCCTGGATCCTACAGCAACTGATGGAACTGTGCATCAAGCAGTGTCTTGATGACACTGGAGTGACAAATTTGGCTTGCAATTGATTCCAGTGCTACAAACAAATGATGAAGTCTAGCAGCAAAATTCTTATTATCCAATACACCTAAGCAAGTGCAATGTTCAGTTTACATGCGGTATACGCACACAGTAGTAATACTTGAAAGAAAGATATCTGGAAGACTGCTGAAAGAGAAATCTCTGAAACAACACAGACAGCAAAATATAAAACACAGGCAACATAGTCTTTTACAGAGTAAAGTAAGCAGATAGATTTTTTCTGAGACATGTAGGAATGACTGCTCCAAATATTCATGGAGTCCTTATAGAGGTAAGAGTGAACTTCATTTATTGTTTACATTACAGCACTTTTTGTAGGGTCTTACAGGGTTCACATGGATAAAGCAAAGCTACTATTGCCTAAACTAACTTGTTCACACACTTTGTTACTAATTGTTTCTAACATAATTGGTTACATTCAAGTCCACACACACACACACTGTTACAACAATGCCCCCCTAGGTTCTACAGTTAGCATACCTTGCCTACCTTCATCTTGTCCTGTTTACAGCCTTAGTATTTTTCCTCTATCTTCAAGGACATAGCCTTCAGGACGGTGGGCTGGGTTGTGCAAACAGGCTCTCGGTAAGATGTCATGTCCTTGGTATGCTAAAATATTCCCTATAGAGACAGGTCTTGTGTTTCTCTTTATCTCCAGAATTGCTCCAGGCAATTCTGGAGTAAATGATCCTCTAACCACATTTGATTAAATACACAATCAATACATAGTGTCTCCTCAGGTTTGGGTTTGGGGGTTTTTTGGGTGGAATTTTTTGGTTTATTTTGTTGTTAGTTTTTGTTTGGGTTTTTTTTGTTTGTTTGTGGCTTTTCTTTGGTCTTTTTTAAAATATTTTTTAAGTGTCAAATGAAAAAAAACCAAAAATAACAATAAAATACTTCAGTTGAATTCTGCTCAGGGCGAAATCCTTTGTGTCCTTTTTTCATCCTCAGAGAATAACCTTTTTGTGGGATCAGGTTTATGTCTGTTCCTTCTGGTCACCTAACAAAAAACGACACTGATCTTTGTTGTATTCTCTGTGCACATAAATTTGTAGTGGATACGAGACTGACAGACTTCTGCTCCATAAGCTCCAAAGAAAATGCAATGATATAACATTTAGTAAATGTATTTACTAAAAGACAAAAGATCATTTATTATTGCACTAAAATTTAATAACATGTAGAATAAATCTGGCATTATATCAATTGAAATTGTGCCATTTTGTTCTAAGTGCTCCTTAAAACAGGGTTTCTTTACAAGGATACCTAAGATAAAATTACATTAAGGTAAATATATTTTCTACAAGTATACATCATTAACTGGGAGAGAGGAAGTGGAAATGTGTGAAAGAACATCAACAGAATAATTTTGAAAAAATGCTGGGCACAGGCATATAATCTGCTGTACAGAACTGTGCTTCAGACAAAAGATTTGCCTTGTTTTCCCAGATGGAAATAGGCATACAAAAAGAAACTGCAAGAGTGACAGCAAATCTGTCATTCTTTACAGGATAGAAAAACTAAAAAAAAAAAACAAACACCACAAAAACAAACCACAAAAAATACTCCAAACAAAAAGCCCAACCATAAACAAATGGTCATGTTCATGCCTAGGCTTCGTGAAGGAAGATTTGGGAAGGGCTCTACCCACGTTTGTTGCAAGTGTGTCGGTGGCTAAAAAAGTCAATTTAAGATAGGCATGAGCGGTTGCAAAAGGCACAGCAGAAAGACTCCTTAGATGGTGTATTCTGCAAGGCACAATTCTTTCTGCATTTTCTTTTCTCCTCAGGGGTGATCCTGCATGCTTTCTCAAAAGCATCTGCAGGGTTATACATTTTGTGTCTCCAGGCCTCCCGCTTGGAGGCCAGAGTAGACCAGTTATGAGGATCAATATGGCCAAGGCTGAGATGTTGTTTCAAGGAGTCCTCGTATCTTCTCTTTGGGGCTTCTCTCCTGCAGCAGCCTGTGGCAAGTACAGCATAAAGCAAGATCTTAGAGAGGCGGTGGTCCTTCATCCTGGAGACGTGCCCTGCCCATTGCAGCTGTGTTCTCAGTAACATGGCCTCAATACTTGTGACTGCTGCTTGTTCTAGAACATATGTATTGGTCACANGCTCGGCAGCGTCTGCAAAGCAGGATGTTAAACGCTGCAGAGCTGCTTCTGTGTGTGCAACAAGGGTGGCGTCATCAGCATACAGCAGCTCCTGGACAAGATGATTTAAGGTCTAAGTGTGGGCTTTCAGTCTCCTCAGGTTGAATAGACTTCCATCAGTACAGTGTTGGATGTAGATACTGTCCTGATCATCGAGGTCTGCTGTGGCCCTTTGGAGCATCATGCTGAAGAAGATTGTGAATAGGGTTGGTGCTAGCACGCAGCCTTGTTTCACAGCATTAGTTATTAGAAAGGGCTCAGAAAGTGCATTGCCATATCTGACTTGGCCGTGCTGATCCTCATGGAGTGAGATGATCATTTTAAGGAACTTGGGGGGACAACCTAAGTGCTCCAAAATCTGCCACAGTCCTTTTCTGCTCACAGTATCGAAAGGTCTTGGTGAGTTTGACAAAGGTTACATAAAGACCTTTGATCTATTCCCAACACTTCTCTTGCAGTTGTCTGAGAACAAATACCATGTCTGTGGTGCTCCTGTTGGCCCTGAAACGGCACTGACTTTCAGGTAAAATTCCTTCTGCTATAGCGGGTATTAATCTGTTCAGGGGTATTCTTGCCAGGATTTTGCCAGCA
>VWZX01007813.1:0-168980 GCA_013399015.1 Galbula dea
ATATTACCTAGTCTTCTTAAATCAGATGGGCTTCATCCGTCTAGGCATGGTAAAAGGGCTGTTGCCCATAAGTTAGCGGGGCTCATCAGGAGAGCTTTAAAGTAGGTCTGAAGGGGGTGGGGATTGATTTCAGGCTCTCCAAAGTTAAGCCCAGGGGTGAAAAGACTGAATTAAAAGTAAAATCAGCAGCCCAGCTGAAGTGCATGTACACTAATGCATGCAGCCTGGGCAATAAACAGGAGGAGCTGGAAGCCATCTCACCCAACTTCATCTTCACTAGCACTTATACACTCACTCACACCCCCACACATGCTCCAGTTGCACAGGGTGTACAGGCCCTTCAACCCATGGTCTGACTCCAGCTGCTGCACTCACACCCCTGTACACACCCATGCAAACAGAGAATACAGAGTCATCAGCTATGTAAGAGTTGGAAAGGAGTTTAAGAAGATGGCAGAACAGACTGCTCTGCTCAGGCACAGGGCATAGCCAGCCAACCAAACTGACCAAGACTTTTTGTCCTCTCGCTTGTCTGTTTTCCCACACTTGTTCCTTCCCAAATCACCTAAATCCCTCCCTTTCCCCACCTTTGATTCCCTGCTAAACATCCCATAGTAAGTCCTGTGCAGTCCCAAAATGCTGTTCTCCTGTATGCCATAATATGTCCCCTCCCCTAATCTGGGGAAGCAAGACCGTTCAGTTCCAAGCATTCCCTTACCCTGACACCAGGGCTGAGACTCTCTCAGCACGGCTCCAGGAGGGGACAGAACAGTGTCCCCCTCCTTTCTATACTTAATTCGTGTTCCTACTTACCTTTGTGCTTCATGCTCTTCTGGGCTTGTGGAGCAGGGCCTTTGATGGGCTGATGGCTCCTGGGATGTCTTGGGAGCAGCCAGGGCAGGGCATTAGTTGGCCTCCCCACCCTTCAATTGTCTTTTTGTGCTCCTCTGTAGGTATGCCAACAGACTTTTACAACATAGCCTAACACTTGTTAGGTTCGCAATTGTACCTGCCTTTTTTTCCAGGAAAGGATGCATTCTCTCTATCCTTTCTCTGGCTTTTGCTACAGAAACAGCAGAAGTCAAGATCTGATGCAATGTGAGAATGCAGAAGTGTATTAGGAAAAATATTCTTTTATGTGTTTCACATGATGTGCTAGTTCTTAAAAGTGAGCTGGGATTTTGTATCTGTCTGACTGGAAATTTGCATCTATCTGATGCTTTCTTGGTTTGATCTTGGACTGTTATGTTTGACAAATGGGGCAAAGTTTGGTAGTAGCCTGATTAAAGGTTATCTGTGAAAGAGCTTCTGAAAGGAAATAAAAACTAGGATCTGGAAAAGATTTTGAGAAGTGGGGATTTGGGGATTGGAGGGGGGATTGTAGACCTGCTCTTCCAAGAACTAAGAAGCAGAGACTATGAAACAGAGCTTACTAGCCTATTGCAAGGGTAAAGAGAAAAGAGACAGGCAGGAGTAAGGCAGCAGCTACGGGAACTGAGAAGAGGCTCTGAGGAGAGCTCTCCCAGCAGAGTGTAGGGAAAAGATCACAGAAATGGCCAAGAGCAAGATCCATCCTTCAGCAAACTGAGCAGCTCTGGAGGAGCCCAATGGATTGGCAAATCTGGCAAAAATCTGGGCTATTACATTAAACCGCAGGGACTCAAAAGAGGCATTTGAAACAAGCTGTTGCAGATTTGCAGCTGTAGGAAGGAAAATCAGATGAGTAACCTTGACAGTGAAATTACTATCACCATGCCATTATTGCTTTTTGGCTTTTATGTTACTTTCAGGGTTTTTTGTTTTGTTTTGCAACTTTAATATCATGCAGTATAAATTTTCTGCCCCTGCTCAGCCAATTATGCCATCTAAACTTGAAATGTATGCATTTTAATGATTTTTTAATGACCCAGAATTTTGATCATAACAGCACTTAGAATCATATTCATCATATCATCAATCTCAAACATTTTTGTTGATTTGACACTGCTTGTAAAACCTATAGAAACCATTGAGGGTCAGAGATCTAGATTCTGGTTCTGAAAGTGGCAGATGGTAAGATTTACGTGTCTAGTTGCTTTTGGATCTAGTGTTGTGTCTGTATAACAAATATCTGCTTGGCTCAGCTGCTGCAGTAAAATGCCTGATCAATGCTGTTCTGGCAGGAGTCTTCAGGGTGGATGTCATGGTGATATCACTGTGTCAGCTTCTGTGTCAGGATACAAAGGAGCCCTTTCAGACTGAGATTTATCTGGCATTTTTTCTTCTTCCAAGGCATAACCAGATCATGTTAGAAATGTTTCACCAAAGTCCTTTCCTTTTCCATCCTTAGTTTCTTATGTGTGATACTTTTGACACACATTTTGTTTTGGAGGAGGATCAAGGCAGGAATAATTTATGAACTGGGTATCTGGGATTGTTCCATATAATTTATATAGTGCTTAAATACTTTACTGAATGACTTTTCAGATCTCCTGAATTCCCTTGTGGTTAAATATTCTGTAAACCTAGAAAAAATACTGTACATTTCAAGTACAAACTTTGCTGATATAATACATTACTCTAGCCACATTAAAAAATGTTTCTATCTGATAAAACATTGACTAATGGTTTACTAATAATTTTGCTGAGTAATTTTACAGTATAGTCACTGGTGTCTTGCTATGGGAGGCAAATATAGGCTAAATACACGTCAGTGTGCACTGATTAAACACCAAATACAGGTGGGTTATTTTTCTGAATAAAACTAGATGTGTAATCCAAAAACACTAATTGTACTTCTTAGTGGGAGAAATTAATTCAGTACTGCAATCCATGTGAATTGTGTAATTATCATTAGGCTGATTTCTGCAAATCTGAAAGTCGTAAGAAGTCCTATGTTTCAGTCACATACATCAGAATAAACATTAGATACAGCAAATTTAAATCAGTTTTAGGTATGCAGCTTTGCAGATAGGGAGTGCATAAAATTAAAGTTAATTTTCCTAAACCTTAAAAGTATTAAAGAATGAAAAAAAAGAAGCTTCAGAACCTGTTGTCTCAAGTCTCTAACCCACACCCTTCTGTCCTGCTCAAGTATGTTCCTGTTCATAATGGCAAATTATTAAAGTCCACCTATCAAACAAAGTCTCTTATCTCATCCCTTAGAAAATTTCTGCCACATATGCAGACAACTTTCCAAGGCTGTTCAACAGCATAAATTTTCACTGAAATTAAAGGCTGGCTCAAGCATCACCACACTTCTGGGTACTAAGAAGAGAGAAAAAGTTTTTCCTGGTGTCTACTGTGAGCTTACAAACCTAAGACTGAACTGCCCCTGATAAGAGTTCCCTTATCTCTGTTACTGCTCTTCAGGTAGGCTGCTAACAGCTCATCCCTTAGCAATGGTCTATACTAAACAAGCCCAGCTCTCAGTCTCTCCTTGTTGGCTATGTGCTTTCTTCCCTAGTAGTCTTCACAGCCTTCTGCTGAACCCTCTGCAGCTCCTCCATATTCCTCGGAGTGCCCCAAGACTGTACCAAGTAAGGAGAGAGAGAGTAACCTCAGCTTGCTGGCATTGGGCTACTAGGCAGTTTATCTTATTTGCAGTAAGAGTTCTTTGTTGTTTCATACTCAGCTTGGCATCCACTGTCACTCCACATCCTTTTCAGCAGTGCTTCGCAGCTAGTACTGGGGCAAGGGACAATTTCTTTCCAGACACAGAACATTATAATTCTTGTTGAGTTTGTAAGGTGTCTGTTGGCCAAAATTTCATTATTAATTTGGTCTAGATTATGTTATTAAATAAAGGCCATTTGTTAAATTCTTAGTGTTTTGATCAAAAACCTATTACCCTCAAATGAAAAATTTGGAGGAATTGGACAGGTCTATGAAAAGCCACTGGGGATTTAGGTTGTGGGGCTTTGGGTAGAATTAGCTTTAAAGTATATGCATGCTATTTAGAAATTATGTGTGTGTTCTGCCATTGACTTTTGTGTTTATAGAACATTTAATTTTTCACTTAGAATAGAAGTGCATGCAAAAAGAGACAATATTATCAGTTACAGATAATTAAATCAATGGACATGAACATATATCTAAAATGAGGCAGAACAAAGACTGACAGCAGATAAAGCATGGAATGGAGAACATGTCGTGCAAAATCTTATTATTAAAATATATTTTAAATTGCCAAAGTTCCTAATATAGCAATCCATCATACAAAATTGTTTGTTATGCAGACAGAAGTCTGACCTTTGAGTTTGTTTCTCCTGCATTCTCTTCCCTATGTTTCACTATTTCTTCTTTTTTGTATCTTTTTGTCTAAAAAAGGTGTTGATTAGGGAGTAAAGAATAATCCACCTGTTGCAGTATTCTTAGAAATATTGAAGAAAAGACAGCTTAGACAGCATGAAGGTTGTAAATAATTTACAGGTTTTGAAGTGATTCATAAAACCATGTGCTGGAGGTGTAAATTCTCAGCAGTAAAATTGCAAGCAAGAGAGATCATCAAAAGGAAAAATCATATTTTTTATTCTCTGACTCTTCTTTATGTGGGTTTGTATTGTTTTCATTTAAAGGAGGGAGTGCTGGACTCAGGAAAACAGTTCAAGATTAATTTTTCCTCCTTTTTATTCTCTAGAAGGAAAATATATCATTAATGCAATGTTAAAAGACTGTCAAATAGAAATTTTCTGTAACAAAATAAATTATACACAGCTGGAGGAAAAAAGAATATAGGAAATGGTTTAAATAAGCCTCATATTTTTCTTTCAAGCTATTTAATTATTTTTCTCTCCTTTATAAGACAGGGAAACTTTAATATAAGATTAGAATTATTTTTTTTAATTATAGATGATACAATAGAAGCAGCAATAACTTGGCATAAGGCCATGGGGCATACTTAACAATTGCAATATTAAATCTCTTTCACTGAACTAGAAAAATCTCTTGATAAACACAATAATGCCAGATTTATGAGTCAAGAAAAGAGCATTCTTGGAGGTAAATGATGTTGGCTACATATACATTTAGACTGCAATTATTTAAGCGCAGAAATGTTGGCTGGTTTGCAGTTTCAGAGAAAAGATCCAAGCTAAAGAAATAAAAGAGCCTGAGCTGTTATTTCTGATAAGATTAATTGGCTAGCATCACAGATTTTTAATGAATGTCCTTAAGATGCCATTAGCACAGACCTCCAAGCATGGAAAACATAAAGTATTACTGGTAATGCTACAGTAAAGAGCAGAGGAAAATACAGACAGTCAACCTGGATAAACTCAGGAGGTCATTCTGACTAATAAGTAAGTCTGCAAAAGTAGGCTGCCTTTTCAAGCAATGTTTCTTTCAAACAGTATGGTGAAACTGGAGTTCATTAAGTGACAGAAAAAAAGTACTATCTTTATATAGATCATATATTCTTCTAAAAACAGGCTCCTAACATATTTTTCCAGAGCACCTTTAATTCTCCTCTAACATCACAACATTAAATGCAGTTAGGAAATGGGAGTCTTATTCTTCACCGCTTCAGACTGAGGACTGACACAGCTGGAGTTGCTGGCATTTTCTGTAAAAAAGAGGAGAGCACTTTTTGCAGATTTTGAATGTCTTTCTCATCTAAGTAAAAGGTAGAAAAAGCACTCAATAAGCCATAGAGTTAGATGAACTTAAATGCATATTTTGTCATTCAGTATTTATTCACCTTCGCAGAAAAATAAAAGAAAAAACCTGCAAAATCTGAGTTCTGCAAGTTCAAATCTACAGATTTTCTCTTTAGTTCACTCAAAATGTGCCTAACTTTTTGTGTGAAAAGAAATTACATGCAGAACAGAAAAAAAGCCATGGCTTCTTTTTCTAAATTCTAAAATACTGCATTGTCCTTTCACACTCTCAGCCGCCTCAGGGACAAAGCTGCATTATTCTTCCTTAGGCAGGTCTGGGAGTGATGTAGAGTATATACCAATGTATGCTTGGAAGAGGAACTTATGAAATACCTTTGTTACAATTTCTATATACAATAACTATAATGTTAAATCAATGAGAATCTGAACACTTCACTCATGTTTTCTTTCATTGTGCTTCGAATAAAAATACGACTCTTTTGAATGCACTTACACAACTCCAGAAGGCTTCACATAAAAAGACAAGCAGCATAATAAACCTATTATTGACCAGAGAAACACGAGACCATCTGACTGTAGTTTTTTGGGAAGCTGGTAAAGTGGAGAAAGATGCTTTAGAATGCCCTCACACACAAAAACATGACAGGCAGGAAGATGCTGCCTCAATTAATGGATTGCTCCTTACCTGGTGAAGGGTAGAGACGCTAGATTCATTTCACTGTTTCTCCCGTTCCCCAAAGGCTTTGGTTTGGAAGGCAGTGTGGCCCAGCAGTCAGTATGTACCTGGTCTCACAGAGCCGTGTGTTCTAATTCTGTCTCCTCATTAGTGACAGCCTTTGTGACCTGGAACAAGTGATTTTGTACTTCTGTCTTTATGACTGCTGTTTGTCTGTCTGTTCTGATCAAACAGAATTGTTTCTTACTATGTGCTTGCACATGCTTAATTATGGTGAAGAGCTGATTTTAGCTGAGGATAAGTGACATAAATCAAAATAACCCTACAGTTCTGACATGAAGTTTTTGAGTGATGCATTCACCTCTCAGTTAGCAAGATTAGACTATTTGTTTCATAGCAGAAGCTGTTAGAACTATGAATCTCTCAGTGTTCCTTATTTGATCTAATAGAAATATAATTTGCTGTCACACGAAAAGCTGTTATTACACTACTAAAAGATATTACACTGTTGTTTATCGTCATTTAAAGCTATTTCCTTTCCCTCTGTTAGGACTAAGAGTATATGAGTCTGAGCTATCAGTCCAAATAGCATAGCAATAGACAAAAATAAATATATGAGCCTTAACACTTAATTTGTCCTTTCTTACTTAGCTTTGTTTCTAGAAATGCTTTCCTTTTAAAGAGCTTGCTAGGTGTTTTTCACCCTCTGTGGTAAAGCAGGAATTAAGGCAAGAAGGAATTAATTGCATTGCCCAAAGTCATCTGCTAAGTCTGGTGAATTCAGGACTAGAAGTTGGCTGCTTGGTCTGTGATATTTATGTGTGACTTTGTAAACGATGCAGTATTCCTTCTGCTTTTCCTGTCTCTTTACATAAGTAATTTTTATAAAGTCATTTCTCTCATCCTCTTTTTTCTTCTCCCTCATTTCCTTTCATTTTCTTTGTCATCACTCTGCTCTGACACTTTCTGCTTATTCCTTCTTACATGTTTAAGTTTATGAAAGAGGTGTAAAGAGGAAGATGGATCTACAAGGTTTGAATAAGAACTTCTGGGGCAGGGTCTTTTGAATTCATTGAAGAACATTTCTATTAGAATATGACAGCATTTCCTATCAGTAATACCTAATTGCTAATGCAGTTTGCATTCATGTTTTGTTTCCATACCATGCAAATGCTGCTTGCAGCTGTGGAAGCGATCACCCATGGTCTACAGCAATGCTGATAGCTCCACACCCTGCAGCAGAGTGGTTGCTGCTCACATCTGTCATTCAGGTCTCCAAACTGAAACTGAGATATATGGACCAGAAGAAATATTTTCTTCTTGTGGGAACTCTTTAGGAAGATACTTCCTAGTGATAAACATTGAATGTATTAATATTTGGTTGAAAGTGCAAAATCAGACATGTTAAAGTCTTGGAGTCACATACCTGTTCTGTATGGTCTCATGAACACATGATTTGCCTAGACCAGATTGGGTAGTGTTAATTTCTTGTCTTTCACTTTTTTTCAGGAATGCCCCAGTGGTGTTGTCAATGAGGAAACCTTCAAAGAGATTTACTCTCAGTTTTTTCCACAAGGAGGTGAGTACACGGCAGATATAATTAGTACTACAGTGAACAGAGATACGTTCATTAGTTCCTAAGTTCCTGTTGTTTAAATTAAGATGACTGTTGTCTTAAGCTCTGTCTGAACTCATGGGGTACTTCCTTGATGGCTGGACACATCTATTTCTGAATGAAATGCAAAGATATCTACAAGAAGTCAGTCTTGTGTTATGAAGTTCCTACCTGTATTTGGGTACCTTTGAAAACAAGGCTTCCTTAAGTAGGTTATTCCTTTTTAAACTTTCTACACAGTTTTCCTCATTCTCTTTTATTCCACAAAACCTTTCACAGTAGGAATGAAAACTGTAGGAGGCTCTACAGGTATCCTCTAATATCAACAGCAGAACCTCCTTGACTTCTGTAGGTTTCTCTGCTTAAATGATGGCTTTTTTTGCTAACCTTAACTTAAATTAACTAAGTTCCAGGGGGTTCATTAATTTCTTTATCTTCATTATCTTTTAGTATATTAAAGATAATGCAAAAATGTATATCTGGTTTTTGCCTTAAACCTCAGATTTTATATTAAGTGAAATTATTTTCCTCTCTTTTCTTTCTCTTGCTTTTACCATTCAATACTCCATATTCTCCTAAACCACTTCAATTCTGCCTCTTCATCTTCTCCCATGGCTCCTGAAATGTGCATGTTTCCTTCAGACTGTTTGGAGGTCTTTCTTTTCACTTCTATTAAAAAAAAAGAACCCACGCTTAATTGATAGGAACAAAATATCCCTCAATTAGTTTTATAATAAAGACCTAGAAGGTAAAGAGCAGCATTCAGTGTGGATTACCATCACTGAAATCCTTAACAAGCAAGCACACTCAATAGGGAAGAACAAAAGGCTAAAAGAGTTGACCTGCCTACTGACTATTTCTGCATCTAAGCTTTGAAACCATGCTAACAATTATAGTTTCAGCTATTGTATTTTTCAGTTACCCTGTCTAGTGAGAATAATTACCTGCATATGATTTACTATACCTTTACTACATGTAAAATAATTAAAAAATTGATATTACCTATTGTTACACTCAAAATTGTTTGTGGCTGACGAAAAAGCACACTTTTTCAAAAAGTAGAGCTAATATGTATTGTGAGAATAAATGTAATTTTAGGAGCCTAATCTTTTTAATCCAGACCTAATTGTTACAGAAAGGAAAGGCTAATAGTGTAGTTAAAATCGATATATACTCAATTCTTAGTTTTTACTCCTTTTCCTGGTGCTAATGCTTATGCTTTCACTACTCCTCTGGGCCTCTAGTGGCATCATCTGGGGGAGGAAGTGAGGACAGCAGTGAACTGTAGGCGTCTTCCTGGTGAGGAATAGGTGTTCATGTTGGTGCTTTCTTCTGCTTCACTCTAGGATTCACCTGGGGTCGTTTCTAC
Source organism: Galbula dea (assembly GCA_013399015.1). Taxonomy (NCBI): domain Eukaryota; kingdom Metazoa; phylum Chordata; class Aves; order Piciformes; family Galbulidae; genus Galbula; species Galbula dea. The sequence goes on from VWZX01007813.1 coordinate 9,258, forward strand.
ATGTTTGCTAACAGATTTTTATGCCTTTCTTTTCTTCATTGGCTTACAGCTCCACATTACACCCAAAACTTTTATAGATGGTGACTTTTACATGTGTTAGGTAGGTTTAAAGATGGCAGAGTTTTTTCTTGTTACAATTATATCACATCTTATGAAATTAAGATACTAAAATAAGACCAGAGATGTTCCTTACTAATAACAGATCTGAATCTGTGAAGTACAGAGTTTTGAGTTTTGGTATTTTTGGTTCCTTGGAGTCAAGGTGGCATTTCAGGTGAGTCACTCAAGGCTAGTTTAACTCAAAACAATATTTTGCAGTGTAACAAATAAAGGTTTTCAGGTTTAATATGAAAAGTAAAATGATTTAGTGACAAGAAATCAGAAAATCAGAAAAACTGCAGCACTGATGAGGGAGGGTTTTGTCCTGCAAGGGGGTCACAGATTTCATGACACTTCTCACTTTACTAAAAGTTTGTGAGTTTAATGTTAATGAACCTAAAAGTAATATAAATACATTAAATAGAAAGAGAAAAACAAAGAATATTAAAACCAAATAATACCTCAGCCTATGTTTACCCTGGAGGGAAAAAACACTGAGGAAAGCTGACTTCCCATAACCACAGCATCTTGTGCCTCACATCAAGAGAGCAGTGTCTGGAGAAGTTCTCTCTTCACAATATATTAGTCCTCAAGCAAGCTGTGTCTCTCAGAAGGCATTCAGTGGAAATGGAAAGATGGATCTTTACAAAAACTTCAAGGCTTGACAGATTCATGCTGTCTTTTGTTTCTAAAATAAGTTAATATGCACTGGTCAGTAGATTTGAAAATTATACAAATAATTAGTGAAGGGATCACTTGTTTATGGTCATCTTTCAGAGTCTTATTTACCAAAGCACCTAGCCCTTGTACTATATTCATGGGAATTAAGCAAAACCAGCTTTAAGAATCTGCTTTCTGGACAGGATTTTATCTCACCTGTGGGTAAACATATGACCAAAGCATCTCGATAAGCTCCACTTCAACCTAGGTAACAGACCTGTCTCCAGAGTAAGAATGATATGCCAGATGCACAGGTGGTAATGTCCGCTTCCCACATTTACAGTGAACAAATGAACACATTTTTCTTTTTAACATATGTGATGGATCCCCTGTCACGGTCATTTAACTGATAAAATAGCGTTCCCATTAGCACAGGTTGTTTCAGATTACAATAACACTATTTCTTTGCTGTTCATTCAGATAACAGTGATTAGCAGAATGGGACTGAAAATGAGGAACTATATTCCAGGTCACAATTTTATATTTTCTGTTCCAAACAGTGTAGCTACCACATACTTGCACTTAATAATTTATCCCTCCTGTCTGCCAAAAAAAAAAGTTTAAAATGAATTGAAAATTTAGTCTGGCTATCAAATTTTGGGTTCAAAATGTATTTTGGTATCATTTTTTTTCATGGAATGAAATTAAGTGAAATAAGATGTGCTAACTATGAATTATTTTTACTGTTTTAAATTGTAGATTCCACAACTTATGCACATTTTCTGTTTAATGCATTTGACACTGATCACAATGGATCCGTAAGTTTTGAGGTAAGTGATGCTGTTGTTTCTTTCTCTGCAATTGAATAACTTACCATTCCTTGTAATGAAATCCAGGTTAGTGGCTTTTATTATATGGCTCACCTTATGAAAAATTTAGCTTATGTGAGTCAAGTTTCAAGTGTTTTAAATGTATTAACAAAAGGCATTTTTATTATTTCACAACTGAATATCCAAAATGCTAACTCAGACTGTGCTGCTATATATTATTTTTATAAATGTATCCATTTAAAAGGTAACATGATTTATATGCAAGTTACATAAAATAATCTTTATCTTCCTCCCTATCTCTGCAAGGTGAGGACTCTGAACTACAGCTAATGTTATGGGGATGACTCAGCCAAAATAGGATTGCTCACGCACACTATAAGTTTCCAGAAAAAGGCTCTATTTAAAAAAAAAGAATTTATAGAAAATGTATCTAAAATCACAAGAGTTTGAAATTAATTCTTCCCCCACTTAACTGCCCAATCTGTTTTCAAAATTCTGCCCTTCCCTGGAAGGGCTGATGTCATCACCTGTGAACTCTGATGTCATTGATGCAGCAACAGGGTAAAAAGGGTCACTCACTGCAGTAGTTAGATGAAAATGGAGTATACAAAATATTGTGAACACTTGCTTCTGTGTTCTTGTACCATGTAGCAGCATTATACTTACAAAATGCATGATAGCCATTCTGAAATCATCCTCCTTAGGTTAAAAACGTTTAGATTTTTTTTCCTAATTATGTGAAAGTAGCTGCAAAATGTGAAAGTAGATACTGTGAAACATGAAAAATACTCTTGTGTCATTTTTTTCCTGCTCCTTTTTATCATAGGTGTAACCGTGCTCTATTCTTTCTATGCCAATCTATATTCTAGTTTTGTAATTTCCATTAGGAAAAAACAAAAACTGAAACAAAACAAAACAAACAAGAAAAACCAAAACAAACAAACAAACAAACCAGAACAAAAGGTAGGGGAAAAGGAAGTTATTTTAAAAATTTGGAGAAAAAATAATCATTCATTGCAATTTACTTTCTATATTGAAGTGTAGGAGTAAATACAATTTAATTTAATGACATGTATGTTGAAAAATACTCTTTGGCTTTCTTCTGTGTAAAAAGGATATGAAAATCTGAAATGGTAGAGAAAGAATGTAGGTAAGAATGACATTTTTTGTGTTTCACTTTCCTTTCCCTACTGAAGCAGTGGTAGCAGGACATTTGGGAAAGAAGAGATTTTTGCTCTTTTTTCCTGAAATTTTCAACCATCAACAAAGAAGAGTTAGACTTTAGCACAACTTAAATGCACACCTTCACTGGATGAGATTGTTTGGTGACACTGCTGTATCCCTAGAGTTTTGCCATCCCTAAATCTGTGCAGTCTCTGATAAGAGTCAGGTTCTCCAACTGAAGCATTTTATGTACCATTAAAAATAAACTCATAAAACTCACTGATTGAACCTCTCTATTCTTGAATAATCTCATTATTGTATCATTTATATTATATTATTTAAGATTAACTTATTTCACTAGTTATGCCAAACAGTTTTGCATTAACAAAGGATAAACAGAGCTTCAGACAGGTCTTGAATATGTCCAGAGAAGGAGACTCCACAGCCTCTCTGGGTAGTCTGTCCCAGTGCTCTGCCACCTGAACTGGGAAAAAAATTTTTCTTGTATTTACACAGCACCAGAACTGAACTATGTATCATTCCCAAATATGATGATGCAATGTGGAAGGAGATGACCTGCTCTTGCAAAATTTAGAGTGCACACCTGGAAGGTTTTTGAGTTGTTTCAGCTTTTATAAGGACATTCAGTCCCACCTAAAACAGTACAAAGTCATGTTTTTTTTATGCGTGGTTTTTAAAAACAATGATAGAAGGAAAGCCTTGCAAATGGGGATATAAGTGATGCCAGGAGCCAGCTAACATAGAGGTAGTGCATCACAGAAAGAACAAAGAGAAATAATCAGGAAAAGAAAAATAGATATGGTTTAGATAGAATAAATGCAAAAATGTTGTTAGTGACAAATTAAAAATAAAATCAGAGTACTGAAATATAATATGGAAAATAAAGTTACTGGGAACCTTTGCAAAGGACTTCAGGAAAAGCAACATCAAGAATGTAAAACAATGAAGAAAAAAATTGAAGCCAGTGTACTGAATTAAAAAGGTTAATTGCTAATGCTGTAATGTGATCAAATCTGTTCTGAATTTTTTGAACATTTTAATACTTAATAGTACATTGTTAAAGAGCTGTTTGGAGAATTAACCCTGTGACCCTCAATTAGTCACTGAGATATAGACAAGACAGTTGAGCAAAACTTGCAAGATTCATGTATCCATGTACCCCAAAGGGCACTTATATCAGTAAGACAGAAACCTATGACAGACTAAGAAAACCCAGAGCATACCATTTGAATTGTTAAAAAGGCTGAAGCATTCGAAAGAGCTGTCTGTGCCTACTAGACTTTCTGAGGCCATGATGTCACTATATTGGGTATACTTATTTGACTGTGTGGTACATCAGGCCTTCATAATTTGTGTATAACCTCAGTACAGTCTTTTCCACTGTTCCTGTTTTAAGGAAACGCATACACTTTGGTGGTACTGATAAGATTTTTTTCAGCTTTTATTGTCTCTGCTTTAATGTTACTCTAGGACTTCCTGTATATCTTTGCCAGTGACATAAAAATGCACATTTAAGTATAAGCTGTTGGCATATTCTGCTCAGCCTAGTATGGAGACAATTTCATGGATTTATGAGTTTTCAAGCTTATCAAATAGAAAAAGGTAGAGGAGACAGTTAGGAAAAGCCACTGCTTAAAAAAAAGTTAAAATGCTAATAAATACAGAAGACAGGTGGTGATACATCCCAGTTGATATTTTCTCCAGGTTTGTGCTGTCAAAAGAGTATTAATTATGAAACAAGTATCGGTAGCCAAATACTATATATAAATAATCTCAAAAGTCTTCTGATTTATTTGTGTGGAACAGCATTTTGGTGGGGCACAAGCACACTGAAGTGGTACATGGACACAGAATAAATATTACTCCTCCCATATTTCCAGTAAACGGTTTAAGTATTGAGTTGTACTGTAGCACACATGAAGTTTCAAATGTTGACTGCAGCAGATTGATCTGAGTGGTCTGGGAACCACATAATCCACTTCCAACATGGTATAGAATTAACACGAATTTAATGATCCTTAGTAGGTCATTCTCCTAAAATTGGTTTCCTGTGCTTAGATTAATCTAACTCCCAATTAGGCTTTTTTATTGGACCATTAAACTATGGGGATTGCTTTTGCCTAATATTAAGTTCAACAGAAACTGCTTATGTGAGGCATTTCAGAGGATAAATCCACTAAGAGAAAATTATGGCTTATTTTGTAGGAAATTAATTTACTTATTAATTATGAGTGTAGCAAACAGTGCATTGGATTGTTAATTATTTTAAAAACCAGTGATCCTTATCACTTACTCTGAAACAAAAGGATTAGAAACAACACATCTTTCCAGACTTCTGTGCTTCTAATGAATGCATTATTCTGGATTTCTGAGTGTTTGTGAAAAACTGCTCAATTCCAAACTGACCAAGACCTTTTGTCTATTTAGGATTTTGTTATGGGTCTCTCAATTTTACTCCGAGGGACAGTACAGGAGAAGCTGAACTGGGCATTCAATTTGTATGATATAAATAAGGATGGATATATAACTAAAGAGGTATGGTTTGCTTTTTACACTAATCACTGAAACTAAAGGTTGTATATCTAAGTCCTGCTTTCAAAGAATGACTTCATTGTAAATTAGACATGTTAACAAATAAACGTATATTATGAAACTGGACCATTTACTTGCTGTTACAGAACCTCTTTTCTTGTTTAGTTTTATCCACAAGACCCTGGGAAATTCTTCTCGCAGTCACAGAATCATAGAATCATAGAAAGGTTTGGGTTGGAAGGGCCCTTAAAGATCATCTAGCTCCAACTTCTGTGCCATGGGCAGGGACACCTTCCACTAGACAAGGTCACTTAAAGCCCCATCCATGAACTTGCACATATTCTAAGCCATTTAAAATAAAAATCATACATCTGCATCTATTTAACAAGTAGTATTTTTCATCCTCTATGAAAGCTGAACTAACTTGCTGGAATTTCTGGGAACACAGTACCTTCTTGAAGCTGTTCACTCATAACAAACATAATCCCAATATTTTATTCTAAAATGGAAATCCTAAGCCCCATTTCTGTGTTCTGAGTTAAAGCAGTGTATACGACACACCTTACATTACACAGGCTTTTTTGTTTTGGCTCTTCAGGAAATGCTTGATATCATGAAAGCAATATATGATATGATGGGGAAATGCACCTATCCTGTTCTCAAGGAGGACGCACCTAGACAACATGTGGAAACATTTTTCCAGGTGAGTCAGGTAACATTTGAGCCAAAAAGACTGCTCTGTTTGCAGCTATGGAAAGATTTTCATTGTTTTGCATATCCTACCAATTTTGTAATCCTTTTTTCTTTCACGTGGTTCTATCCCAGGTTTTTCAGATCTACTCATTCCACCTTGCTCTTTCAACAATAAGCTCCTTAAACTCATTCTGGTATATCACTTACTACATCTTTACAGCATTTTGGCCTTGGTGTTCCTAGGCTGATACATGACTGAAATTAATAATAAAAAGGACTTGTTATACACAGGATTTCAGGAGGTTAAACATACATTCTTATTCTTTTTGAACAGAAAATGGACAAAAACAAAGATGGAGTAGTCACTATAGACGAATTCATTGAGAGCTGCCAGAAAGTAAGTACCCACTGATAAATACTGAACCTGTATTTTTTGGTTAATGCTATCATAGCTCTATACAGATTTCTGGAGTGACAGTGATGGTAATCCTAATACCAGACACAGTATTTTCCCAAGGTAGAGGATGTATCTACACCACTGCATAGAAAACACTAAACACTACACTATGTAAATAAAATTGTGACCTGAATCTGTAGAAGAGTTATATACACTTTGCATGTTTCATATCAAAAAATAAACAGACTTGTCATTTTCCATGAAGCAAACCATCCACTGGACTGAACAGTGAACATGTTACTGGAACATTACTGTACAGAAGGCCTACACACCTATCAGGAGCAAGCAATACTATGAGATAACCTAAGAAGTAGGGGGTTTATGCACCCTCTTTCATGAAACTTCCTAAAATATTCTATCAAATTCAGTCTTTTTATTCACTAGAATTCAGGGTGGCTAGACTATCACTCAAGAAAGTGCTAAAGGATGTGCATTCAGATTACAAAAGACCATTGCAGTGGAGACCAGCAAATGCTAAATGAGTATGTAATATAATCTTCTATTGTATATATATTGTATTGTGCAATCATTGATCCAGAAGCTCCACCAAATAAGGGCTACTACAAGCAAACTCTTTCTTCTGTACACTGAAAGGTAAATCTTCCCAAAAAATATATTCTTCCTGAGTACTGTGCTTAGAGTGTTTGCTGATAAAGACTGGAGCACAGAATGATGCATCAGTCAACATTATGCAGAACTTGGAAGTCGAAGGTTTTGTTACGTACTTCATGCGAGGAAGTCAGAAAGCAGAAGTAGCATCAGAAAGCAGTCAACAGCTTTCAGTGTGAATACACACAAAACCTGAGCTCAGTCATCACAGGGTGTTGTGGTGATATTTGCAGAACAGACTGACCCATGCAAAAATGCACATTTAAATCTATTTTATTTTATAATCATCCCTGGTTATGCAACAGGATACCCTAAAATTGCAAAAAGGCTCCTGTGTACAATACACAGGACTAGTAATTTCATGTATGGAGTCACACTTCAGATACAACACTTATTCCTTGAGTATTTTTTGTCTATATGCATTTTGTTATGCTGGATACAAACTTCTAACCTCTGAAATACTGCAGACAATTTTCTTAACATGCTGTTGTATTCTTGACAGTTTTGATTTAATTAATATACACAAAAACCTGTATAAGTGTAGATCCTTTAACAGCCTTTTTCTGCTAATGATTTCTCCAAACAAGCTGAAAAAAAAAAGTTGTAATTAACTGTAACTGTAAAATACAGTTAGTTCCACCCAATTTCACTCTAGATATTGGCCAGCTAACTTTGTGATGGTGTATGATTTTTGGGTTTTTGTTGTCTTTTTTTACAGGATGAGAATATAATGCGATCCATGCAGCTCTTTGAAAATGTGATTTAATGAAGACATGAAGTCCACAACTAATGGACACAAACTATTCTGCAACATTATCTAAAAGATGGATTTCCCACTTTATCATAAATAAAATTACTCAGCTTTACACTGAGATATGTATTATGCAAATAAATTTTTTATTACAAACTTTTCCCCCAAAATGCCCCTTTCTAAATGACACAATTTAGCACTTCAACAGTGGTTACTTAGTTAACAAGATTTTTCTGAAAAGACAGGCCTTTACTCCAAACCCAAACAAACTAAAACCTGACATTATGCAGCTTTATTATCATTCCAACCCTTAGATAAAATAGATACTATCACAAGGAGATTAAATAAATACTCTTTAAGTTTTGCTACTTGTTTGTACTGGATTAAGTTCCAGGTGTTGGAGTGCATTTCTTAAATCTTAGCTTCTAATTTATACAGAGGCATTACCATATATTTTCTTTTCACATTTGTATGGCATAGTCCTCATTTTTTGAATAATACTTTGAGTTAAAGTGCTATAATAAATGTGCAATGCACATCTTGCTGCAATTGCCTTCTACCTTTGACTTGCTTGTATCTTAAAACCCCAAACCTATCAAAATAGATAACTTGAGAGGAAGAACTGTTATAGAAGAAAAAAAATCAAACCAACCAAACAAAAGAATTGCTTATAGGTAGGTTTACTCCCTAACAAATATGAGTAAGCTTCTATCAATCATACTTACCTAGTAAGTCTACATCTAATTTACCATGACATGAAAATCAGGAGTCCTACATACTGTATTTCTAATTCTTCCTGGATGTGTCAGCAAAGTTCTTTGCTTAAAATTAAGAATCTTCTGACTTCTAATTTTTCATGAAGAAACTTTATCTGGATCCTAACACTGTTTTCATGAGTCCTTCTGCCTTTAAGGAAGAAAAAGGCATGAGCTTCTTCTGAAAATTCCATCCCACTTCAGTGCTCAGAATGAATGTAGTATCTAGTAACATCTACTAATAATGACTGCTAGACAGGCTAACATCTTTTTCAGCTTTTTGTACTATCTTTAAGTATGAGACAGTCAGGAAAAAAAAATGGAAACTTCAGCTATATAGTATCATCTATATGTGATAGATGCATTACATTTTTAGGATCATTTCTTCATTAAGATTGGAGCTACCTGAATTCTTAACCTAGAAAGATTTTTCTAAAAAAGTATGTACCTCAAATATAACACCACTCCCCCATCCATGTAATTTTTAAGATATATTGTCCTCAGAGTTTATGCCAATACTTCCAAATAGATTAAATGCTATCAGAGATAGGCCAATCTTCATTGTGACAGTGCTGCAGAAAACGTGACAGGGGATTAATGAAGAAGAAAGAATGTTGCAAGAATTCTGTTGCAAAAATAAATCAGGTATCTATTCTGGTGTAGAGATGGGATGTTAGAAGCATGTTGAAGGCTGCTCTGCTATCACCAGTGTAGGATAAGAGTAGTACAATACATGTACACTTGAAATCAGCTTTAGTGTGTTTGTGTAAACTAAATGTGCACATTTTGTAAAAAAAAAAAATAAAATAAACATAAAAAAACAAGCAGCATGATGGATTTTTTTTCAGTTGTTAAACAAATACTTGCACTTCTTTAAATTACATTTTTGCCAACAAAATTATTTTTAACAAAAGCTTAAGTACATAGATCTTGACTCAGCACAGTTCTGATCTCAGAAGTTAATTTAGCCAAGTAGTGGTAATTTTCAAAAAATTCTGAAATTGCATTTAAATGATAGGCTTTTAAAATACCCTATGCAACAGCATCTTCTGATGACAAAAACTCCCACCTTCCAACAACTTCAAACATCAAATTGAATTTTCCTCAGGGGAAAATGCTCTCTGGCAAGTTTTGTTACTTCATTCAGCTATCCCTCACAGAGTAGCTCAAATACCCATAACAACAAGAACCCTGAACAGTATTTAGTACAAGACCTAATAGGAATTACTTTGTAATCAAGTTCAAATATGTTTATGGACAGATGCCACACCCTACAGTGCTTGAGAGCCAGGTAAACTGGCTTCTGCAATCTTTTCATTGTCTCTAACTTTTTTTCATAGCTTCCACATTGAGTAATTTAATCTTCTGCATGGAACTGAATTCACAAGCTAGTCCCAAGCATATTATTTGTGGCATTAGAGAACTCAGTGCAAAGGGAGCACAGTATAAATATTGCAAAGTTGCCTCCTACATCTTGTTTGCATTCTGCAGGCCCAAAAGCTAACTGGAACTAATTAGTTGAGCAAAACCTAGACTCTGGCTCTCTGCAGCAATCTGATGCTTCTGCACTGTATTCTCCACAGCCTCTCCAGCTTCTCAAAACAATGTGCTGAGAATGCACTAAGCAAGTTCAGTTTTGTAACATATGCCAACTGTTCAGTGTGTTTAGCCTCATATCTTTAAAAGCTGAGTCTCAAGAAGTCTAGATGAGTTCTCATAGTTCTACATCTAACCCAGTAAGTGCTGAGGAACCCAAACACATTCATCTGTGCCTGTGGCACAAAATAAGTTACGTATTTCAAAAGTGGGGATACATTTGTAATTTAACACCAAGTTAGTTAATTTTTAGGTAATTACATCCAAATTATTTTACATCATACAAGTGTACAAAACATTAAGCACTGCAAGTATATTAAAAGAAATTTCAATTTGCAACAAAAGATTTACTCAGCTTTTGAGACAATGACCAGTTTGTCAATGTCATTGTAAGCACAATGCATACGCAAATAGCAGCCAATACAGAGTAATCTTCTGCAATTACCAATTCAGAAACTGACAGGCCTTTACCCACTTTCCATCATACTGAAGAACTGTATTTATTTTAAGAGAATAAGTCATACCACAAATATGTGTCAGTGATGTTCACAGGCAGTTTTTCCAAATTTCACCTTGCAGTAGAAATCACTGCAGTTTTCTTGTTCAAAAGGAGATAGAACGATAGATTGGAATTTTAGATTTTATGATAGCCACAGTTGCCTGTTGATGAAAATATAACAAATTTAAACAAAAGAAGTACTAGCACTACATAAAAGAGTATTCACCTATTCCTATAAGTTGTATACACAACTTTCAGTTAGTTATCTTTATTACTATCAAAGAGTTGAAAGACTAAAAAAAGTTAATATTTGCTGAGAAATTTACTGTCACAAGGGCTGAAAATAAGTAACCAAAACAAATGGAGCATTATAACAACAAGTGCTGGAGAGTAAACAAAGAGAAGAGATGGGTAAACTCATACCTAAAAGTGGGCATAAACACAGACATGAAATAATAAGGATTTTTAAACAGAGGAAGCTCAGAACTGATATATGCTTATGGACCTTGCTTTTTAGGTCATTCTTATTCTTTACCAATGAGCTTGTAGTATAATACATCCAACTGTTCAAAGGGTCAGGAAAGCAAGTATTTTCTCTTATGAATGAATATCTCACTTTTTCTCCTCTCCTACTTTCTGCATATTGTACAGCAAACCAGAAAGTGGTAACAGGATGTTCAACAGAAGACTACTCTGCCATGTATCAGTTAAAATGGGGGTGGGGTTTTTTGGGGTTGTGTGTTTTTTTGTTTGTTTTGTTTTGTGGGTTTTGTTTTTTTTCTGTGTGTGTGTATGTGGTTGGGTTTGGTTTTTTTTTTATCAGTGATTTTCAGCTCTAACCTCTGGGTTAAGCAAGGTGGGCTAGAATGTATCTGATTTCCTCTGTAAGGGAAACAATAAGCTATCAGTGGGAATGAGCAAAAATTATCTTTTAGCAAGAGTAAATTCTATTGGGAAAAGTATTTAAGCTCAGAAAAAGGAACACGAAGCCTACATCCCAGGAATATTGAAGCAAGACAAATATTCAGCCTGAGTCAGGTGTCAATTCTCCAGAAGGGCCAGAAGCTATTTACTAGTTGGTTTGGTGAGTTCCTGGATCACTCTTCACAGGCTACACTATGGCCTGTAGAAGAACCTTACATGCTTTTCTCAGCATAACCATCTCGTTTCTAAATGCTGCAATGCTTAATTTGGGAGTAAGGATTTACAGTAGGCATCCTGGATCTTACTTCACACAACTAACCCACTTGTCACATGAGTTTAAACTCTGGGGGAAAAAAAATTAGACTTTCTGCAGAAATGGAGAATTTTCCAGAAAGAGCAGCATCTCATTTAACCACTAAGTCTGCATAAGCCTTCCACCAAGGACAATGAAACCTTCCAAGCAAATATCACAGCTAAGGATTCACACGGATGCACGCTTGCTGCCAAAACCAGTTCTCCTGCATAGGGCTTGTCATGCAGCTTCTCATGCAGGTATGGATCCCTGGAATACTTTACTGAGACATACTCCTGCATTTCCTGCTCAGAGATTAAAACAATGGCGAATACAAATGAAAAGTAGGAGATTAAAAAATGGAGACAACAAAACCTAATTGGCAGAATATGGATTACCCACACTAGATTTAATATTATTTCTATTATCACCTCAATAGGTTAAACAGACTAAACTAATTATTTTACTATGGACTGGAACACAACTCTGCTGATCTCCACAGTGCAAAATCTTGTGTTTTATGCAACACAAATAGTTGTGAGAAGGAGGTACTTAATCTGAAAGCCAAAGATGGAAGTTGTTCTGGCAAAGTTTCATTCAAATGTGCAGATTACAGAGTCATCATGTGACCAACTCACTTTTCCACCGTATTGCTCCAACTTCTGTAAAGCATCAGTAATCTTTTCCCTAAATTTCTTGTCCATTAATCTCCTTGAAAGCTATTGGAAAAGGAGTAATAAAGTCAGAAAGTAAAATAAAAAGGCTGGTGATACAAGACAGTACAATATATGCAAACAGGACAATATCATAATGTTCTAGTGCTTTATTTCATCTTGTCTGTGAAAAATTAAAGCGGAAAAGGAACCTCGCTTTATAGCTTGTAACTGATGTCAAAGTATGGAATGCAGTCAAGGCAAAAGGAATAAAATGTTAACTGATGAGAAACTTAAATTCAAAAGAAGACCAACTGGTAGTAAAAAAGATACTTATTTCAATATTTTTCTTTTAACAAAGAGTTTAAGAAGTAACAACCTTTTAAAAAGTCATTCTGAAAGTGCTGTCCACATGAAGAGACATTTTTCACATGCACTGGAAGAGATTTATTATAGTGGAAATACTTTTAAAAATGCCAAAAAAAGCAAAACAACTCAATTTCTCTCTTCTGCATTGGATAATTAAAGGGTCCTTTCATTTTGCTGTTAAAGTGCTCTTTGGAAGCAGGCTAAACAAAATCACAAAAAGCATGTCTGACAGAAGAAGGATGACTGCAGAAGGACTCAGTATAAAAACACTTTATGTAACTCCCCTCCAAGTTTATTTAATGAAAACTTCCTTATCCAAAATTCCCATCTGAAAGAAGTGGGAATATTTGCTTATGTGAATTTATTGAAACATCCACAGATTCTCTAAAATATTTAAAATGAAAAAAACTCATTTTGCAATAAAAATAAACCTCCTTTCAAAACATATCACCTCTTTCACTTCAGGCTTGATGCTGGATCTTTTTTCAGTAGCAGAGACAACACTTCCACTATTCTCCAATTTACATTAACAACAGGTTTTGGACCTTGCTAGAACTTTGTAAGTCACCATATTATTTAAGATTGATAGACTTACACAGAGGAATATGTGAAGTAATGCTTCCCAGGGAAGTCCTGAGTTATCCACTTTATCTGTGCAGATACTGCAGTAAATAGCTCAACAAAAGTACCACAAAAATACAGATGATTTTTTACTACAGCATAAAAACTTACACTTGTAAGTAGATGCTTAAGATGAGCATTAAGAGATGGGCCAACAACAGCACTCAGTTGAACTAAAGCATCCAATCCCCTTCTGAATACTTCATCATCCGAATGGACCTTCAGAGGGGGGAAAGAAAGAAAATCCTGTCAGCAACAGACAAATGCACAAGTGGTTTTAAACATTAAAACCACTGTGCACCTGCTAAGTGTTGTTATATTAGAAGTTTAGAAATAGAAGAACAATATGACTGAATATTAGTATCCATAGGTAACATTTAAAAACAGAAGTAAATTTTAAGGTAGAAAACAAAAGTATCCATAAAATGTCAGTGAAACACCTGCTTTTCTTCTAAGACAAGGAAACTAATAATTTATTATTGGTGAAATAAAAAAATTTTCAGGCAAAATAAACAGCTTACTACACCAACAATTTCAGTCCTTCATAGCATATTAGAAAGAACCCTTCAAATGAAGATAAGCTGAAATTTGGGAGACAACATTTTTGTTATAAATTTAATGAGTCCAGGATAGTTCATATGGAATTCATAAGAATAATTGTCTTTATTGGAGAAGCACAGGAGCCAATGACTTTCTAGCTTAATTAATTTAGTCCTCTGCCAGCTACAGCTTTGCCACCTGCCAGCAATTATCAGGGTCTTATCTGCTTCTGGGGAGCAATGTCATCTTTATTACTCCCATAGGAAGGTTCTTCTATACCAGGTTCTCTATTGGTTTAGTCATCTCAGTCTCCTTTAGCTGAGAAATTGATTTTTAACAATTTATTTTGCTCTTGTACTAACACTGACCTTTATTTAAACAGGTTTGGGGTTTTTTTCTACTCTGACACTTGGGTCCTGAATGTTGTGGGGTTTTTTTCTTTTTCTTTTTCTTTTTTTTTTTTTTTAACTAGAAGTTATCAACTGCTTGTGTAGTAGACTTAACAAGACTTCATACCAAAAGAGTGCAACAATGAAAATTATCAGATGAGTATCAGTAACTGGAAAACCCACAAAAATATTTTTTCTAACTTTGGCTTGTAAAGTAAACCAAAGATACCAGTATCATAAAATTTTCTTCTTCTATTACACCTCTAATCTGAGATCACAAAGAATTTTCAAACTTTCAGCCTTCTCTATAAAGCTAGAACTGAAACACAGACAGATTAAAGAACAGCAAGTAGCTGAACCAGGCTCTGAAAGATATGAAAAAGATACAAGCAAGATTACCTTTGAGGCCAATACTTTTAATTCACTTAATTTTCAGAAGCAGAAAAGGTAAGAACATTGTTAAAAATTAAGAATATGACCTGTATTCTTCCCTTTTCCTCACTGGCATATGCTGTTTTATCTTTGCAGCATGCTTTGAGTTTTTCAATGTAACAGATGAGTATTTATTCCCATATCATTTTCCTCCATCTCACTTTTGGGCTTTTTTGCATGTTACTATGTGGATATATAGTTGCCACCAATACATATATTTATCTTGGCTTATATTCAGATCTTCAACAGAACATCTCTCTATAATTTACACATGGCTACTATCATACAGCTATACATGGAGTTGCCCATCTGAATTTACAGTTAGACATATTTAGCTAATAAAGCAAGGCAAGGTTAACGTGATACAAAGAAACTATTCCCACCCTCCCAAACCCCAAAGTAAAAGCCCATGCAACAGATTTATCACATTAATATTTTCCATGTAGTCCTCACTGTCACATGAAAAAAGGAAAAAAAAAAAGATAAACCCCATTAAAATCTTTGCATGAAGAGGAAAACATACCAGTGCAGCCTTTAATGCTGGAATTAGACGAGGCAACAAGGGAACTGCTTTTTCAGTAGCACCTTCAACCATAAGTAATTCTTTAAAACCCTCCTTTGAAACAAATGTATAGGGATGTTTTGTCTCTCTTAGACCCTGTTGCAAATGTAAAACATGTTTGCTTACTAGTGAGACTTCTTTTTAACAAAAGTACATTTTAAAAGTTCCAGAGAGCAGGAAGATAAGGTTTAGGTTTTGTTACATCAGTTCAAAACATAAAATACACTAACTCCACCATGTGGAGCCATTGAGTACAACTCTGTTCACAAAATACTCATTTTCAGTGAGAACACTGATTATTAAAACTCACTTTATGAATACTCCCAATTTAATCAACATTTGTACTTCATGACTTCTAACTACCCAAGGTAATTTTTCAAGAAGACCATGAACAAGAATAGGGTATATTTGTAAGTGGTTTACATACCTTGAAGGAAAAAAAAATAGTGAACTATGGAAAGAATCACAGAATATTAGGAGTTGTAAGGGACCTCGAAAGATCACCTAGTCCAACCCCCCTGCCACAGCAGGATTCCCTAGACCAGGTCACACAGAAGAGTGTCCAGACGGGTTTTGAATACCTCCATAGGAGGAGACTCCACAGCCTCTCTGGGCAGTCTGTGCCAGTGCTCTGTCACCCTCACTGTGAAAAAAACCCTGAGCACACATACCCCTCTGCAACACCAAACACTTGTACATGGTACAAATATGCACTTCTGGTGAAGACGTGACTGGCAGAACTCAAAGATTTAAAGCCTTACAGCTGAAGTCTTTCTTCTTTCTATAATAGGAGCTGTAAGTTACTTTAGGTACTGACAGCTTTGTTTTATCTTAACAAAAAGAAACAAACAAAAGCCACTTCTACACTGTGCACTTTATTCCATCTACCATAGTGGACTCACCATTTATTTAGTCTCCTGAAACATATTTGGTGATAAATGTCACAGATGATGGTGAGAAAACAGAAGCCTAAACATGATGTATAGTATTTCACTTATTTACAGGCTTCTATTTCCACTGTATTAGTTAAATCTGTTGAGAAGAGCACTCTTACTTCAATAGGTAGGCTTTATACATAAAAATAATCAAAACAATTTTCTTTATAAAATAACCTGCAAAGCCACAAATGGACTGGAGTACTTCAGCATTTGGGAATCTGAGATGCACTCTTGTATTTGGCCAGTACCTCAAAGATCAAATAGTACTACCTAGCTCTCCCAGAATATCTAACTAAAGACCTACAAATGGCAATATTCTTGACCACCTTCATTCATATAAGGTGCTCATTTTTTTTTTTTCATATTTCCCTAGTAGGTGAATCTAAGTTAACTAGCTTAGCTTGTTACAAAACTCCACTGCTGTTAGGAAACCTGTATCCTTAACTCCACAAGAAAACTGAGTTTACCTCTGCCAATGTTACAAGAAGAGGATCAAAGGGAACAGATTCAGGAAGGCATTCCCATTGCAGTTTGTGCTTTACTGAGCCATGCACTAATCTACATAAAGAAAAAAGTTTTAACAAAT
The DNA here is from genome assembly GCA_013399015.1 of Galbula dea. Classification (NCBI taxonomy): domain Eukaryota; kingdom Metazoa; phylum Chordata; class Aves; order Piciformes; family Galbulidae; genus Galbula; species Galbula dea. The sequence goes on from VWZX01007813.1 coordinate 26,230, forward strand.
TAACATATAATAACATATAATTTATTGCTAACTATTCACTTTAAATATATGACCAATTGGTTTGCAGTATTACTATCATGTTATATACACATTCAAAGCATGCTTCTCTCCTTAGTGAAATGTATAATGGTTTTTAACAGTGCAATTATTATAATTCCCAAATATGTCAGTTTTCCAAATTCTGCTCCAAATCACACAGAAATCAGAAAAATTAAGCTATGAAAATTATAGATGCTTCTCGTACTGATACAGAAGATGCTACCTTTGTAAAGCTACTTATTTTGATAAATATCAAAGGACATTTTCCTCAAATAACAAATTGTAAGGGAAATCAGTTGAAATAGAAAGAAAATCATATTGGAATTTATCAGTTACTCAGATACAGATAGAGGCTACATATTAATGATTATCATATACATGTATATACATGCATTACAGAGTACTTAAATTTTTGTTAAGTAATTCTGCATTCACTTGACAAAAACACTAAAGTGCTTATTGTCTAGGCAAATATGTAACAGATAAAAGTAACTTAAAATAACACAGTTTATTACTTACAAGTACTTTTGATAATATCTGATATTCCTGACAACTACAGGATTTGACTGCAAGATGTCTACTTACTAAAATGGTACTAATTTTATTATCTTTGTTAGTAGGGAGATGTAAACACCATTACCTGAAGAAATCAACTTCTTTCATGAAAAGGTTTGGCAAAAGAAATCTGCAAATATCTAGCTATTCTTTAAAAATGTAGATTCAGTATTAACACAGACTAAAGAAAGAACCAAAAGACAATTTCAAAGGCATGCAAACCCATGTAAAATTGCTTTCTGCTTTGAAGAGAGTTAAGTATCAGAAATCTTTTCAGAAATGAATAAAAACAAACAGTTTAATTAAAAGATTAAACATGAATAGATAGATTTCAATCTGTGTAATTATACCTAACCATAATATAGTTAATAAACAAATAAGCAAAGCCAACACACCTGCAAGGAATGCCACCTTTAGCATATATGGCAGCAAATAGTGAAGGTGGTCGAGAACAAGCACCAAACTGTGAGGGAAACAAAAGAAAAAGCATTATTTATTCATAACAGTAATATTTGATAGCTATTATGAATATGTTTAAATTACATTTTACAAAAAAAGGAACTTATGATTCTAAAGCTAATCAAAAAAGAAGTACAGCTCTGAGGTGGAAGATATACACTTAGTACATTTATCAGAAGACTGCTTTTCAGAACTGTCTGGCTAGGAAGCTGTGAAAATGAATAAATAATGTACAATCAGTAATCTCCTGATAGAATAACCTTATTCTTCTATTTTCTCTTGAAAATCTTAGCACAGAAGTCTTATGGGTTCTCTCCTTAGCAGATTAAGGACCTCTCATTTTCCTTATGCCCTTATTGTTGTTAGATTGGTAATATGCAGTAGGCAGATTTACTCCAATTCCATCTTGATCTGAGTACAGACAAAAGTACAAGGTGGCAAGATGTGGGAGAAACACCAGATGTTTGGCAAGATGGCATGATGGCACTGGAAATCAGCAGTAAGGTTCATACTGGCTGAAGCTTCATTCCTGAAAAAGGAAACTAGGAGCTCCAAGAGAGGAAAGCCTGCACAAAGTTGTTTTTTATCATATACATTCTTCTTACAGATATGAAGCATGATATTATTTATTAGCATGATCATTCAATCATGCTTCCCAGATTAAACACCTTATGACAAAACATATAGCAGAAAATACCATGAAATCTTATTTTTTTATCTTTTGAGCATTTGACCCTACATTAACATTGTCAAAATTGTGTGCATGATTTCATTACTTCTCAGCATAATTAAGTAATTGTACTACTTGCAAAAAGGTTTCAAGGAAAAGAAATGCCCATGTGAAAGCAGTCAGCCTCTGTTTATGGCAAGCTAGTACCTCACCAGAGGACTCTCTCATTTAGTTAATTTTCCAAAAAGTCTGTGGCAATACCAACTGTTTGGCTGATGTGGCCCAGTGCTGAGCTACAATTCACCAACTCAGAACTAGTTCTTCAAGTGCAGGACTTGTGCAAAATAAACTCCTTTCATCAGTCTTCTCCTAATAGCCCAAAGTCTTCCCCAAGTCTTACCTATTCATAGTACTTGGGAGTTTAAAGTAATGCTCATTAGTAATTAATTTGCTACATTTTATGAGATCGTAATGATCTTCAGGATGCTCCCTGGTTCTTGGTTTCATTGCATAACTGAGATCAATTCATCTAAAGCAGAAGGTGTGAAAATCTAAGGCTATACCAAAAAATACTTCCAAACCTTTTCAACTCTTAGCTGTAAACCTCTTTTTAGAGCAAAAGTACATAGAGAATATAAAAGTTACCATTCAAGCCACAACTGTACCAAAACTCCTTTTTAAGACAAGTAACAAATATATTACACCTCAGGTATTTGAGCTTAGAAATTAGTAAGTCTATGATTAATAACAAAAGTGTAGTTTAGATTTACAAAACAGAACCAGAAGTAGCATCTCCTGCATGTGTTTCATAAAGTAAGGAAATTTCATCCAACAAGGGATCTATTTTAAACAAACCAACCAAAAACATACTGGATCAATAGTTTTAGGATTCAGCTTGTCACTAGGTTTTGGCTGTGGTTTAATTGCACATTTAGGAGAACATGGCAAAGGAGATGTCTTGCTTTTGTGCACTGCAGTCTTTGGTTTTACTTGGATGTCTGATGACATTCTTGGAACATTGCTTCCTAGAATAGAAAAAGATTTAAAACATAAAATAATTTTCATTCCTACATGACAGAAGATTAAGGTTAGAATCCCCAGGTCCAAAGACTGACATGAATAATCAATCAAGAAAATTTGAATGAGTGTAGTAGAAATGAAATGCTTATTCTTATATATCCTACAGAGTGCACAGCGACAGCTTTGTCACTCCACCTTTCAAATGCACACATTTCTTTAGTCCTTTGCTTATGTATCTTGAAACTGCACCAAAAGTGAAATCAGCGAGTCTGCCTTTAGGGTAGCCTAGAGAAATCCAAGCAGCATTACAGAGCTCAGCAGAACAGCCCAGAGTGTTACTGTATATGCATAAATAATTGGGTTTAAATGTCCCTCCCCCCCAAAATATACTACCTATTTAAAATACCAAGTCAGACACTATGATGAATAACATAAATAATTCCTAAGAAAACAGAATTTTCCAAATGCTAATAAAATTCTAAAGTGTGAAAATGCTAGTTTTGAATATTTTTAAAGTTCAGTAATCTATGTTGTGGTGTACTCTGGATGGTTCAAACAGTTTAGTAAATAAGAAATTACATTCCTATAGTAAACAAGAAGTGACACTATAGAGAAATGAAACTAATAGGAAGACAACAGTTAAATACACATAAATAAACACTGACACAAGGATAAGCAGGGTGCTTGCCATCCAGCCATCTCCTTCTGCAAACTGATGACACCAGATTTGTCAATGACATCATTAAATTCCAAATACTAAGATCACAATGAACTAGAGAGGCAGATTATTTCCTACAGTACTTCCATGCCCTCAGCTCTGTAAACCACCTGCCCTAATCCCTGCCAGAATCTTGTACATGCAGTCCTTACTTAGCTTGGTTTTCTAATTCTTCCCTCCAAAGAGATCTTTAGGAGTTTTTTCTGCTTCTAGTAAGAAGTGTTGAGATCTTAGCACTTGCATGGATATGCTATGTCCTTATGACTTGTCAAAAGAATTAAATGTAGCACCTACATTTTACTGAATGGTGAGGAAAAAACCAAACAATAATGATTACCAAAATAGCTAAAATACAAATACAAAGCAAAACAAAAATTGAAAGTTTAAATCAATACTTCTTGGCTAATGATTTAATCAGAACTAATGATTCAAATCAGTTCATCCACTGTACATCGCTTTCTCCTTCCTACCAGAGACAGTCTTTTTAAAAGAAGAACTAAAATACCACAATTAGATAATTAAGACTCTTCAGAACACACAAAAGCTTACACAATACTTGTTGGAATTACTCTTGTTTGTCAAATGCAAATAATTAAAAACAGAAATAATTTGAAGTCCTAAAAGACAAAAAATAACAGAAAATTTACTGATTTTATAAGTGGCAGCTTATTAGCACAAAATTCTAATCACATTAGAGTTATAACACACACTTTTAACTATCAGAAAAATAAGACTCAAAATGGTTTTATGCTATAAAACCACCAGTTAATTTTTTGACATTAGCATTATATATCACAGAGTAGTGCTATCAGTGTCAGCTTCTGAAATGTGCAATTCTTCACAATGTGAACAGTCACCTTGCTAACAACAACATAAATATTTTTATTGGAAAAATATTTAGAAGTAATTCAGATGTACTCATATTCTTTTCCGAGAAGTAACCAAGATACATGCCAAGAACTTTACTAAGGTTTTAACTAATGGCAAAATCTAGACTCCTTTGAAAACTCACTGGTTGTGCCATCAGAGAAAGTAAACAATAAAAAGTGTGACAATAGGCAGGAACAATATTAGCCCTTTGGGATAAAAGGCAGCAGTAAAGGGCACTGAAAAAAGTTTTGTAAAAAAATGCAACTGACAATATGCCTAGATATTGGCAGAGGAAGAAGTGGCAGAGACCAGAAGAGGAACAAGCAGATACAAAAAGACACAAGCAGGACTCAGTCTTCAGAGCAAGATGAAAGTTCTTGCGTGGTCAAAAGCTGGGAGAGTCACACACATTTGAAGAAAGATCAGACAGCAAAAGTATAGTTGTGACTCAAACAAGTGACATACAAGATCTGATGCGAAAGTGAACCATCGTACTGGCAGATGTCAGACTTCAAACAAAGGCCAGAATCCTTAAATAAAAACAGAAAAATCAACTTTAGAAGACATCTTGTAAAGGGGTAAAAGTGTGGCTGGAGCTGGGCTCTACAAGTCATTTAAGAAAGGCGGAATGAAAAGAAGTAGTTTTAAAGGCTGGACTGCTCCCTTACCCTGGTGAGTGTCACTCACAAAATACAGCTAGGGCAGAGGAGATAAGAGGCATCAAGCACCCTAACCGCGAAAAGACTCAAACAGCAAAGCTCTAGCAAGCTCCAAGCGAGCCACCGCACCGACCCGTTTGAACACCGTGGGATTAGCAAGACGACGAGGAGGGTAATGCCCGCCCCTCCTCGGGCCTCTCTCCCCTCCCAGTACTCGCACTCTCTCCCTAGGAAGATCAAGGCAGACAGAGGGGAGGGCCGGGCCGGTGGGCACCGCTATCTCCCGGCACCCTCGGGAGAGGAGGCCATTCGGTGCTCCGAAGGCTCCCTGCGGGGCTGCAGGAAGTTGCCCGGCGGCAACACGCAGAACCCGCCCCGGCCCAGCGGTACCGGCCGGCCGCACCAACACCCCCTGACCTGGCGGGCGGGCGGGAAGCTGTGAGGACAGCGACGCTTCCTGCCGGTTGCCAGGGAGACTACGGGCCGCCGAGAGCCCAATCTTCCTCGGCAGGCCGAGCCCGGTGCGGGGGTGGTACGAGCAGACGCGGCGGGGGGGCGGGATGACCTGAGCGGGCATGGCTGGCGAGGCAGGTTGAAGTCAGAGGGTTTAGATTGGGTACGGTTGTGCCGTACGGCAGTGGAGGCTGGTCTGCTGCGCAAGCCTGGCCCGTGGGAAGTGTCGGGCAGCTGAGACACTGTCTTCAACTCAACAGAGTTCAGTGCTTACTGAAGAAAGAGTGAAAATTACATTAAAAGGCTGATGTTTTTCAACCTACCTTGCGTGTTTGTGATTCGAATAGAGGTGGTAAATTCTCAGGTGACAGTGCATTAGTTTTTGGCAAATGCTGGCACTTCATAATTAATTTTATCCAACATAAATAGTTTGTATTTGCCAATAAAGGAAAGCTGAAAGTAAGGACATTTGCAGTTAAAATAAGGTTGCATAATTGAATGTCTTTGAAATGCATTAAATGTGTAAGACACCTTTTGGAAATACAGAAGAAAAAAAATAATGCTGGAGAAGTGAAGATTTCTATTTAATTTCTAAGTGTTTTTAGAAAACCCAACAGGCATTACAGTACTTACACAAAATTACTGTTCTACAGTATGGAAGGCAATGGAGGATTGAATATCTTTTTCTCCATAAATTTTAGAGGCTGGCAAATGATCTCAGAAAAATTCAATATTTGTCAAGCAGACCATGCAAGTCTTTGAAAAACACACTACAAAATGCAAAGCAGCATCTCCATAATAAGAAAAAAAAAACCCTGCTTTTCTGAGCTTTACTTTTGGTTCAGTGTTCTCATATCAGTTTTCATATATATATATATGTGTGTGTGTGTGTGTGTGTATATGTATCTGCTATGATTGATTTGGGAGTACAGAACAGACCACAGCTACATTCAGGCATGGAAGAAAGTAGTAGTACAATTTTTGAGTCAGTAGGAGGTATGAACTGCTGCATTGCATGAGGCAAAATACCACTGATCAGCTCTGTAGAGTCAGCAGCTCCCACTGAGTTCCTCGAGGCACAGAAATGACTGGGTTATAAAAGGACAAGTAAGACTCCAGTCTCTGTGCAAGAGCAAGGCTTAGTTCAGAGTTCAAACAGTTTTCTGACAAATGCAAAATAAAAGAGTGTTAACAGTACAGTGGTGTCTATGGTATGACAGGGAGTCCTGCTGTACTTCAAATGTTGAATGTGTGGATGGCACAGTTTGCCTTGCAGTGAGACACGATGTGTGAAGTCAGGGTCTAAGAGATCCCCACTGAATTGTGGATGCCTATAGACACGTGTCCCTTCATGTCTTATGGCATTCCACCTCTTGAATTGGGAGAAGTTGCTATTTCTGGCTCTGAGGGAATTGCCTTCATGCAAGGTTCTTTGAGAGCCTGCCAAGGAGTGCTGGCCCTGCTTTGATGCAGTGACAGCACATCTTTTCCTATACTAGGGCACTCAGTGCAAGGCATCACTGCATGTGTCACCCTGGCCCTGCACCCCTGTCTGCAAGGCTCAAGCACCTGAGTGCTGGGAACCTGCTGGTCTTGGGTGAGCTCAACTGTTTTGTGTGGGAGCTTAACTCTGGCCACCCCTGTGGAAGGAATACAGACTAAAATGATCCTAAATTCCTAGAATAGGATAGGATGAAACTGCACTCATTGTAGATATATTCTTCTAACTTGCACGGTATTTTAAAAGTTAGGAAAAGAGAAGTCCTAAGGTTAAACACATGTTCAGACCTTTCTGATTCCCACAGCACAATCTTAAAATGGTTTTCATTACACTCTTCCTATGAATTTTCAGATCCCCTGTTGCTTGAGTAGCTTCCTTGTTATTATATCTGGCCTCAGATTTTCTAAGATCTTTCTGAACATTGACATGGGGAATATGTGTCAAAATCCTTGTAATAAAATATATTTGCTTAAAATGAAATACTTTTCATACTGTGTCCCACTGTTTTTGACAGTTTTAATGAACACTGGTCTGTGACATTTTACACATAGCAATTTAGAAGGAAAAATACTATACCAAACCTATACTGTGTATAGATCAACAAAACTTGACAAATTTTAGCATTTTTCTCTCTTATGGTGATACCACTTCATAGTCTTAAACGTCGTGTCGTGGGCTGCTATTATTGCTGTATATTTGTATAACGCTAGCTCCAATTACTATGAGTTTCTCCATGTATTTTTTAGTTTGTTTAACTGCCATAAACCTTTCTCAATGCTTGAAAATAAGTAAAAGACAAAAATATGGGTAATTTACAAGAAGGTTTTGTGAAATGTGCTCACTTATATGTATGAGTTTGTTCAGGTGAGCATATAGACATTTGAAAATGTAAGCTAACTGGGCTGATTACTTTTTCATAATAACAATACTCAACTAATTTAGATAGAACCAATGATTAATTAATTATGACTGTTGATAAAACCAATATGCAATTTGACTTCTTTTTTCATTAGTCACATCTAACTAGTTAAATACCGAGGGGGAGGAGAATTCACAAAAGTGAAATGGATTCTGAGGTCTATGATATTAAAACTGAGGCTTATTGCAATATGGCTAATTAAAAGAACATCTCATGAAACAGTCATGTGTTAGGTCTTTTTTTTTCTGTGCACATTTATACCTTTGTCACCCTAATTTGTTCGGTATGGTTTAGGCTTGGGATTTGGCCAGTGCCAGTTGGGAAATGGTGGGGAGAATATTTCTTCACAAATACAGACTTCTGAATGTGGAAGGAAGGGAGTTAAGACCCGAATTTTTATAATAATTTAATTCATTTACATTGTCAACATTTCCCTTTCTATTTGTAGCAGCCTTTTTTCTTAGACAATAGGTGTTTCCTCCTTATTTGTTTGTTATATTTTGCTAAACACAAGAGATTACCAACAGACTTAAAAATTGATTCTTCTTATATCTTACTATATCTTTAATATTCATCTAATCATATGAAAACTGATATATTTTCCTTTGAGATTAATTTTAGAAATTTCTACACCAAGGGCAATTTTAAACCCACTTGGGGGATGAGAACTCTTACAATCTAGTAACACTAAAATAACAAAACATCTTTCTACAACTCAACTTATTTGGAATCCTTCTTATTTTTCCAGTAACTCTGAAAAGTTAGAAATTCTCACTGGTCTCTCAAAAAATGAACGCTTAAAATTGAAGTCTCTAGGAGTGTTTTTCTTAGATAGTTGTCAAACATCATTCCCCAGAGTTTTTATCCTGACTTAACCACTCTATATGCTTTATAAATAGTACTCTATAAAAGTGAAGTTATTTTACAGCATTTGGCAATAAATGTGAGCTACAGAACAGACTGTAATTGCAGTTTTCAGGTTCTTCTACAAAGATTTAGATGCTCAAGGTGCTTTCCCTGACAAGTGCTGTATCAGATGATTAGTTCAGTGCCTGTCAGAAGTTGATGGACCTGTGAATATTCCCTTATTATTTCTGTCGGTGAAAACTGGTGTGAAAAAGTGTCATTTCAGTTGAACAATTCCAGATAACAGTCCATAGATACTGCTGGATTGCTTAATTTTTTCTGTAATGCACTAGAAATTACTAGATTACCTATTATTATGAGCTAAATGTCTGTAAAGACATTTGATTAGCAGATCAAAGTCATGTATAAAACTCAGAGGCAAACTTCCAAGAAATAAATTTACCCAAGGGAATACTTTCAGGTTTTGGTGTTTGGAGTAACAGAAATGCATACAGGTATGATGCCCAAATTTAGGAACTGAATGAAACTCTTAATGTGCATCACAGAGCACACAGGTCTCTACCATTAGCACATAGGCATGATGCTTTGGGTATGGTACTTGAACTAAGGTACAAGGCTGAGCAAAATCAAGGAGCGGCATGGATAACTGCTGCTAAATTCCACTCTAGGCTTTTTGATTGCTCTCAAGGGTGCATCATTGGACAAAGGAAGAGCTGTGGATGTCATCTATCTGGACTTCTGTAAGGCCTTTGACATGGTCCTCCACGATATCCTTCTTTCCAAATTGGAAAGATATGGATTTAATGGGTGCACTGTTCTGTGGACAAGGAGTTGGTTGGATGGTCACATCCAGAGGGTAGTAGTCAATGGCTCATTGTCCAGATGGAGATCAGTGACAAGTGGTGGCCCCTAGGGGGTCCACAGAGGGACCAGTGCTCTTTAACATTTTCATCAATGACATAGTGGGATTGAGTGCACCCTCAGCAAGTCTGCAGATGTCACCAAGCTGAGTGGTGCAGCTGACAAGCCTGTGGGATGTGATACCATCCGAAGGGACCTGGAAAGCTTATGTGAACCTCATAGGGTTCAACAATGCCAAGTGTAAGGTCTTACATCTGGGCCACAGAAATCCTCAGTACCAACAGAAGCTGGGAGATGGTGGGATTGAGAGCAGCTGTGAAGAGAAGGACTTGGGGGAACTGACAGATGAAAAGCTGGACATGAACTGGCACTGTGCGCTTGCAACCCCAGCCCATATCTTTGGCTGCATCAAAAAAACATGGCCAACAAGTCAAGGGGGAGGGGTGATTCTCCACTCTCCTCTGGTGAGACCTCAGCTGCAGTACTCTACACAGCTCTGCAGTCCTCAGCACAAGACAGACATGAATCTGTTGGAGCAGGTCCAGAGGAGAGACACAAAAATGCTCAGAAGGCTGGAGCAACTCTCCTATGAAGAAAAGGTGAGAGCCTTGGGGTTGCTCAGCCTGGAGAAGAAAAGGCTCTGGGGAGACTTTGTAGAGTTGTGTAAGAAAGATGGGGACAGTCTTTTTAGCAAGTGAGGCCAAAACCCCCCAACAACCTTATAAAAACCCCCACCACCTCAAAAATAAAATTAGGATTAAAATGAGATATCTCTGGATTTGTGCTTTTTTCCCTCTGATTCTTCTACATTTTCATAATGCTATCAGTAATGGAAGTTTGAATTTTTTTACTACTCTGGTGATACCAATTGCTCAGGAAAGACATTTATTCCATTTCCATCTCTGAGATGGTGGCACAATCACAGCTACCTCTGTAAAAGTACTTTGCTTATTTATGGAGACAGATCCATTCCCACTAGTACCATTGAAAAAGTAAGAGCTTAGGAATATAAATTTCTTTACGTGACTGGACCTATCTGAGTTTTATGATACTTGATTTCCTGCTTCCCTGCTGTTCACTGGAATCTTCATTCCTGATTTGTTTCAAGAGTCCTTACCACAGCATGCTGATAGTTAAACACCTAAGGACATGAGTCACAGGAAGTATCAAGGTTAAGCAAGGAGTGGCCAGCACTAGATCATGAAAAAAGTTAAGGAGAAAGCCATGGTTTCAGAGAAAAACAGGTTTTGGAAACAGTGCTAGAAGATTCACTGGGTAATGGAAAACTCAGGTTCAAAAATGTGCTTTTGCCTGATTTAGATAATAACTGGAACCACAGCTCACCAGCCACAAACCCAACAAACACATGGTGATATGTCCCAGTGATCATTATTCTCAGCTGCTTTAAGATATCCCAATGATATTCTGAGCTATCCCAGACTGCTAATTTTTATTATGTTTTTCACCAAACAGGTGCAGGTACCTGCAAGTGGAAACGTAGTGAGAGAATGTATCTGTAAGAATAGCAATCCTGCAATAGTGTTTACCTATTGTCACAGAAAACAGTGACAGAACTAGAAGAAACATGTTCTCCATACAAACCAGAGTAGGACAAGATATGCAAAGACTTTATCACAATTTTGAGTGCCTTCAGAAATTTTCACCACTGTTTTTTATATTGCAGGTACTTTAATGCCACATCATGTAAATATAAAATAAGAAGTGGGATGGTCCCCTCCCTTCCTCCTGCAGAGAATGTCATTATTCTCTTCCTGCTGATTTCTGTGGAGTTGGAACTTGCTTTTAGATATGCAAGAAAGCTGCCATGGGGTAATGATCTTTAAATGAAAGACAGACATGCATAGGCTTTAGCAGAGCTCACCAAATGATTTCTTTATACTTAGTTTAAAATCAAAAGTCACTACTGAATTTCTGAGGCAGCAGGATAAATATAATTTAAATTCTACTTAGGAAAATAATCAAACTAAAGCTGAAAAATTGCAGCTGATCGTTAGGGTGCTGCCTCGAGAACTGAACTGGCATTTTCCCCAGCAGCGTTGCATCGGGAAAGAACCAGTTGAGACACACGCTGCAGTTTTGTGTTTTCCCACTTGGTGGCAATCATTCACTGTCTTCCACTTCTGCGCCTCCTCCCACAAACCTGCTGCCCTGCATTTTGCAGCCTCCGTTGGCTTGGGGAAGAAACAAGGGGGAAAAAGATCCACGTTTTCTGTTACTTCAAATATCAAAGGTGGCAAAGTAGAAGAATTTAAGTGGAAATGAAAGTGTTTCATAGTTGAGTTGTCAAAGAAATTGTATTCTTTGTTAGAAAACCTTTTACCAATATTTTTTCTCCACTGTAGGACACAGATCAGTGGAGATGTATAAAACACTGATTAAGAGCAAGTTTACTGGACTTTATAGCCCTGCACAGAATGAGGTAAATATCAGTGAATACGAAAAAGTCCACAAATTTCAAGGCATCATAAGACCATTTGTTCTTTTTTTTTTTTTTTTTTTTTTTTTTAAATTTCCCCACCCCTTTTTTTTTTGCATATGTCAGGAATATGTCCATGGAGTTAAGATTTACAGAGAACATGTTGGGGCAGAGGTGTTGTTTCTCTGGCTAACCAAACATATGTCTGTAGAAGTTGTAGTTATGTCTTTCATAACATAAACCAGACCTTTCAGCTTTTTCCTGAGTCCATGAGGTTTCCTTTGCAGAATCAGACATAGGGGAGCTACAATAAGAACATCAAGCTGTGCTCTGGCACACACACAACTTGGATGTGCTGCTTCACAAAAGCAGTCTTCCATGTCTTCCAGCACAACTGGCACTTGAGATAACAAGTCCAACGGTGGTAGGAAAAATTTGTTTATGAGATAGGGAAGGTTTGAAAGACAAAATTAAGGTCTATAGGACTCAAATTCACGTTCATGGCTGAGAACTAGTAACAGCCTAGGAGTATTGACTGCAGTTATAGTGGGGAGGATGAAAGTGGTTGTAACAGTCTTGACTGAATGATATAGATAGAATCAAAGCTGGTGGTGGTAGTAGTAATTTTCTCTTCATCTTGTCTCTTTTTAGAAACTGGTGTAGCAACAGCCCTCTGTTCTTGCCCACACAAGAGTACCAAGTGGGGGGAGTAAGGCTGCCCTGCTGTCACTTTACCAGATTTTGGAGGAGGATGAATTAAAGCCTCTTTGCAAAAAACTTATCCAAATTAAACAGAAAAACAAACAAACAAGCAAACAAGAACTTTCCAGGAAAGTCAGTGGAAGGTGGAGGAGGAAAGGCTGCAGTGCACCGGGGTGTATGGGGGATTAAAAACTGCGATTTCAGAGAGAAAGTGCAAGCAGAGCAGAGAAGCTTCAAAATCACTGTTTTTAGACTTCCTCCATTCATGAATTGTAGCTCCTGTAGTTCAGTCATCATTCTGATTTTCCATAGTTCTACTTTCTGATATAGGAAAAGACCTAGATAGAGAATGTAGAGGATAGGAAAGATTAGATGGAGGAAATACCTAATGAGTCAGAGAGAAAGAGGGGGGAAAGAAAAGCCTTTGCTATCTTCCTCATCATAGTACATTTATCTGTTGTTTGTTTGAAATTCTAGATTATGATCATTTGTATTTTTGAGGAAGGAAAAGGAATGGATGGGGAGACAGAGTGGGGAATGAGTACCTCACTGCACTGCTCAGCTGCAGACTGTACTGCTGTTGCTGGATGCTATCCTAGGTAGTCCCATACGTTCTGGGTGGCTGGCAAATCTCACGGGCTGAGCAGATTTTGGCAACAGAGGGAGCTCAAAGTTTTAGGACTGTAAGCAGGTCTCAAGAGTAAGTTGAAAAGAATTGTGCTGTTGTCAGAAAGGCTGGGAATGGAAGAGGCTGGAAGCTTGTTAATCTATAGGATAAAGACTAATAATTATTCACTAAGGGATGCAAAAACAGAAACTTGACTGAGAATCTGCCAGGACCAGGTGTATACCATGAGACAAGGTCAGTATAACATCAGCTATCAACTTTGAGTTTCGAAAAATAATTCAGTTTACAAGAGAATTGTGTATTTGAAAAGTTCTATGAACTTGCTATCTCCCAAAAAGTATTTTAGCAGTATTGCAAGTTCTGTCTAATAGAAAGAATTCTGTTGAATTGAACACTCAGTTAGATCAAGGATTAATACATCACAGTGTCCTGTCACTGAACGTCCCATCCAAAACAATCAAAAAGTGTGCCTAGGGAAGACTATGTGAACCAGGGCATCTGTACATAACATTTCACAGACTTGCAGAATGTTAGGGGTTGGAAGGAACCTTGAGAGATCACCTAGTAGAACCCCTGCTGTCAGAGCAGGTTCACCTAGAGCAAGTTGTACAGGATGACATCCAGGCAGGTTTCGAATGTCTCCTGAGACAGAGACTCCACCACCTCCCCAGGCAGCCTGTTCCAGCGCTCCAGCACTCTCAAAGTAAAGAAGTTCCTCCTTCTGTTTACAGTTTCAGAGTATCTACCAAGCTGGAAGGGACCCACTAGGCTCATTGAGTCCAGCCCCTCAACCTATGCAGGACGCCCTAAGAACTGCACCATGTGCCTGAGAGCATTGTCCAAACTCTTCTTGAACTCCGTCAGGCTTGTTGCTGAGACTACTTCTCTGGGGAGGCAGTTTCAGAGCCTAACCACCCTCTAGGTGAAAAACCTTTTCCTAATCTCTAGCTTGAACCTCCCCTGACTCAAATTCATCCCATTTCCCCTAGTCTCAGTTTAGATGGAACTTCTTATATTCCAGTTTTTGCCCGTTACATCTTGTCCTGTCACTGGGGACCACTGAAAAAAGACTAGCCCCATCCTCCTGACACCCATACATTAAGTATTTGTAAGTATTGATGAGAACCCCCTTCAGATTTCTCTTCTCAAGACTAAACAGACCCAGCTCTCTCAGCCTTCACCCATAAGAGAGATGTTCTAGTCCCCTAAGTATTTCCCATTAAGTATTCTCCCAGCCTTCAGTCATTTGCCATTCAGGAGCATCCTGAGCCAGGGATGACTTGCATGTTCAATAATCTTCACTGGATTTCTCTCATATGGATTTCTCCTGTTGAACCCCAGGAGACTATTAGTATTCACAGTAGCCTGTGACAGGGAGTCTCATGGCTCACCCTCACCTTTTTATGTTGGTTGTGAATTTGCTACCTGCTAGCTTTAGTCTGTATCAAATAGTTCTGCTCAGGCTCTTTCAAGGTTGCAGCAAGAGTAGAAAAAACTTTGTCATTCCACAGTTATTTTTTTGACTGGATAATGAATATGGAGTCACTTCTTAGAATCTCAATATCATCTCTTTGTTCCTAAAGTCCCAAACTTCTTTAGGTTTTAACTTTTCCAGACATTCTATAAAATTAAAGTTTATTTTTAAACTATGACAGTTTTTCTAATAGGCAATGCAAAGCAGTTCAGTCTGTAG
The DNA here is from genome assembly GCA_013399015.1 of Galbula dea. Lineage (NCBI taxonomy): Eukaryota > Metazoa > Chordata > Aves > Piciformes > Galbulidae > Galbula > Galbula dea. The sequence goes on from VWZX01007813.1 coordinate 41,281, forward strand.
TGGCCCAAAATGTGCTTTGTAACTGTCAGATGGCTCACAGTATATATAGAAATTTTACTGCACACAAAAGACCCCAACATGTTTTCTACTGTTATCCTCCTTCCTTTACTATTTCTTTTGCTTATTTTTTTCTTTTGCTGTTCTGGAAGTAGTTACAGTTTTTGGACAGGTCACAGCAGTCTTTTCTGTGCTCCAGTCTCGCCTCTCACATTCTTATATCAGCTGCTCTTTGTGTAAATGTCCATCCACAAAACTGAAAATGGCACCATTTTCACTGCAAGCCCAATCTAGTGATCAGTGTCCCACTGAAAATATTGGTAAAACATGTTCTTGAGAGCAATGTGGGCTCAGCCCTGCAGTACTATTCCATTCTGTGTATCCCTCCATTTTATCTAGCATGTATACCATGAATGCAGTTCCAAAATGATCCTGTAAGTTATAGGGTGGAATACAGTCTTGCAAACTGGTGCAGTGTTCTAAAAATGACTTCAGCAAATAATTCATCTTGTTATTATTCATGTGGAAAGTGAAGCAATCAGTGAGGGATGAATAGTAATAGATACACTGATGTACTTGCACTGTCACAAAACAACTATATATGTTAGGACAGATATTGCACACAGCCTCAAAGCAATGAAGAAAAGCATAGAGGTGGGAGGTTAGGTTGTTTGGTTGGATTTGTTTATTCTGACTAGCTATATTCTTGTTTGAATAAGTATTTTAATGCTTTGTGATTTTTGTGAGTACTAATTTTCCATCAAGGGCAAGGAGTACTGCATGAGTTGTTTTTCATAGTTTATTTCTTTGAGTTAAAATAAATAACAATAATATTATTTACAACATCCTTCTTCACTGAAATGTGAATTTACACTCAGCTGGTTTTATGATATGGCTTTGAATAGTGACAGCAGTAGTTAGGAATTTATTTAATAATTTGTTTTTAAATTGAAGAGGCAATGACCATTTCGACCTACTCTCTGATTTCTGTTGTTTCACTGGTCTTTTACTTAAAACATGTTGCCTCTTAGCCTTGAATATTCTGGTTTTTTTGAGCTCATGGACACTGGACCCTGTCAAAAGGATACCCAAAAAGATTAGTCTGCTGCTTTGACAAGCTCCAGGTATTTATTGGTGAGACAGATCTCCTCAGCTGAATCCAATAGATCCAAACAGATCTAGGTACTCTAGTTTTGATGTTTGCACTTTTATTATTCCATATTATTCCTCTATTCAGAGGCTCAAATAAAAATTTTTAGAGTGCTGTTTCCTGACTATTAAACAGAGAAAATTTTAGGAGCTGGGTCTTAAGCATCAGCTGTGCCTGGGAGCCTGTGAAACTATATATAAAGCAAGTACCGAGGCAGTATGGGTCCAGAAACACTGTGTGCCTAAACCACACAGAGGCTACTTATCTGTAGGGATAAGAAATCATTCTGCATTCTGAAAGCTCAGCAGTTATTTTAAAAAGAGAAAATTCTTATTTTTGCAAGACCCTGAGATATTTCAGACTTAAAATCATACTATGTAGTGGCAAGGGTTTCTCAAATTAGTTCCACCTCAGCTGATACATCTACACAACATAACCTGCTCCTTTCAGAGAGCTTTGTGCTGATTCCTACATCTGCACTGATGTGACACTAACCCTTTTATCAACCATCCCAAGGCCTTGAAATCTCTCCATTTCCCTCAGACTACAGGATGCAGCTTCCTCTCCACCTGCCTGAAAGATCAGTGGTGGATAAAACTTCGATGACTGCACCATGTTGGGAAGTTCCCTAGTAATATCCCTAATTCGGACTCCAGGAAGGTTGCATATTGGACCCTCTGTTCCCTTCAGGAGCAAGTCTCCAACAACCACAACTCTTTTCTTCTTTGTGGAAGAGGTTGTGATACGTCCAGGAAACTTAGCTGACTGTGGCAATACCTCTGATACAGGTTGCCCGTCATCAACACCCCCATTAGACCAGCTGTCTTCCAGCAGGGCCTCATACCTATTACTCAGAGGCACTTGGGAAGTTGAGGCAGGCAAGGAAGGCACCTGCCTTCTATTGCAGCCATCAACTTTCCTCCAGCCACTTGTTTCATTTAGGCCTCTGCCTTCCACATTTGCCCAGCCTTCTGATACAAGGGCCCCATTCCAATGGTGTAGGGGGGACTGAGAAGGCAGGGGAGGTTGGGAGGAGCCTCTCCCGGGAGGGACCTGCCTTCATTCCCCCCCCTCACATGGGTCATCCTTTTGCAGGTGGCAAGAAGGAGTGGCACCCCCTACTTCTCGTGCACCCCTCACCTGCTGCCCTTTTGTCAGGGATGGCAGAGTCTGGCTCCACCATTCTATCTCCTTTTTGTGTTCCCTTCTAGTCCTTAACCTCATGACCTCCTCCTTCAGCTCAGCCACCATACTGAGTAGATCATTTACCTGTTCACATCTGACACAGGTGTTATCTCTGCTACCCTCCACTGCAACTGCTAGGCTCTGGCATTCTCCACAGCTAGAGACCTGGACACAGCTAAAGACCTGGACATGAACATGGCTACATGGGGTCTCAGTCTGCGTGCCCACAGCTTTTCTAACAGCAGCCATCCACCGAGTTACAACCATTCCCCAGAGATTTACAGGAGACTGACCTCACAGGCTGCAGCGACGGGGCCAGATAACTCACTCTGCTCCTTTGCCAAATTTCTCCTGTGCACAGACGTCGGAGACGTCTGCACTCCTAGGATCCTTTTAAGAACTCCCAGAGGAATTACACCCCTCCCCCAGGTGCTTAAGCCCTGCCAGGTGCTGCCCCTCCCATGGGGAATCAGAGCACATGGCCCACAAACTTAGCTTTTCACGGGAGAGAAACTCCCCTGAAGTTCCAAAGCACAGGAAGCAGAAGTCTCTCAGCTCAGTCTGATGATGCCCTAACTATTTCCCAAGGTGCATAAACAAAGAAAAGGTGGTATATATCCTAACCACATGTTCACCAACCTGAAGAAGTCTAAGCTCCAACTGCACATCCACATGCATTTTAATTACCTATGTGGCTAATGATTCATTTAAATCCGCAATAACAATTTGTTGATAACCTGTTGGAAACACATCAGATCCACCAAAGATTGAGAAAAACAAAATAGGAAGTACTAGTTCCAGAGAGTGTCTTTGAAGTATTATTAAGCATTGAGACAGAACCATTTGGAGAATGAAACTGAGATTTAGAAAAGACTTGTAAAAAATGTTCAGACTGGAAGCATGACTATAACATTTTACATAGGAACCAAAGAGTTCATGGCTAAAGCAAAACAAAAACCAGAATAACTTAAAATTATAAAAGAAAAGGTTCTAGGCAGTATTAACCACAGACATTTGTATATACCTCTCAACTTCAAAGTAATTTACAATCATAAGTCTAAACTTGTTTGGGCTGAAAAATGGCATATGACAATTTGTACTAAAGTAATTGTTTCTTCACAGTAGAATGCAATAAAGAGATTCTGCCAGGCTCAGTTCATTGCTTTTGTGTGCCCTCAAGGCACCATTTATACTCCAATAAAGGGAATTTGCACATTGACAGTTATTATATCCTTAAATTACAATAATTCCCTGGCTTTTGCACTTGTGAAACTATAATATGACTAATTCAAGACTCCTCAGAAAGTGTGATAGTGTTTTGCCCTCTCATTCTGAAGATGTGCTGCTGGGTTGGGATTGTTTTTTAGGACCTTTGTGAAAAAGAGGCCATTGAGGTAATGAAAGATCTTTTATCAAAACAAAAGAGGAGTATTTAACGAGTTAGTCTTTAGCTCCATTGTAAATGTAGTTGTCTATTCCAGATCAGTCAACTTCTCCATCAGCTTGCAAAGAAATTTCCAATAGGGCAAATTCCAGACTCTGCCAAAACTTCATTTGTTTGTTTGTTTTTTTGTAATTTGACTTGCCAAGGGTTTGTGTTTGACTTGTTGCCATGAATAAAACTATTCCTCTTTTGACAATGGGCTGTCCGGGAATGGTGTGGGAAAGCTAATCCCATTACACAGCTCAGAAGTTCCCACTCAGTGGTGACCCAGGAAAGGCAGCTTATCAGGCACTTAGCAGAGCTGTCAGCTGATCAGCTCAAGTGGGGTGTTCTTTGTGTAGTAAAGCAGTCCAGCAGGAGCAGTAGTAGGGTTTTGTTTGTTTGTTTTAAGTAAATAGAACAACAGGGAACTTTTACATCCTTGACCTGAAAGTCACGTTCATGTAAATAGAAGACATTAATGATGGAGCATATTATGGTGATATTAACACACTGGTCAGATGTGTTAATTAATTTACCGTCAACAGATGAGAGGAGTCTTCCTGAGCTGCTGTGTTTTGTGACATTTTCTTTGACCATCTATCTCTGCAATTGCTCAAACTATTCAAGTAATTTCCTAGATGCCTCTAACAGAATAGCTTTTCTTCAAGGGAAGTTGTTTTCAGACTCAGTGATGCCTTCATATTTTTGCTCTAAGTGGTGGGCATCTTTTGATATCTTTTATCACGTGGCTGAGGTCTCCTGGTGATATTGGAGGGAGAAAAATACTAGAAAGAGTTATCTTCTCTGCTAAGATGGAAACAGTGGCAAGACTGCTTGAGGAAGGGGCTTTACTTCACAGTAATGAGGTGCAAATTTACTGATGAGAGACAAGAGCATCTGCGTAAACATTAGAAAATACATGAAAAATGTATCAGTACCTTGGTTTTGATGAGAACAGGATTAATCCAGAACAGGAAAAATGTGAATATTTTTTCTTTTAATGTAGCTCTGCATTTGACTTGTGGAGCCATTGCTGTGTGAAGAGGAGGCTGCATCTGACTTGTAAGCAGCCAGAATACCATCTTTGACAAGCTCAGGCTCTGGAGACTGAGTTATTGGTAGAATTGAGTGCTAGACTGAGTCCAACTCCAGTCTTACTAGTGTTGGTGTCTTACCTGTTTGTCCAAATTGTTCAAGTAAAGCAAAATATTATCCAGTCATAGACACAAAATATTTACTTGATCAGGACTCAGAAAAATTTGGATTCAGGTCACAGTGCAGCTTGTGGAAATCGTTATTGGGTGTAGTTCTTGCCTTCCTTTGCCTGATACTCCCAGTATTTCTTTTTACCTCTGTGTAAGTACAATGCTCATAGTCAGAAGACCTAAACCATCAGAGTTTTGAATAGCCTAGTGGTGACAGACTAACCAGAAAGTATTGATGTTTTAAAGTGTCATTTAGGGAATAGTCTTATCAATTTTTTCTTTGAGTCAATTTATGAATATTTTTTCTTTACTTTATTGCAAGCATTTAGATTACTTTATAGCAGCTCCAATTTCCTAATATGCTTCTCAAGATGAGCTAATCTTGTAAGCTATGAAGTGCCATCAGTTCCCAATGCCAGTGAAGATGGCTGAGGGAGCTCAGTGATTCCAAAGACTGAGGGCTGTACAATGAACTATCTTTCAATTATAGTTTGTCAAGCATGGCATCTTGTGATTCTGAGTGTCTGTGGGGTTTTTGTTGTTTTTTGCTTGTTTGGGTTTTCATTTTTGTTTTGGTTGGTTGGGGTTTTTTTTGGGGGGGGCTGTTGTTTTTTTTTCTTTTCTCTTCTGGGCAAGTATAGGCAACAGTCAATTTTCTGTACTGAATATTTAGACTGCACAGTGTAAAAGGCTAACAAAATGCAACTGGTATAATAGCACTGGGTTGTGCCACCTATTACCTGCTAAAGGAAATAAGGATGCTGAACTAGATAAACATGATCTGTGTTTTAGTTTTACAGGGTTTTTTTTTAATTGCCTGTTACTTCATTGCCCAAGGTCAGTCTTGTCAGACAAGTGGACCAACAGTTCTCTAGAGTAACATAAAACCATTAAGTTGCTCTTTGATCTTGCACCTTCTTTAGAACCTTTTAATCAATTAACCATGAAGCTACTCAGCTTGTCTTATTTCCTGCACATAAAACTACTTTGGTTGAGCTGCCACATTACTACATTATACATCAAAGATTGAAGGAAACTTCACATCCAACCAGGATAATTATGTGGAATTTTTTGAATCTGTTATATAAATTTTCATGCTTCAGCTGGAGGAAAACAACATTTTGATCTAGATTGAATTAAAGAAAAAAATCATGTGCATTTTGAGGGGTGGCTAAATGGGTTTGTGCATGATTTACCTTATACAAAGTGTGGATAGATTTTGTGGCTAGGTTGCTGAACCTCAACAGTCCATCTGTCCTTTGAGAATATTCGCTATTGATAATAATAGGAAACATGACCTGTTGGAACATAAGCAGGGTGCCTTTAAATAAAAAAAAGAATGTAAATATTGAATGTATTATAATGTGATGCAGATTGAAATCCTTTTAGCCCAGGAATCAAATTTTGATAATGGAAAGAGTTGTGGTTTCAGGCCCATAGGGCTACAATTCTGCAGTCTTATTTGTGTGTACATAATACTTTTTTATTAAAAGAATCAGAGATGCTTTCAGCGTTATGTTCTTAGAGATGTGCAATAGTTGATATTTGCTGGTTATATGAAAATTAAGGTGTCTCAAAATACATCATTCCTTCTAGTCAAAAGCAGGGATACACAATCTTCAATCAGCTCCTCATTTGAGCTCCTCTCAAGTGGGACAGAGTATCACCCGCACCAGTCCAACAGAGCAAATCATCTGCTCACTCAAATTTTTCTTAAGGCATATCTTGCACAGCTCTTTCTTGTGGGATTGGTTTGTTCTCCATCTGCTTCCCGATGCCAAAAGCGAAGATGGCCTGGCACAGATAAGAGTGTCACCTTGTACATGTTCAGGCAGAAATACCAAGAACCAGCAAGACTTCTGAAGAAAAACTTGGCCCTATGGATTTCTTTAAACAGTAAATAAGCATTTTGTAAAGAATCTGCTTTGTGAAACAATGGTGTAGGATATTCTTCGCAGATATCTCCTTATACTTTGAAGACATATCTTGTATCTAGACTTGCTATACTTAAAAGTAGATAGGAAATAGGAACCTTTAGAGCTGCTAGTAACTCACATTATTTTCCTGCTAAATTTAAGCCATGCTCTCTTTGCAAATCTGTATTGATTTTTCTGAATGTTACACTTCCTTCAGCTAAACAGCTCCCTGCTGATGTTTGTCATCTTCCTTTTAAGTTGAATTAAAAGAGAATGAACAAGTCTGTGGATGGCAAGAATAAAGTGCTCTTTGATAGATAAACTTGTCTTCTGAACAAAGAAGAATACATTGAGCTCTTGATACTGAGGAAGAAATATTTTCCCTAATCTCCCTCTGTACAAATTCTTCACTTAAGTCTAAATGGAAATTTCCCAGAAAATGAAAGGATATTTGTGAATCTTACATTTACAATTTCCACTGAAGTATCTTTTTCATGCTGGATTTAGGATTCAGTGGTGTGTTGCATTTGGGATGTGAAAAGACACAAAAATCCAGGAGTCCGTAGGAGGTTATGCTTGGTTTTGAGCCTAAAGCAGGCCAAAGTTTAGATTCTGTTGTTTGTTTTCTTACTACCTCAAACTATAAATCATCCCAGATTCATCAAAATGTTTGCAAATCTAATCCAAGCTGGACCAAGTTACAGACTGGACCAAGATGTAGGTTTATAGTAATGCCTGAAAACAGGAAAGACTTTAGATCAAGAAGGAAAAACGTATCCGGTTTCATTACATGTGGTATCAAGTTTCATTACAAAAGGGTTTACGTGGCTTTGATCCCCTAATTTGGCTAAAAACAACAACAAAAGAAGAAGCGATCTCCATGTGCACACAGCTATTTCAGTGCATACATATGACTAAAATATATTGTGACTAAAATAAAATGTGCTGTACCCAAGTGCACTACAGTGTGTTCCACATAGACATACAGCATTCAAATGCATAGAGTGCAAAGTCAAGATAGATTAAGTCAAACTTCCTCACTGCCAGCTACCTTGAATTCTTAATGATACTTGCTGTTGTTCAGATCTGCTCAGGGGAACCAAAAAACATAAATAAATTCACATCCTGGAAATGAAGAAAACAAAAAAACTAAACCCAGCATATTTTCTACCCTTGTATATGTGTGTATATATATACACACACTAAAGGAAGGATTTTACAAGAAGAATCTGTTTTCCATAATGCTTTCTTATGGAGCCACAATTGAGTCTTTAAAAGTGAGTATTAAAAAAACGGTTTCACTAGAAGCACTTTTACTACAACAGTACTCACTTCATTTTTTTTTGTTGTTGTTGTTAAAGACCTTCTGTCTTTTATTTTTGCCTGCTGTTGCTGAAGAGGAATTGCCAACTCTCTTTGCTCCTCTGCAGTTTGGAGAGCAGCAGTGAAAAGTGAGCTCCTTTCCCACAAATCTTCACTTACATGGGGAAGAGGGACAGAGCCAAGTGAGAGGGGCACAAAGGTTTATCCAAAGTAACACAAGTGATGTATCCTTTAGCCAGTGTGCTGGAGGGTCGACCACAGTTCCAAACCCAGGTTTAGTGCACTGAAACCAGAAATTCCATTTTCTAGCAGATAGAAGTTATACTGGCTCCAGGCCAGCTAAATTGAGTTTACAGCTGCTTTGCATCACTGAAACAGCATGGAGCAGCTTGAGCCTACAGTGAATCTGGCCCTAGGTGTCTTAAATCTGTAGTATTTTCTTCTCTTTGGTCTAATACTGTTGTTTTTCTGCATTTTACAAGCGTGTTGACTACCATGTGAAATTCAAATGGACTGATCACTTCTGCTAAAACAAGTTATTCCCAAATGGTTCTTCCATGTCAGCATAAAGTAGCAGTAGGATGACTAGTGTGGCTGGTCACCACTTTCTGGCCTGGCAGTGTTCTTTCTACAAAATTTTGAAAATATATGGCTGTATTTGTTACCCGTGAGAATTGCAGCAGATAATTACCTTGTACATTCACAGCCCAGCATTGTGATACAGCCAGAGCTGTTTCCTTTTTAGCATTCTTATTTCCCTGGCATGTCTACTTTACTATTTGATTGTTTATTCTTTGTTCTCTTAGTTGAACCAAAACCAAAATCAAGCCAAAACCAACCCCACAAACAAACAAACTGGGGTATCTTTGTTTGTACTGTAGCTCTTGAATGTGATTGCTGAGCAGATTTTCAGTTAGTGCTAGATCTCGTTATCCTTCATTTCACGTAATCTGAAGTTATGCATGCTTTTCAGAATGAAAATGAAGAATCCTCATTCTCCATATCACACACAGAACAGGAGTTTTATTACTTCAACATTTTGTCAGCCACCACTCCTGCTGATTGGTCCAAGCACTTTGTTGTAACTCTTTAATAGTACTTGATTTTTAAATGCTTAACTATCAGTTTGCTGGAGAGTGTTTTTTTCTGTTACCAGTACGGTGGGTTTTACCCCCACCAGATGCCTTCAGTTATCTTAGTGAACGCACACACAGGAAGGTGATTGCTGTGACTTACTGCAAAGGGCAGGAAGAAGCGTCTCATGCAGGAGGGCTGTGAGAATGCCAGGCACGGTCAGGTCTGGAGCAGTGGGTGGGAAGTGGCAGCGGATGCAAGCAGTATCTGGAGTGCCTGGAGCTGGAGAGAAGGGGCGAATGTCAAAGGCTGGTTTGTTATTAGTGATAATGGATGATGAGCACTGTTTTGATCACGTGTGACGTAACAGACTTTTTGCTTCTAAATTTTTAGCTACTTTGCAAAGTTTGTCATTTTTTTTGTTCTTTTATTTAGGGTAACAGTGAATGCTTTTCTGCAGTGGAGGCTATACAGTGCAACATGGTCTCACTGTGGATATTCAGACACAGAAAGATGCTCAAACCTTCCTCTCCAAAAAAGGTGTACTAGGATTAGCTGTCAGGCCTCTTCTTCTTCCTTCTCTAGCCCTGGACACAATTCATTAGTTATTTATAGGGGTGTACCTGGAGGCTGATTAATAATTTTTTCACTAATCATGTAACAGTTTGTTCAGCAAAAAAGAAGGTAAAGCCTACTGAAAAATCACTTCTGATGTTCCTGAGAGTTTAGAAACTTTTTTTTTTTGGTATACCTATGTCTCTTCTATGGTCAGTTTTGTTTACTGTGGCTGTTGACTTATATCTTTACATTTCCTTTACAGAATAAACATAAAACTGCATACAAATGGGTGAACTGGCAAACTTCAAACTCTTTAAACTTGCTATTTTAAAATAGCAAGTAACTTCAAAAGCACAGATCTGCTGGTACCGCTCTTATTGCTGTTACCATAGCAGAAACACAGAAACGTGATTAAATAAATAAAGCTAATCAGAAGCAAAAAAACAAGTTTGAAGTAAAACCAGCTGAAGTTAACCTATTCTCAGAGGACTTTGAAAGAAAACATACTTCTAAAGATGTGCTGTGAGAGATTTTAGGCACAGCTGCAAGGAAAAAAGTTATCCTTTCCTTCTCTTTAGAAGGATTAAATCTGTCCTGGAAATTAAACAAAGTAGACAAAATTTCATATAGTAACAACAGACCGAAGCCCAGAATGTGAAAAACTACGAGAAAGAAGAAAAATATCCAGGAGAAAGGCTACTGGATCTTTTTAAGGAACTTTTATGAGAGAGTAAGCAACCCAGGCACATTAATTCTATCTTTAGTTGGCTCTTGTGATATGGAAAGTGTCCTAAGAGAGATTTAAAAAAAAAATTCCAGCACACAAAACCAGGTAACAATTCCTGTGGTCTGAGTCTATAAATCCATAAAATATCTAAGTTTATATCAATCTATAGATGTCAGACTGTTCCACAGGAGTTAATGTAATATTTTCTGAATTATGAAGGACATGAAAATGCCTGATCTCTGTAGCTGGAAATATAATCTCTCTTCTTCTTTAAGGCAGTTCTGATCCCATTTGTTAGCAAATGTTAACCAACACCTAAAAAAGGAATAAAACCCAACTCTACTCTCCTGTATGTAGTGTAGGGTACTGACTGAGGTTACTGAGGCTTGGTGTTTAGAACTAAAGGAGTTTAGCTCTGAACTTGAACGAAATAAAAGGATGGAGTTGTAAAGACCAGAAAGAATTACTAAGACCAACATTTTGAAATTAAGCTGTGTATCTGGGAGGCAGTTTTAGAGTCTGTTCCCATGGCTGAGCAGAATTCCTGCAGCATGGGTGTCATGCTGTATAGCTGGAGCATATTTGCTGGGACTGTGGATAGCCAGAAGTCTTGCTGTTCAGTGAGATGACTGTTGTTTCTCAGCTTGACAAATGACATGCAACACTGACAGAATACTTCTCCTTTGCTGGCCATCACCCCTACGGACACTGGCCAGAACAGCAGCAGCAGAGGCATACCCTCCAACTCTGATTTAATCACATGGAGCCCAGGAGACTAGTGAATAGAGCTGTTAACTCTCTGTTTGGTTTACTTTTCCCATCTGTGTTTTATTAAACTGAGACCAAGATTTATTCACTTTTTTAACTTCAGGAGCTGGTGGTGTCCAAGATGATGGTTGATGTTAAGGTATACATACACAGTTTAACCTGGCTGAGGTCCAGAACAGCCTATGATTTCCAGCCTAGACAATTTATTTGCAAAAGGACACAAAATCCCCCTGCTCTCAGACATTTCTGAAAGGATGAGCATGATGACTTCCCACTCTCCCAGGAACACAACGCATAAAGAACACAGTAAAACAGTAGGCCCTCCAGGCATGCAGGCAAATACTTCAGTTTTACTTTACTCTTGACAGCCCCTACATAGTCACATCTACCAATGATTTTCTGATTTCCACTCCAGGAATCTTAAATAGATTGGAGATACCAGCTCAGTATATAAATATTTCTTCTAAAAGCCAAGAATCCTGAATGGCTCAGCTGGGGAATTGCACTTTATGGGAACTGAAATTTTGTGCCAGGCTCTCCATCTCTGTAAGGTGGGATAGCTGGAGCACAGACACTTGCATGCCTAATGAGCATGTGAGAATAACTGTGAGAATAACACTCACTTCTGCAGAAGAGAAGGAACCTGAAGAGGGGATTTTGAACTGCTTTGAAAAGATACAAACTTTTCCTCAAACAATAGGCTTAACTAGAGGTAGAAAAATTGAGTGTGCATTTTCAGACGTGTAAAGAGGTTTTTTTTAAATACATACATTTCAAGCAATAACAGATAAAGCTCTCAAAATCCAGAATTTCAATGCAAACAGACTCCAACATTCTTGACACTTTTCCAAAAACTTCTGGGCATTTTCTTCACAACAACAAGCTTCTTTCCAGAACAAGCCACTCCTTCCCTCATCTCTTAATCAAACTAACATGGTAGCACCCACTATCTGTTGCCTTGCTACTTGCCCTGCAAGTACACGGTGGACCATCAGGTATACCAAATTTGTTGTATTTACAAGACCTCTGCATTCTGGTCTTCTCAGGCAACTGCCTTCACAACATCATATGAATATCACATTTACTGTGGCGCCTACACGGACCATCATCATATTACAATGATTCTTGCAATAATAAGCTTCATGGTACCCCTATATGGCAATAAAAAGTATTCTGTATACAAGACAAAACTGTTATTTCAGCAGCACTTAAAAAAATACTGTATCTCTCCAAGCTTACTCAAAGCCCACCGGTGGTTTGCTTAAAACAGTATTTCTATCACTCACATATCCATCTTCGCCAGAAACAGGCTGCAGAATCTGGTTCCATGTTCTGTTCCTGTTCTGAATTGTCTTCCAATGTTAAAAAACCAATTTCTGTTACTGATTCTTCTAAGAAGAATGATCTTTTGTTCCATGCTCTGTCACATTTTTATCATCTGTGAGATGACAGTAGGAACCGTGCATGAGCCAGTATAAATTAAGCAGTATTCATGTGCTTTCTCTTCCACAGAATTTAAGAATACTGGCATAACATCATGGAATTGGCAAGTTTCAGTTTTCCTGCTTTCTAATAAAAAAGAATTTGAATTGCATGCAGTGTTAACTCAGAGGAACTTGTTCACTTGTACTGCACCATATCCTTCAGACCCAATGCTGTTTATGCATTTGATTCAATACATAAAAAGCAGGCTGTATAAGAGTGATTCCTATAGCAGGCAGGAGACCCTACGAGAGAAACCTAGTCCCTGAGCACTGTTAAAAGCTGCATGACTTAAATTTTTGAATGAAGACCTATGGGTCTGGAGCAAGCTGCACCAAACTAAATTCTCCACTGTGTTAGCAATGCCTAAAGCTACAACTCCCTCAGATCCTCGTTTCCCTTTTGGGGAATACAGGTACAAGGCAGCCTATTATAGCAGTATTACAAGAAATGTGATTTAGGGATGAGAAAGGTGTTTAGGTGACCCATCTCACTGAAAACTTGTATTTTGTCATGCACAGTGGTACACCTTGACAATGCTCAAGGATGTTCAGTGGTGAGAATACAGGGTTGCCCTGGTTTCTAGGTGAGCTGAGTCACTCTTTGATGTAGGTACCTTATATTCCTCCTGAGGGTTGTTTGGGGTTTTTTGTTTGTTTGTGTGTGAGGTTTTTTGGTTTTTGTTTTTTTTTTTTAATTCTTATGTTTTTGTTTGGTTCTGCTTAGAGACCACAAAAAGTCCCTATCTTGATGGCCTTAGGATCACCAGTAACTGGCATCATTGCTTGAATATCATTGCAAAGTTCCTCCTTCTCTGTCAGTATGAGGACAGAACTCCAGGTACTTGGTAGAGAGATTTTGAACATACAGAGAAACATAATACTGTTTTTCCAAGAATGCTATATACTGTTATCCAAAAATGGCTTCTTTTTCCTCAATGTTACTCCTATTTGCAGGAGATTATTTAGAAGTCATAGAAACTGCAAAGAAGGTCTTACGACAAAGGCTGTTTTACTGGATAGTTAGACAAGTTCTAAAGTAGATTCTGTATTTATTTTAAAGAATTATCTGTAAAAGTTATATTATAGAAGAGAAACTTGGTCAAGTCTTATCCCATCCAACCACTTAAATTTAAAATACTCAGTCCAAGATTAATGAAAATGAATCCCTCTGAAGAATCACATTGCTTGCTAAAACAACTGTCAAATTGCCACTTTTATAACCAGTGTAATATTAGGATAGAATCAATTTGCCTTTTCATGCAGTGTACTTTATAAGTCTTTTTGTTAATTTCAGCATGAATTCAGCTGTGTTCGCAATGAACCAATATTTTCAGACGTCTCTGCCTGTAGGTGTAATAATCCCAAATTAATTCCTTCTTCAGATTAATTCCTTCTTTCAGATCAGCAATCAATACAATAGCTCTAGCCTTGGGTTTTATTCTGGGTTTTTACCAGAAATATTCTTTGCAACTACAGATGTTTAATTAAAGGCTGTTAGACAATTTAAACTTCTCAGAAGAATACAAATAGAAGCTGTTAATGAAGTAAATATCTGTTTAATTTACAAACATCAGTAGCATTACTGATATCAGTCCAAATAAGACAAAGCACACTGCATTACACATGTACATCTAACTTTTTTGTAAAAAAAATAATAAAATAAAATTGAAAAACATCTGCATTTTTACAGGGTACCCTGGGTTTTACTGAAAGAAGAACACAACCCACTATTGATTACCAATTCTACATCATAATTTAGCAGCAACATGTTAACATGGGGAACATTAGGGCAGTAAAGTAGTTTTATTATTTGGGGGAAGTCACAGTTCTTGATAGGACAGCCTTTTTTTCTTTTTTTATCAAAAAGGTAAAGAGCTCCATGGGAATGTTAAAAAAGATCTACCTTCTACTGTCATGTTCTACACGCCATCTTATTTTCTCTAAGTACTGTATAAAGGGAAAATTATCTTCTCTACAATTGCCACCTAGTGTAAAGACATTTTCTGTCATACATTATGGGTTCTTGGAAGGTGTCCTGAATACCTGCTGTATGTGAAAACTGCAGATTGTCATCACCTTCAGATTCAGTGACACCAAGTGTTCAGATTCTAAGGAAAAGAAAAGGGAAGGGGAGGGAAAAAACAGACTGAAAACATTTACCCCGAGACGATATGCTACGTTAGTTCTATTGCAAAAAATCTTGATTTTTAAGTCCTTTAAAAAAAATTACAAAAATACTGGGACAAATATAAATTAATATATATTAAAGCATCAAAAAACAGTAAAAGGGATGGCCTAATAGGTTAAGTACAATGTACTTTGATACAATAAATATTTCTCAATGAAACCGAATACTGTATAGAGTTGTTTAGAACTCATAGAAACAGAAATCCATATTATTACTAATTTATCCATCAATAATCTATTCTTATCATCCCCGAAACATTTATATTACAAAAAATTAATACTGGAAAAGGGCAGATAAACACTTTTTTTATACTTCTTTCGCTAACATGCTGACATAAAAGTATACATCATCAGGAGATTTCGGGATTATAGTATATTCTCATATCTCCCTTTCCCTATCCAGTAAATGGGACCCCATCTTCTCAAGATGCTTCATAATTCCAAAAGATAGAATGTATTTCACACAATTGTTATTTCTGTATAATCTGATTTTTTTTCACTCATAATGCTTCCTCATCCATACGTAAGCGATTGGTATGGTCTGTCAAGATAATAAAATATACTGATACCAAAGTGAAAAAGCAAGCCTCACGCTCTGGTCAATATTTCATCTCTGAGCTGTTAAGCTGAAAGTCACATGTGTATAGTGTCAGTGTATCTTCAGCATGTTATAAAGAAGAATCCATGTTAAAAGCAGTTAAAGTTTCCCATCTTTGTTGCAATGTTACCAGGTCTTTTTTGTTTTTTCTTCAAAGCTCCTCTTGGTTATGAGAAGTCTCAGTTCAAGCACTTGAATCTTTTTTTCAAATGAAGAAAAAGTCTTTATTCTCATAATAAAAATAAGTCTGTTCTGTATTTTACAATATATTTCAAATATTTCCACTATGAAGCATTAATTAGTCCGACACGGTCAATAAGTATACAACATTTTCAAAAGACAAGTGTGACAGGGACACTTAGGAGGGACAATTTGTACAGCCACACTTCACCACTTTTTCAACCTCGTCCACAAATGACGACCCGTCGGTGCATTCAAAAGAATATTTCCATCGCTTGCTCCTTAGTGGTCCACAGCACTGCCCGGTTGAACATCCGCCTTTACATTCTAGTCTCGATACCTTCTTGGTCGTCTGGCACGCAGCATACCCCTGCTGCTTTTGGTAGTAATCTCGGATTCGTTCCCCTCGACAAGAGATTTCTGTAGAAAACAACATTTAAAATAAGAGCTACGCTTCTGAGACACAGCTTAAAAGATGGTTGACACTGCTAAGGAAGATGCTGTGGTTTTAATTGCAGTTGGTATTGGTATTTTAAAGTTTGACTCAGGTTGTGTATTGGAAACTAGAAGTTCTACCAAACGTAATTTGATTAATTCTAAGTTTTATTTCCTATACCTCATATTTTCAGTGAAGCTTATATTATGTATATGTAAACCATAAATACAAAGCTATTAGAATGACAAGAAAATTAGAAGCTTAAATCTTTCCCCCTTTTATAAAAATATACATCTTCTGTTCTTACATTGCTTGCAGCTGGTTCTATTTACCATAGGGAAATGTTTCAGAGAGCATGCAATTTAATTTATTAGACCTGGAGTTTAATATTATTCAAACTGTTATTTAATACAAGTTACATTCCACTAACTTCATAAATTACTGAGGTATAAAACCAACTAAAAATGAGACATCTGTTAAAAGTTCTACAACCATATTCTTCTGTTCTATTCACATCTATGTACAATACAAAATAAATGCCATCTGGGGTAAAGGAAAGAGGGGGAGAGGGAGAGCTTTGATAGACAAAGGAAAAAAGAAAAAGGTAGGGGGAAAAGTCATCCTGTTTTCATCCATCTCACCTGCATAATTCGCTGTGATAAATCAGTTGAAGCTGAGAGGTCAAAAGTAGAGTTTGTGATAAAACTAGGAGCAGAATCATTGGATTTGGCTTCTCAGTTGCAGAAGGCAGAGAAACAATAAATACAGAAAGATACAGCAGGTAAAAGGTAATACTTAAGTATAGTAAAAATGTGTTTTTGAATAAAGGCAAAAAAAGAGAAAAGTTTTCACAGCTAAACATTTGATGAAAAAAATCCTAAAAATGTAAACAAATTCATGGGAAAAGTTTGATTTTTCTCTCACTGAGATAAATTCTTATGGTAAAAAAAAAAGGCAACAAATGTGTGTATTGTGGGAAAAAAAAAAGTTGGAAATGTTTGTCTGTTCATGTTTTAATAAAAAAACTCCTCTTTTCTAAGACCAAAATAACAAGATGGTTTTGAATTTTGTTTTACCTTTATCACAGCTGTCCCCTGTGTATCCGCTGCTGCATTCGCAATATGGTTTCCCAAGTCCTGAAAGCCTGCATTTGCCATGTTTACACCTGACGGATTGGCAGGGGTTAAACAGCATTTCCTCTTCATCACAGAGGACTCCCCCATGTCCCTGCAGGCATTTACAACTGTATGAAAATGCATTGATCGGCAAGCAGGTACCATGCACACATCTACAGGGGAAACAAGCCCAAGAGAATAAAAATAAATTATTCATCAAAGTTCAGGCTAAGCAACATTAACTACAAATAGTTGGGACTGTATTCAGAAGAAATTGCTTTTGTTTCTAATGGACTTTTTCAGTGAGATGCAGTGAAGTGGTTTATAATTGGTATGCAGGTTTACACAAAAGAAGCTGCAGTATAGAACTCTTATCTCACCAGAAAAAAAGCCACTGTAGATGTGTTATGGAAGACTTTTACAGGCCACAGTTATCAATAGCAACATATCCTGTTTGCCTAAATTTTCAGCATGCTCTGGAGAAGAACACAGCAAAACCCAGCCCAAATATAATCCACTAGAATATAACTAGAGAAAAAGGACACTCACCTGAAATTCTGGTTCTTACGTCATTTGAAGAAAATCATACTGTCACTCATGAAGTATGGGGTTCCCAGCACAAAGACAGGTCAGGCACTTCCTAATTGAAACTTTTCTGACCCAAGCAGTGGCAGTTTCAAAACTGACCACATGCTCCCCCTTCAGATTATTAGTCCACACTGCCAACTGCCAGTAGCGTAGTCATACAACGTGAGATGCAAGTCTTCACTGAAAGCCAACAGCACTCATCTAGTACTCATGCAGAAACTCACAGTAGATGAGGTTGCATATTATCAAGTCTCATTGAAGTGATTTAAACCAGCTACCCTCTCACTTGAGCTTTGGTAAACATTTGTGGCAGGCTCAAATCTTGTTGTTAGACAAAACCAGGCTGAGAGTTAAGATGTATCTGCTAAGGTCTGATGTACAGTAGTATGGGAACACAAAGCTGGTCTTGCTTTTCTTAAGAGAGAGGTGGTGTTTCCCAAAAGGAAGATATTTAATTAGTTGTTCCTAGGTGTGAACCAAGGGTTAGGGCTATTAATCTTCTGAAAGCATCACCAATGACTTGGAATAAAATCACTTCCCTTTGTTCATCTGGTGACACAGGGTCAACAACTTTATTTCTAGAAATGCTGTTACTTTCTTTAACTGCTGTCTTGTTATACAGGTTTTCTATCTACATATTGTCTCTTAGGGAGACCACAGTGAAGACTCCTCTGCAGGGAGGAATGCCGTCTTGACTTCAGGGGCACAGTCACTCTCCCTAATGTTTCCCCTCTCTCTATTACAAGATCCCTGAGCCCACAACCTCCTTAGTAGGTTGCAGCAGCCACCTAAACGAATCAAAAACTGTAAAAGCTTTAGATTAAAAAAGAAAATTAAAAATCCCATTCAATCTAAAATAAAATCCTTGGTTTCAATCTGAAGATGGCAAAAATAATATAAAATTGCATTTCACGGTAAAAAAAGTGTTATTTTAAGAACACTCTCTGATTTTGAAACTTTTTGATAACAGCCTGTATTTCTGGAGACTTTTTGCTTTGTACTCTGCTCCTCCAGTACAGCAAGAGGTTTAGTAAAATTAAAAAGAATGCTTAACACTTTTTTGTTTTGAGAAACTTGCATTAACTATTTAAAACTGTTTCAGGTTATGAACATCAACAAATTCCATTCATGAGTGAAATCTACATTCATTAAGGGTACCCTTACCTACAGTCTGTACCCTTAATTCTGTACAAGTGCTCTAGGCATGGTGTGACTCAAGAGGAAAAAAAGTATGGGAAGTGAAGTCAGTCCTGTCACACGCTATTTAAACTGAAGACACAACATAAATTTAAACCTAATTAAATTTCAATTGACAAATTTAAATTTGAATGCTATTAACACAATTTAAACTGAAGACAGCCTCTGGTCACATAACCAGTTTGATATTAAAAACTGCAGATATAAAATTTAACTAATAGCTTAAGCACCTCCCGCTTCCCTATTATGCAAGAGTCTGTACTTTCGAAGCAACTATGTTCCCTAAAAATTCCAAATTGTTCCTGTGGCTGAAGTCTAATATTCCAAGACTGTTTAAGCAATTCAATATTGAATGCTTAGACAGTAGCATAGGACAGATAGCTTTTGTGTAGTTTTCATTGCATTCAGCATTTGATCTGCTCACCATTTACAAAACAACCACTTTTAGGACATCTGATCTACGAAGTTACTCAGACGACACTGACATCATGTCAAATTCTATACAGGCTCTTTTAGATATCAAAGATGTGTCAGGTTCTTTGGTAAAATTCTGCTTGATGTACAAGATGATTAAATCTTAGCAATGCCAACTCTCATACTTTTGCTTCCACCTGTTCTTTGAAGCCTTTAATTTTGTCTTTAGACTACACTGAAAGGAACATCAAGCTAAATGCAAACTCTTGGGCACAGTTTCATCTTATCTAATTTTAGTTACCTATGTCAGGTGCTCAAGTTAGAAGTATAGCTCCATAAGCACAATTAGACCACCTGAGGTCTAATTTACTCTTTAGAAATCTAGGTATTCTTTTACTGATTATATAGCAAACTTTGGTCACTACACTCCTAAGTCAACCACCTAGATTTAGGTAAAATAAATCTCAGCCTTAAGCCTTTTTGTGATGTGCTGGGAACTCTGAAAGATTCACTACATTTTCAAAACAGAGATCACAGCAACAAGTCTTTCTCAGATAAGGTGTAATGTTATACTGTATTACATGGACAAAATTCCATAGACAGGATTTAGAGATGAATCAAGAAATACAGAATCAAAATCCTCAGAACCTAACAACAACAAACCCCTCTTTTACTCCAAATAAGAATTTTGGTTGGCTTTCTCTCCTAAAAGCCCACAGAATTGTAAACACTGCTGAAACAAAATACTAATGCTATGCTCACTTAATTCTGCATTTGATACTGCCTGTATCTATCTGATACTTGCCAAATTTTGCAATTTACTGCAAAAAGCACTCAGTTTGGGTTCTCATCTGTATAGTTATAAGAACCTAAGCAGAATCTGTTTCTTCAAGGACAGTTCAAACAAATTATTTGGCTTTTCTTACTAAAGAACTTGGAGGTTAGAGTTCCATGTTGTTTTTTACTCCTAAAGAATAAAATAGATGTGATGGACATTGCATTTGCATTTTTTAACCTGCTGTGACTTTCTTTCTTAACCTCACAAGCTACTGTGAAAGAGGATATGGTAAGAAAAAGACCCATAAAAAATGAAATGCTATAATGATATACCTCAAATATTCACACTGTATCTTTGGAAGAGTTCAAAACTTAATAGTATTGAAAAAGTAAACAGTGATAACTTCATTGTAAAGCATGTTAACTGCTGTACAAGTCTTTAAAGGGTCAGACTCTCCACACTTACTATGTGAAAAGATCACTTGAACATCATTTTATATGGGAGTTGAAAATCATCTTATTAGAATCTCTTAGCAAACTCAGGCTACTGGTCCTCAAAAGACAGAACCACAGAATCATTACGGTTGGAAAGGACCCTCAAGATCATCTAGTCCAACCGATAGTCCTACACTACTCTTATCCCTAAATCATCCCCTGAAGAAACACATCAATCCTCTTCTTAAAAACTTTCAGGGATGGTGACTCCACCACCTCCCTGGGCAGCCTATTCCAATATCTCACCACTCTTTCAGTAAAGAAATTCTTCCTAATATCCAATCTAAACCTGTCCTGGCACAACTTGAGCCCATTCCCTCTAGTCCTGTCACTAGTCACAAAGGAGGAAAGGCCAACACCCGCCTCCCCAGAATGGCCTTTCGGGTAGCTGAAGAGAGTGCTAAGATCTCCCCTCAGCCTCCTCTTCTCCAGGCTAAACAACCCCAACTCCCTAAGCCTCTCCTCATAAAGCCTATTCTCCAGACCCCTGATCAGCCTAGTTGCCCTTCTCTGTACCCTCTCCAGTACCTCGATGTCCTAAGTTACATAGACATAACAGAAGTTACATAGGACAGAGCACTGAAAAAGCAGCAGCCAAAAGATCCAAGCAGACTTATTTTACAGGCAAAGAACAAAAAATGTGTGCCAAACTGTAGTCTGGACAGTGGCAAGGGCAAACAGAATGATGTCTTGTTGCCCATTATTTCTGAAGTTTCTGATCTTCTTGTGCTGGGAAACCATAAGCCAAAATATTGAATCTGCCTCTTTAGTAAATTTAAAATATGAATATGCATGGACACCAATACTGTCATGTACATATATATACATAACTTTTGCTCTCTCTCTCTACACAGATATATACACGACCCTATCTATAAACGTCCATAAAACATCCATCTTAAAATGTTCTGGTCAAACCAGCACAAAGAATTAGCACACACAACTTAAACAGATGTTGGTACAAAAAGGTACACAAAGGTACAAATGTATTTTCCTGCTAAAACCTGGAGTACTGTGAAAGTATAAAAATATTAAATTCAACTATTGTATCAAGTTTTTGAAACACATTAGAGAATAATAATAGTTGTTTTTCTTCATTCAATACAACTATAAATAAGCAAATAAAGATTTTTGTTTTCCATTGGCAAATTCTTCTAAATGATTTTTGTACCAAGTGTTATACAAACACTTGCATCAGTGGAACTCATTACAGAAGAAGCCCATACAGAAGTATGTGAGAGCACTTCCCAGGTTTTAGGCAGAACTTCATTGAGATGTGTGTATCTGCTCCCTTAAACTGAGGACTTTTCTTCATTAGATTTATAGAAAATTTATTACGTTTATAACCTGGACACTGTTTTCAGTTTTACATGTCCAGAATATTTTGTTTCTTGCTGGAAGAAGTGTGAACTTTTATGAAAAACAAAGCAAAACAAAACAACAACCAAAAAAACCCCACAAAACAGGAGACTTATATACATATAATAGTACTCTTCTATCTTATGGAAGGACATACTTATTTCCAAGACATGGGTCATTAGTTTGTTGATCACAGAGGGGTCCAGTCCATCCTCCTTCGCACTCACAGGAAAAGCCTGACTGGCTGGTAGCATGGCATGTTCCATGCACACAAACTTTCTTATGACAAGGCTCACAACCTGGCAGAATTCCCACTTGCAGTGGCACATTCCTGAAGTCCTGGAGTTCACTGTTGATATATAGATTACGGATGCAGCCATGGAAGCTGGTGCCGTTTTGTCCTGGAGACTGGCGTAAAGCTGCTATGTTATTTTTCACAGGCATGCCTAGGAAATTAATAATAGCAAGTAATCAGTGTAATCTTTGGTACAATTTTCTGCCCATTTTCTCTGTTTTTTAAACATTTTTTAAAGAAATAGATCTTATATTATTCTTAAGATAGTCAGCCTACAACTATGAGTAAAAATCTAGTATTTGGAAATTGTCCTGGTTGTCAAGCATGCATGTAAACCAGCTCCAAATCCCTAAATCTGTAGGTTCAACTAAAGAGATGTATATAGGACTACATACAGGAAGCTGTATATGAAAAGTTTTGGATAAAGACCTGGCTTTGACCTAGTGCAATTAAGTACGTGACTTTTTTGTAAGCTGCTAAGATACTTAAGACCAGAAGAATTTAGCAGGACCAGCTCATCAATTTGGAGCTGGCATACACATTTCAAATGTGAAAATTTGCTAATGAAAAATCTTGGAAAGAAAACCTCATTGGGATGAGGTTCCATTACTTTAAAAATATTTTTGTTTAGCATGTCTCAAAACCAGATTAATAAAAAAGTCACTCACAGTTTGCCATTACATTTTAAAACACAGATAGTCAATAATAACAATTATTCAGCATCAAAATACTTATGTGTAGATATTTATAGAAAGTACAAATGCCCCTGATGTTGACCATTTTCAGAGTAATTCCTGTGTGGTAGTCTGTAATTGTTACATGTGTCATTAGAGCAGTAGCTATATTTGATGCGGTTATCCTGTTGTGATCAGTTAAACATTTAAGACTAATTCAGAAGGGACATTATTATTAAACATTGTTTCCTCATCAAAATGAAGTTTTTTCTACACTCTTTTATTAACTTATTGCCAACATATTTACCTGTATTAATTAGTCCTTAAGATAATACATTCAACTAATGAATACACAAATGCCTACATACCTCCTGTGACTAATAAGTAAAGGAAATCAAAGTGGACTGAGGATTAGAAAAGGATCTGTTTACCTGAAAAGAAGTGTGCTTATTACCTGCACAGGTTTATTCCAAATTAAAATTTTCATTCTGGTAGTTAGATAGCAACTGCAGAAAAAAGTCATGTTCTGCATAGCTGCTCCTTAACCACGTAAACCAATACTTTAAATCATTTCACACAGTTTCTCTGAACAGTTAAGAGTGACACAGAAGTGCTACGCAGCCAAATAAAGTAGACTTAGCTTGCATTTAGAGGGTATTGTAATTTCATTTATGCTAAGCTTCAGTGGTCATAGAATTTAACAATATTGCATCTATACTGCTGAAGAGCCTAATCTTCTTTATCTTATCAGTTAAGTTCAACAGGCTTGGGAATATTATATTTAAGGACTAAGACTGCAAACAATCATTAGCTTCTATTGCCTCAAAACTATCCACCATATTCCCAAAACCCAGGAACAAGGCAGAGTCATCAAGGCCTCTTCACCCTGATGTCTCCCTTGAAAGCAACACTCAGCAAAAGTGGCTTGAGGTGTCTAGTAGCAGAAGAGATTTATCCATTGTAAAAAGAAATGCTGCACAAAACTAAGTACACAATGCAGTGCTAAATTAGATGTTACATGTATAAGTATCAGGAAATTGATTTCTGGACACCATATAAGCATATATGATAAAAGATAATATGAGGTATATTGCATGTGATTCAGACATTTGGAAACACAATGCAAGCATATACACAAGCTTTTAGCTTATACAGTTTTTGATTCTTCTAGTAAGTTACCAGGAATTAGAGGGCCACACTGTGTGCAAAAGCTGCTCATATTCTTTAGCGATATTTCTTAGATAATCTTTAGATAAAGGTGCTTTATCTGTTGGGAAAGAACTCTCATGGAAATTAGAGAGACAAATATTTCAGCTCTATTTTCGCAAAGTTAAGAAATTAGTTCCCTCCTCCGTTTAAGCTTTTGGTCACTGAACTTGACTACAGGTAAATCATGAAATTACAGCTCGAGGAGACAAATGGTAAGACCCCTATTAAATGTAGTTGTACAATAACACTGTCAAAACGAGTATCTCAGTCTAGACACTGCTAGAACAGAGCAGGCACAAATGAAAAGCAGCTGATGCCCTACCTGCCTCAGAAAGAGGGACTGCAGTGAAACAAAGTGCCACTCTCAACTAGTAAAATATGCTCTAATTTCTGAGAGAAGAATATGAAGTATCAGTGAAGTCTAAGATCCCTTTGAAGAGTTTTTGAGAAGAAACAGACTGTCCCTTAAGACTTCTTACACAAAGCCATGAGCTTTCAATATGATTTACAGAAATGTTAGGCAAGGACTGAAAAATATCTAGTGTGTGTATTTTGACCACACAAGAGAGCCATACAGTTGGAAAAAGGTAAAAAAATAATAATAATTGAAAACATATAAATTGATTGGCCAACTTTCTGTAAAAATACATTACCCCTTCCAAACCAACTCAATTTTTGTGACCCAAATATAACTTTGTTAAAAAAAAAAAAAAAAGAAAAAAAGGGGATGCAGGGAGAAAGAATAAGAGAGAGAACACCATAGGGCCTGCTGTCAAGTCTGAATTTCATCCTGCCAGCTGAGGTGATGCCTACTAGAAATGCCATTTTAGCAGGAAGGTGATAAGAGTAAGTGTAAGCTACATGATGATTTAGGTGTCAAACTAAGACTTTGGCAAAGATAAAAATACTGCATAAAATCCTAGTGAGAATTTGAGTTCCTAACTGATGAAAATGTGTGACCAAATTCTTCAAAAATTCTAGATACAGTTGGATATGAAAAAATTGAATGAATCTCAAAAAGATAGGTAATAAAGAGTGAAAGCTAACTGTTTCAAGAACTTTAAAGATCATAAATATGATAGAGATAAAGCTCAGAAAAGTTTAAGAGATTAATATCAACTTACTGTTTGTGGGGTTTTTTTGCTTTATTTTGTAATAATGTGCTTCTAATAATGGTTTTCAATCTGTTTTGGACCAACACTTTCTATGACAGAGGAAATAATTGTCTCCTGGAATCCTAATGTGAAAAATAAAAATAGAAAGAACACAGGAGCTCTCTAAAGAGGATGTGCTAGGATGGAAAAGACTCCTGCTCTTAGGAATCAAACCACTGAAGGAAAAGATTATTTAAAAAAATTATTTCTTCCAATACTTCAGAATGGTGATGCAGATTAGTATGATTCTCCTTATGGAGATACAGATCTGCAAGATGAAGAAGCAAGGAGGAGAACCGTGTCACAAATCAGCAAGTAAGTGGTGGTTCTGCACAGAAAAAATGTTTACAGTTGGCAGTCTAGCCTCATTTCATCAAAAGGGGCCTGCAGCAGAAAGGGGGATCATTCTGCACTAAGCTCAGTTTTAAAGCAATAGTAAAGTTTGCCTTAGTAGTCATTAAATAATAAACTGATATTGACAACACAAGTAAACAAGTACATAGTGTCTTCATATAGTCTAGGACCATCTCTCCTCCCAAAAATGTGGCATAAGACACTATGTAAACAACAGAAGTGATACACACGTGTGTTTCTACAAGGCAATCCTCCTTTGAAGATTCATGATATGACACAATTTTAAAGGCAGATCATACATTTGATAATTTTAATTATTTTCTTTGCTGGTATGGGGAATGAAGACTAATGCTGGATTCTAACTTGTACTTCTTCCCTTCTTAGATGGAAGGGTGCAATGACAAAGTCTGAAAATATCTGACAAAAAAGATGAGGTGTTTCAAGTGAAGAATGGGAATTTTCAGAGATAAAAAATTCAACATACCCTTCATCTTTTCTCACTGAGGCACTTGTTATACTAGTTTCATAGGAGAAATAGACTATTCTTGATGGGTACCAAAGAAGCTTCCTGTTTTCCTTTTCCATCAGAAATAAATCTAAGAAACTATATTGAGCCTTTCTATATTTTTAGAAAGAGAAGAAATAGCACCATTTCTAGAGAAGATTGGCATATCACTAATGTACCACTGGTAGCTTATTTTTTTGCAAGGAGGCAAAATTCTCATCTAAAATCTTATTCTCAGACACAAAAAAATAAAAAGACAGTAGGTATTCTTTTTACAGAAGTAACAGATCAGAAGGAGACTGCTAACATGTCTCCTGTGAGTGTAAGGTTAAACAAAGTAGAAGATGAAGACCGGTAGAAGATCAGAAGTATTTAAAACTTATGCTGAATCTCTGACTCACCATTAAGACCAGTAAGATGACACAATGTGGTGGCTGAAATTTCTAACTCTTTTACCTAGATCATGCAGGCACATCAAAAATTTAGCAGAAAATGCTGGTTAAAACTTTTGGCTTGGATCCATAGTTCCACAGATTAATTTACAGCAAATGATCAAAAATATTTCAAAGAGTTTATCTCTAAAATCATCTACTACTGGCTTTACTGAGCCAATCAATTCTTTCTTTCTGGAAAAGGGGAAACATAACCCCCATTTTTAAAAAAGGGAAAGAAGGATGATCCAGTGAACTATAGGCCAGTCAGTCTCACCTTTGTGCCTGGTAAGATCATGGAGCAGATCCTCCTGGGGGTACTGCTGAGGCAGAAGTATAATGAAGAGGTGACTGGGTATAATCAATACGGCTTCACCAGGGGTAAATCGTGCCTGATGAATCTGGTGGCCTTCTATAAAAAGGTCACAACATCAATAGACAGGGGAAGAGCAACGGATGTCATTTACCTGGATCTGAGCAAAGCCCTTGACACTGTCCCACATGACATCCTGGTCTCCAAGCTGGTGGAATATGGGTTTGATGGAGGGACCACTCGGTGGATAAAGAATTGGCTCAACAGCCAAACGCAAAGAGTGGCTGTCAATGGATCCATGTCCAAGTGGAGGCCAGTGACAAATGGAGTCCCTCAAGGATCAGTTCTGGGACCAGTCTTGTTCAACATCTTCATCGGCAACATGNCAGAGAGTTGCGGTTGTTCAGTCTGGAGAAAAGAAAGCTCCCAGGAGACCTTATTGTGGCCTTCCAGTATCTGANAATTGAGTGCACCCTCAGCAAGCTTGCCAATGACACCAAGCTGTGTGGTACGGTTGACACACCGGATGGGAGGGATGCCATCCAGAGGGACCTGGACAGGCTGGAGAGGTGGGCCCATACCAACCTCATGAAGTTCAACAAGACCAAGCGCAAGGTCCTACATCCAGGACAGGGCAATACCAAGCATATATATACACACACACACACACACACATATATATATATATATATACAGATACACTGCTGGGGAGTGACTGAAAGCAGCACTGAGGAAAGAGACTTGGGGGTGCTTGCAGATAAGAAACTCAACATGAGCGTCAGTGTGCGCTTGCAGCCCAGAGGGACAACTGCATCCTGGGCTGCATCAAGAGGAGCATGGCCAGCAGGNCCTGCCAGGAAGGGGGCTTGGAACTAGAATCTTTAAGGCGCCTTCCAACTCTAGTGATTTTATGATTCGCCTCAAAACAAACAAACAAACAAAAACCAACAAACCCTGCCAGATACTGTGAGGCAATTGTCCATCTGGATGCCCTCTTCCCCAATGTTTTTTCCTAATCAGAAGACTGTGCTGCCATCCAGTGTGACCTGGACAGGATGGAAAGCTGGGCAGTGAGAAATTTGATGTGGTTCAACAAAAGCAAGTATAGGGTCCTGCATCTGGGGAAGAATAACCCCATGTATCAGTACAGGCTGGGAGCTGATCTATTGGAGAGCAGTTCTGGGGAGGAAGACCTAGGGGTTCTGGTGGACAGGAGGATGACCATGAACCAGCAGTGTGCCCTTGCAGCAAGGAAGGCCAATGGCATTCTGGGATGCATTAAGAAGAGGGTGGCCAGCAGGTCGAGGGAGGCTATCCTCCCCCTCTACTCTGCGCTGGTGAGGCCCCACCTGGAGTACTGTGTCCAGTTCTGGGCTCCCCAGATCAAGAAGGACAGGGAACTACTGGAGAGAGTCCAGCGCAGGGCCATCAAGATGATCAAGGGAGCGGAGCATCTACCTTATGAGGACAGGCTGAGAGAGGTGGGTCTCTTTAGCCTGGAAAAGAGGAGACTGGGGGGGACCTCATAAATGTCTATAAATATGTTAAGGGCCAGTGTCAGGAACAAGGAGCCAGGCTCTTCTTAATGTCATCCAATGTTAGGACAAGGGGTAATGGGAGCAAGTTAGAGCATAGGAGGTTTGGTGCTAATATGAGGAAGAATTTTTTCACAGTAAGGGTGACAGAACACTGGAACAGGCTGCCCAGGGGGGTTGTGGAGTCTCCTACTCCGGAGACATTCAAGGCCCACCTGGACTCGTTCCTGTGTGACCTTATCTAGGGCGTCCTGCTTCGGCAGGGGGATTGGACTTGAAGATCTTTCTAGGTCCCTTCCAACCCCTAACATTCTATGATTCTATGATTTTAATGTCATAACTCCTATCAGCCCTAAGCAACATTAGCTCCAAACACAAATTATACTTCCTGGCTTTATACTTCGCTATCACTTCCTGCAGGTACCCATACAGTGAAACAGAAATGTAGAACATGACCAAAACAGAATGCTACCACTCTACATCTCCTGAAGAGGCACTACTGATTCTTCAAGTAGCTAAGCAATGTTAAACACAAAAAGCTACGTAACAGCAGAAAATTACAGAATTTTACAGTGGGCATCTAATATCCCTACTGGTAAAAAAACCTAAAAGTGGAGTCTGAGGACAAGCTATTTGTTAAAATTTAAATGAGATTAACTTCTGAAGTTTCATCTTAAGGTGTTATCTCCATGAGTGAATCTCTTATTGTATGTTTATTAATGCATGCTACCAGCGTAAATTAGCTATGATACTTTTAGTAAGAAGCAGTAAGATCCTCTTACCTCCTACATACAGCGGAGAATCAAAATTCAGAGTGGATTGCTTGGACAAATTGGTAATTATCTTGGGGTTTCCTCCATCAATAGATAAAGACAAAATCTGATCCACAGCTAGCAGCTCCACAATGTGGAAATTGCCATCATTAATAGTTTCCACACTGAAAAATAAACATTAATATTAAACAGTTGATTGTCTGGTTAGAATGGGCTTTGATCTTCTTCACCCTTAAGAGTAAATACAGGTTCAGAAAAGAACTTCTTCAGATCTGCAGTATCTTGAAAACTGGATTTTAAGCAAGGCCATGTATGTATGCTTAAGAGCTAATACAATGTAATACTCCTTCAGTAACATTCTATTAATACATGTATTGTAAAGAGTCCTTTTCATTCATACCATATGAGGGTGGTGAAACACTGGAATACGTTGTCAGACAAGTTGTGGATGTCCCATCACTGGAAATGTTCAAGGTCAGGTTGGATGGGGTCAAAGCCACCTGATCTAGTGGAAGGTTGTCCCTACCCATAGCAAAGGGGGTGGAACTAGTTAATTTTTAAAGGTCCCTTTCAACCTAAACCATTCTGTGATTCTAATGTTATTTCAAGATCATATTTGCTCGTGTATGTGCATGTGTGTGTGTATCCTACATGCTGCATATTTTACCAGTATGAAGGCCTGAGTTTACTTCAGTGATATATGAATGGAATATGGAACTGCCTCTAACCTTAGCCCTGCCAGACAAAACCAACATAAAATAAAGCAATAAAGTAATTTATAAGTTTTATTAGGCAGAGTTATTTCTGTGTGTTCAGCTTCTGGCTAGTACAGTGAATACTGTATTTTATTTTCTTGCCTACACGTATTTCTTGCTTACTAACAAGATATGAAACCACCAGTAGGAGAATGTTCAAAGGGTGTCATGCAGGAAAGATTTATTTCAAGCATGGTGCTTATGCTGTGTAACCACAAGCCTAGATGTGTTACTAAATGTGAGAAAAAGCTGCCCATGCTTACCAGTCTCAATATCTATACAGCAAATGTTTAAGTGCAAGGTAACTACTTTGCACTTGAACACAATTTAAGTACATCAGAGAGGAAGAAGATTATTATTCAATTCTGGGACTGAACATATCATTGGACTTGCATTACTTCTAGCCCATTTTCCACTGGAGAATTAAGAGCTGAATGTATGGCTGCATAGAAGTTATGACAATAAGCTATAGCCCAGAGACCAGACATTATAACCGTTCCCATGAGAGCCTTTATTTGCTTCAGGGCACCATCAAATAAGTAAGCTTAAGCCTTTGAAAAATGTTATTTAAACGAACCAATTGTCTGATAGCCTGAGATGGACTAACAGTCATACAGTCAGTAAGCTCTTCTCATTAGGAAAGCAGTATAGCTGAAAGGGATTAGCTTCCTAAATCTCAGTGCAAAAATCAAGCAAATTACTTTATAACATCCTTAGTGATGTTTTAATTAACCTATCTGCTTTTGTCCTGGAACAGATCAGAAGCACTCACATAGTCATTTACAGCTGTGACACATTAAATAACTTCTAAGCTGTTTATTCCCAGCTCTAACTATGTGGACAGGTTCAGCTCAATATCGATAAAAGATCTGCATGGTGGCATGCATGCTTTACATAAACTCAGCTCTATGTGAAAGTGCAAACACAAAACAGAGCAGACACTGGCAGAATAAACACTTTTCAGGAGTGGGCAGAAGGGGGACTGCAAGGTTCCAGGAGGGGAAGGAAAAGGTCAGGGTTCATCATTCCTAAAGAGTTTGTCTATTCAAGGTATTAAGAGGTTTGCTTGCTGTGATCAAGCAAGATGAAAAGTGCCAGGATTAATTTAACACATTTCAATGAATCCAGGGAAAGAAATGTGCTAAAAAATCAAAATGCATATGACTTCTTGACTTAAGTAAGCAAGAAACTCTCTTAGAATGTTCTTGTTTCAAGGAAACATGTTATTTTACAATTTACCAACTTTTCACTCAATAGTGTTTAAAAGTATGACAACAACACAGAACATGCATTTTCACAGCAAAAGGTCATTCCAGGGATGTATAAAATATAATGTGTAAGGGGACTGTGTCTCTGTTAAGAATGATTATTAAAAGCTTCTTGTTTAAACTGTTTTACTGGTAAAAATTTACTGCAGAAAGAGGAGCCCTCCTAGGTAAGGGTGGTTTAAATTAAAGGGAAAATAAACACAAGGCATATCTGTGCAATATTTCCTGCCAATGCACTTTCATTACTTCTAGCTCATTTCCCACTGGAGGAATGAGAGCTGAATGCATAGATCCTAATGAAAAGCTGTAAGAAAAACTGATTTAAAGCTTCTGGAACTCTGTAGAAGAATAATGATTTGGGAAGAAATAGTCCCATATTTCCAATAAATATATGATGAAAACTAGTTTACAGAATGAAAAGGTGGTGGGTTTTATTGTTGTTGTTGTTTTCGTTTGTTTGTTTTGCGTAAAAACCATTGAACACTTAAAAATGTCCAGACAGAAAAAATCCCAAGTGGATCAACTTTTATCAAATAACTATCTCCAATTAATTAATTTTATTGGTCTTGGCCTTGCCATCATCTTGTTACTCTTGTTACTTGATGAGCGCTTTTGAGATGATGGCTCTTTCTACAGTCAATTCCCACTTGTAAAGCAGTTCTCACTCACTCTACACAACTAGACTGCTGTTATTGTTGATTCTCCATATTTATAATGATTAAATCATCTGTTTGTAACTTTGTTTTGTTGCTACTGCAAGCACTTCTGAAGGCTTTACAGCTCCCATTTGACTCCTTTTCAATACATCATTTCTTGACTGCCATTTATATTATAAAACTTCTTTTTTCCTCCACTTTTCCTTTGGTTCTTAAAGTACTTTTATTTTAACCTATGATTTTTCTGACTTCTACTCTTCCTTTTCTCTTCCCCTGTCCTACTCGGGGTGGAAGGCTGAGTGAGCAGCTGTGTGGTGCTTAGCTGCCCACCAGGGTTAACCTATGACACTGTTATCACAATAGTATTTTAGCTACTTACAATTTTGGTAAACTTTGTTTTTTTTCTAAAATTTTCTATACTGAATGGGGCCTGAAACAGATTTTTTATTTTTCTAAATAGACAAGATGATTTCCCAAACTGAAGGGAACACACTCCTATCTCTTATGCTTCTATTAAGCCTGCTTTGCAGGTCATGACGTTTGGCAGTGGGCTGGCACCAACTCTTCCCATTTGTCGTCTTTCTGAAAATACACTGAGGCAAGGCAAGATTTGAAAACATAGAAGTCTGCAGAAACTGGAGGGCTAGATCCCCAAATTCTTTGTTCATTCCAGCAATATTTCAACACACAGATGATTAGCACCTTCCCTCCAGCTGAACTTTAGGGCTGCAGTAGTACTTGATGGGTCTAAGCCTGCCAACCCATCCAAAGAGAAGGTATTGACTTAGCTAGAACAAGGTTATATGGACAAAGAAAGAAACTGTGGTTCTCATTCAGAATAAGTAAAAATTAGGCCTACAGAGAAAGAAGAGAAAGAGGTAGGGCCGTGCAAGAAATAGTTACAATAAAACAAGAATCAGACTAATGGATGCTACTGGATTGTAGGGAAAACAGGACTGAAAATTGAGTCAAGGAGAAAACTGAGAAGGAGGAAATAGAGAAAAGGAAAAGTAAATCTAGCTGGCTGAGAAAAAATGAAGGGAGGGATGTGAGCAAAGAAACAAAAGGGAGGGATTGAAAGAAGGACAGGAAACATGACAGGGGACAGCTTTAATAGGTAACAAAGGTAAAGAAAGACAACAAGTAATGAATGAGTGAAAAGAAGGCAAAGAGATGAAAAAGGGAAGGAAATGTCACAAAGATCCTACAGAAGTCAAACAACAAGAAGTGGAAATAAGGCTAGAAACCAAAGTTAGAAAAACAGGAATAGTTTGGAAAAGATGAAGGGATGTGAGTATGTGTGCTACAACATAGTCCTTTCTACAACTTGAAATAGAAATTTAATATTTAATTTGTACAGTGATCACTAGATGAACAAACATATATACAAATGTGGAAATATGTACATGGCTTCCAACCTAGGCACTTCCCTTGAGGGCAAAAGTCTTTATAACTGTTGATCTCAGTACACTACGTGAGAATTTTAAAATATCTTCTAGAAACTCACTATGATGCTTGTCTGTAATGAAAAGGAGGTTAATCATAACAAGAATAAATAATAAAAATGCAAGTGTGCATCTGCTTCACTAAACGATTGTGTCACCCTGTAACACTTCACTACATTTCCCATCCCTTTCTTCACTGTGCCTGCATTCTGCACTTGCCACATAGTTCAAAAGAGCTGATCAACTATGTAGGGGAGATGCTTCTAATTGTCATGCAACAGTGACTTAATTTGGACTGTTTGTTAATTGATTACTTTGTTATTAATCCTTTCTGCATTTGTGGTTTTTAATTTTACCTGTGTGAGTATTGTTTTCCAATCTTTTTCTAGAAAAATAAATTACCAGTATTTATGATATTCCAGTAATACCAAAGAAGGCACTAAATTGATGAGGACATATATGTTTTGAATGGGATGAAGTTTTCTATTCTCAAACAGTTGTATCAAATAAAAAAATCAATTAAAAAAATAAACTCCTGACAAAACAATTTCAACTTGTTCTTTAGCACTATCCCAGCTAGAAAAAGAAAAATAATCTCATTTTAAAGTGTAGTCAAATACTATTTTTAATATATGAAAGCTTACACAATTAAAACACCTAAACTATTTCCACATGTTAAATCATTTCAGAGAATTGCAAAAACACCTTATGAAATAAATATTGCATCAGAAAAGAAAAGCAACCATAAAGCGCTTATTGTAAAAGGCTATGTTTTTACTAAACAACTTTACATTGTATTTTATATGAATAACTTTTTTTGTATGGAATGCTTTTAGTAGTCTCCTAAAACCACAGTTGTCTTGGTGTTATTACCTAACAAAGTTTAGCATTGTTTCCCTGCTATATAAACTTAAGCTTTTGATTTAATATTGCCATTTGAGCGCAATCATTTCTGAAAATCATTTATTTTCAGTGAAATGTACCTAACAGAATGCAGAACAATGTCAGCTGCTACAACCTCCACCAAGTAAATATACACCAGCTATAATTTTACAAAACAAAAGGTATAAATACAGCAAAAAGAAGATTCTAGGAAAACATTACCACATTCAACACTTCCTCTTTACTTCTGAGTGCATTTGTAGCAACAATAGGGCAATGAAGGCCAAAACGTGATGCCTGTTGTCTTTTTGCTTGCTTTTGTGATGTCTGTCTGCAAATTCTTTAGAGGTTACATAAAACCTCCCTGGAAATTCAGGTGGTAATTTTTCAGAGCACCAGAGAAACTTGACTTATAAAACACCTTGAAAAGCTATGCTTCAGAAGCAGATGTGGATTCTGTCTCTTAATGACTTTGGAAGAAAAAACATTTCTTTTAAAGGGTATGGCCCTTTTTCAGAACCAAGTTTTCAGCTTTCTTTTCACTTGCCAGGGAAAACTCTCACATTATATGACTACCTAACACAGAAGAGAAGAAAAGCTTCCATTTCATTTCTGCTTATGCAGTATAGTTCTGCACTTTACCCTGCACACTAAGAAATGTTTGGCAGTAACATCATGGAAAAAACTCCAATTCCACATATGAGCTTTACACAAATGTATAAATATTCTGCTAAAAGCTAACTCTCACTCAGTTTTAATGGATCAAATTAATCTATTATCTTTCTGACATATCTGCATTAGAGTTCTTTTCCAAGCCAAATCATGTCTTTTGGCAGCAATAGGTTTTACACCTCTGACAATACATTCCTTTGCATACATTACTTTCAACCATCTATTAAAAATGTGACTTGATATAAGGAATTAAGATATATTTTGTTTCAGCTGGAAAATTGTTTCATCTGGGTTCACCTGTAAATAGCAGAGGCTGGGTAAGATCCTGTGTCATAACTGACCCTCACTCTACCCCGGTATAGCTCTACTGCTATATGATCTTTATCGCCTTTGTAGAGCAGGATCCCGCTGTCTTCATCAGTGGCAATCTAGTTAAAAGAAAGAAACATTTAGAAAGAACTAAAAATAAATATTAAAACAAAATGCTGTATTAAGTGAATCTCTGAATTTACTGGCACAGTCTATTACTCCACTATGAACTTCTTCCTTGAAGGACAATCTGGTAAAATTCTCTTCTTATCAGTAAGCCCATCTACTTCAATATGAACCTAAAGCTCTTCAATATTTTTAGCTCAAACTGTGAAAATCTCTTCTTGTGAGCCAATGACAACTTTGGCTGATTTTCCACTCTATAAAAGTCATGTACACTGTTTTCAAGATCAGAATCTACAACATAAGCAATCTTACCTGGAGAGTGATATTGGTTTGGGGACGTATCTTAGCTGAAGGGATTTGTAGATAGGATTCTTTGTTGACAAAGTTTATACTGATCAGCTTTTCACATTTCTCACCCTGGTAACCTGATAAACACTGACAGATTGGCTCACTCTCTTTTATGATACACTGGGCTCCATTTTGACATTCATAATTATCACAAGGGCTGGTGCGAGGCAGAACCATTGGTGGTGAAAACTCACAAAACAATCCACTAAATGCAAACAGAGAAAAATTAGTACAGAAAAAAAATGTTATTTTGATAGAAGACACACATGTTTGCATTGTCTTCAGATGTTTCTTACCTGTATCCTTCTGGGCAAATACATGTATACCCATTAACTGCATCAGTACACTGCGCTCCATTTTTACATTTGTTGTCCTGGCAATCATCAAAGTCAATATCACAATGCTCACCCACATATCCAGGTGTACAATCACACCTGTGAAAGAGGAAAGCAAGAGGGGTAGCACAGTGTCTTTTAACAAGACAGTGTGCTTACAATTTTAAGGAACTACTGAATTGTTTAAAACTCAAGAAAAAAATGCATTACTGTCACTTTGTGTGTCACAACTATGTAGCTTAATCGTGTTATTATATGGGGACCTATATATGTAATGAATACAGGTTTGCTGGTTACACATGCTTACTCATCTCCCATTATACTGAAGAATTGTGGTTAAAATCTAGAGAGCCCTCATGAATCATTTTGACAGTTCTTGGAATTTTTGAGTAATGCAGAATGTTACAGGATGTTGTAAGTGGCTGCGAACACAAAAAATAATCAATATGCTTAGCTGCTGAAACCGAGACAAATGATCCAAGGCTTGTGTTATACTGATGGATATTTTCTTTGTCAGCTGAATAGCTATGAATGGACCAATGGTCAATTTCTACAGTTTAGAGGTTATGCATAATTTTTTTCCCCTTGAAGTTCCACCAGCCTGGTTTACTATAAATGGCTCCATGGTTAGTGAACTAATATAAGTCCCAAAATACATCCTCTGCCCTCTCGGAGCCCTTAATGTACTAGGAAGAGCATACCCTCAAGACTGTGTAATACTTTTTGCCTGTTTGTTTGCAACTCTCATTGTTAACAACAATGGCATTTCTTCAGGGAATTCTCATATATTAGGCTCAGTGAATGGCCAGAATGCTGTGAAATATGAAAGGAAGATTACCAATCCATGCATTCACATAATTCCTTTTTTTATTATTCAAGACTTATGTAAATTATTTCTTTAGATCCTATGATTTCCTCCTTGGTGTTGTTTAGTGTCTGAAATTTGCTCTGAAGTGGCAAGAGTGATTTTAAGTAACTGTCTAACTTTAAATTAAGGACTTCAATCAGATATGTCTCAATTTTTATTCAACAATGTTTATGAATAAGAAAAGTGAAAAAAATAAAGCATGCTATTAAAAAGCTGATTGAAGGAGATACATTCTTGAAGTTACTGACTGAATGTGCTATTTTCTGATGTAAAATCTCAGAAAGTAGCATGGAAAATGAATGAACTAGGCAGTAATGTATAAGATGCCAAACTAGGTTTGCTGAAATGGCATGAAGAAAGTAAACATAACACACAAAAATTGAAATCAAACAAGGTTTCTATTTTTCATTTGAAAACTATCAATTTAATTTCATGTTCATTTGAATATTTAATCTGTTTCGATCTTTTTTGCCAGATTTTAAATAAAATGTCATTCCATAAGTTGTAAGAAGGGTAATAGATAATCTGATTTTAGCACAGAGCATACTGTGCATGAAACACGTCCTTATGACAACAATTGAAAGCTACAGGTTTCCCATATTTATTAACCTAAAGCCTATTAATACACTTTAAATTGTGCATACTAATTAATTATGATATATGGTGTAATTAAAGATTAGTTTCCTGGGGCTGAACTTCTTTAGTTTATCTCTTCCAGTTTGCCTTCCTAATAATCTCTTTGACAATTACTTCTAAGAAAGCAGTATAATTATTCCACTTCAATTAAATGCAATTATTTTCCTACTGTCCAAGCTCCTGAAAGGGTTTTGTATAGACTGTCACACAGACTAATTGCTCTATTTTGCATTCCTATTTAGAATATGGAATTGGAATTAGAACTGTTAAGGATCAGTAAAATTCAGTAAAACATATTTAGGGTAACAATGTAGATAAATACGAACATAATGGCCTATTCTGCAGTAATCATAGAACCACAGAATCAGAGAATGTTAGGAGCTGGAAGGGACCTTGAAAGATCATCTAGTGCAACACCCCTGCCACAGCAGGATTCCCTAGACCAGGTCACACAGAAGCGCGTGCTTAATAATAACTGAAATCTGTATTTTGAGAATAGAACTTGCTTCCACTACACCAAAAAGAAAAGTTGTAGGATTAAAAGAAAAAAAAACAAACCAAGAAATTTAGGTTCAGTTGGACTGTGCCAATATTTTAGACTTACTTGTATCCTTTGGGTGTCAAGATACATTTTGATTCATGCTGGCAAGGATTCAGGTTTTGAGCACAGAAGTCTAGTTTCTCCTCACACAGTTCACCTGAAATATAATGTATGCTGTCAATTCAGTGAAAATATCATGCTGACCTGAAAATAGCTTTTTCGATTTTAAAAGTAACTGCTATGAAATTTGTTAATGCTGAAAAGTGCATACTTTGTTATAATACTAGATACTACCTTTATAATAAAAACGAATTAAATATAAATAAACAATAACTACAAATAACAATCCTTCTGATAACTCCTTTGTAAACACAAATAGTTAAATGTCAATTATCTATCCATCAATATAAATGATAATTTTGTGAAAAAAAACCCCATTCTTCTATTTACAATGTTTATCTAGCTCTGCTGTATAGGAAAACACTAGTGATTGAATCTTTTCTTACTCAAAAAAATAAGCCACCAATATTCTTTTCTCTTTCCTGTTTCTAAGCACATTACATGCAGAAATACCCAGATCTGCACACTAAGTAATCTATTACCCGAGAAAACAGTTAGTATCACTGCATGCCAATACAATTTCAATTATCCCAAAATGAAAACTTGTTTTCTACTTTTTCTTAAATATAACTCTCCAATTTTTGCATTTGGTAATGCACCATAATTATCTATAATGTTTTTTGTGAAAATAAATAAAGTAAATATATCAAATGTCTACCCTTCCCTGCTGCTAGAAGCTATGGCTTCCATGTGGAATATGGCCTGTATAATCTATAAAATATTTTCATATTGTCAAAATATGATTTCATTTGCAACTGTATGACAACAAAATACTTAGAAATGTGTAAAAAGATCAACAGTGTCTTGTTCTCTTACAACTAACTAATCAGAAGATACCATCAATAGTGAACTCACAAATTCATCAGTGATTTGTAAGACATATATATTTATTCCTTTATATTCATTTATTATTATATATTTATTCCTATATATTTATATATGTAAGACAGATATATTTATTCATCTACAGAATATCTGTATAATCAGCAGGTATAAACCCTGCACCTGCTAAATTTAGGAACTCACAGGTCTATCAGGCCCTAGAACTATGGAAGGAATAGGGTTGCCCTTTGTCATTTGTCAAGTAATAAAACGTGAGCTAGTGAGCAAAGAGAAGTAAAACTCTACACCACAGTGAGGAAGAAAAGAGCAGAAGATAGCAGTGGATGAGCAGATACTTTCACTGCTCAAGTTGAACTTCAGGCACAGTATTTGGTACCCCTCAGTTTTACTACCTGAGTGTGGAGCAGCCTGCAGTGTAGTTAGCTGAAGAATCAGTATCTGCAGGAGGGCAGCCTGAGACTAAAATAGCACAAAATGGCTTCACCTATTTCCTGTAACTGTTAACACAGTACTGAGGATGAGGACTGCAGCACCATGAATATGGTATGGAGAAAGAAGGATAGACCATTTAGGGACACAATTTGGGTAGAATCAGGAACAGGTAGACTGGAAAAAGGGAGAAAGGATTAGGACAGTAACATTGGAGTGGAGGTTTCTGAGAGGGTATATGAATTAAGATATCTTCCAGAATATATATGCATATGTGTTTATGTGTATCAGTTCACCAGCTACTACCATCATTAAGCCATAAGGCTTCTGACATTTTTCATTGCTCCTTGACAAGCACCTATAGAAGCACACATCATAATAAACTGAAAGCAAGAGTAGATGGTAAAAGGACAATTTGTTGTTGTTGTTTTGGGTTTGTCTTTTTTACAGGTTCAACAGATCCTCCAAAGAAATTTGTCCTATCCACAGTAAATGTGCTTACATACTGCATATCATGACTATGAATACTGACTACACAGGACTTGAGACATTTTTTCCAGGACTTATCTCTTGCCTACATTGAAGCAAAGACAGAGAAAAAGGCAAAACTGAACCAAAGATGGCTATGCTGAATAAAAAAATCTGAAACATGTATGCTAAATGTGGTAAGACATGGGACCTCTACATCTTCAAAACCAGCTAGATAAGTACTTTGCAGCCATCCAAAAGATCCAGACTGGTTCTACACAAAGTTTTTAAAAAACTAATAAAAAAAAAAATAGCACATTACCAATTTACACATAGTTCATTTTCCCTACAAAACCAAATAAAGCTTTGAGTTAACACAAGAAAATGGCCTTCAGTCACAGGCTACTTAACAATCCTCAGGAAAACTGTCATGAACAATATGACTTAGTCAACATATGCAGGAAACTGAATGAAGATCAAATGCAGGCCACTGAAGATGACTAATACCAAAGATTTTAATTCTATCCTCAAAGCCTCTTCAAACTCTCAATGGACTTATTAGTCTGGAAATGTGCAACTGTTATGACTAGGTCAGTGCACAAAGAATCTTGGCATACCAGAGATTCTTCGCATCCCAGGATATATCAAACAAAAACCAGATCCCTTCCTATTTTCAAAGGCTTTTGTTCAAGCAAATACATACATAAGAGGAAGTAATTCTTCACATAGCATTTAGTCAACTTGCTGAACTTGTTGTAATAGCTGAAATCCGTTTAAAGGCTAGCAACATTTAAGACTGAGATATAATTATGTGAACAGAGAATTCAGATTTTCATGAACATGGAGTGGAATAAGTAAAAATCACTGGTTTTTAACCTAGTTTGTACACATTCCTATGGTTTAGAAGTGTGTATTTGTGCTTACATATATACAAATATATCATTATGGCATGTATTTGATATTAAATTACACGCAGAATTGCAAAATATATGACACCTCAATTACAACTAATAAAAATACAGCTGTTCAGTACTTATAAGACTTGGAAAAAAACACCTCTAAATATACCTAAGATTATTAATTCTAAGAGTTTATCAGAGACTTTCTGAAAGTGACATAATGAGCCTATCATTCAAGCAGGGCTGGAGGTTTGCTGGAGGTTTGAAAACCCACACAATACCTATAAAAAGGCAAATTATGACTGACAAAATAGGAACAAGTAGTTTCGCCACTGCTGCCACATTTACCAAACTGGAATTGATTTTGCTACAGGCTAGTAATTGGGCCATGAATTAGATTATTATTAGCACAGACCTCTGACATTTCTTGTATGGCAAACAGCTTTATTGAGTAGTATCTAATCCTGTGCATGTCAAACTTTTTTTTCCCCTTGTACAGGTACTTATAAACTACATGACTTTTTCGTTTGAGTACACTGCATTTTTGTGGTCATAGGCTGATGGCCCTAGTATCTTCTGAACTAAAGTGAAAGCTGAATCACCTCATAAAAAGCTCAGGAGCACTTGAAAAGTCTTAATTCTCAAGTCACAACTATGAATCCTGCAGAGTGACTGAGGGTCAGTCTAGAAGTTTAAGTTTGAAACAAGCTTATAGTTTTGAAAAATGTCCACCTCAAATCATCATATGATCAATGTTACACTACCAGGCCAAATGGTGCAGCCAAATAGCTTGCAAACATCAGGTATTTTTGAGATTATGGTCAGAATTTGATCTAAGTACTCTGTAGCAAAGTGCACAGACTGAAAAAGAAGAGAAACGATTTTTAAACTCACTTGTCTTTAAAGATAGGACATGTACTGTGCCAGCATAAAAACAAGGAAAGTTTCCCCTTGCATTTGCAAATTGTATGCCCTGTGAAATAAGTCAGAATCATATCACTGGAGGGAGCTTTCAGTTAATCAGTCTGTTAGCAACTAGCCTAGGGAAGGAAATAGGAGCCAGGGAAAGGACATGGAAGTCCACACAGTGAAATAACAACATAAAAACCCTTATGAACAAAAAAGTCAGTTTTACATAAAGTACAAGCTTTCATCATAAAAAAGGAGTAGTATTCATGGCAAACTTGCACACAGGTTCAGTAAAAAGAAAAAATCAAGATGGAATCCAAAATATGTACATCAGAGACTGAATTTCTGAATTGAAATATAAATATCAGAATAACAAACCAAAATAACCCAAGTACAAGGTCTTAATTTGTACTGTTAATAGATTTATATTCTAAATGGAGCATTGCCATAATCAAAATACAACTGTTTGTGAAACTGTTCATAGAAAAGGTAAGTAAAAATATTTGACATGGAATGTGAACCACTGAGGAATATTTTCCTTGTAAAGCAACATCTCTTTTAGTGCACTGAATAGACAACGTGTTTTTCGAACTTAGCTGAGACAAGGTGAAGGGAAGAAAGTAATTTTGTTGAATTGAAAGGTTAGTAATGAAAGTGGAACACTCATTGAAGGAAATATCAGAGGTATCAAGTTAGGTTCCTTGGCTTTATTGGAACAAAATCTGTAGAGAGTTTTCTGATTTAGGGAGCATAATACAATGTTTTAAAAAACATACTTCAAAATAATGAAAAAAGATTGTGAAAGAAATGTCTCAATCCAAGGAAGCTGGACACCAATATGTGTGTACATTCTTTTACTCATCTAATAACATTGTATCTGAGGCTTCTGTAAGACCTTGGCTATGTAATTATGTTTTTGAAAGATGGGAACATTTCAGTATGTAGGAAAATAAGCAACAGACTAGTTTGTTTAAAAATAAGCAGTGGATAAAGTGTCAAAAATCCTGTGAAAAGCTTCCAAAATTTAATTAGAACCATCAGGACCTCTTTTCATAAGACTTCATGTTTAATTAATATAAGGAGTCCGTATTTTGGTACGGAGTTGCACTGCAACCAGTGGAACTCTGCACAGTTGGCAGAGTCCAAACGAGCTCAACCCTCCAAGGTCAAGACTGGAATATTTACTGAAATTTTGCAGCTAGGTAATAGAGGACAATGCAAACACAAATAGCCAGACAACACTATTAAACAATGATGAGCAACTGTGCGTAATCCTTGCTAACTAACTGAGGTTATGCTTGCTAGAGTCACAGAGCCATTTGTGTTTTCTGTGTGTATGTTAATTCACTCATGATTTGATGAGACCATAAATCACAGAAGAATTTAATCACAGAATCATAGAATACCAGGTTGGAAGGGACCTCAAGGATCATGTGGTCCAACCTTTGGCAAAAGCAATCTAGACAAGATG
Source organism: Galbula dea (assembly GCA_013399015.1). Classification (NCBI taxonomy): domain Eukaryota; kingdom Metazoa; phylum Chordata; class Aves; order Piciformes; family Galbulidae; genus Galbula; species Galbula dea. The sequence continues at coordinate 84,663 of VWZX01007813.1, forward strand.
GCTCAGCACCCTGTCCAGATAAATCTTAAAAGCATCCAATGTTGGGGAATACACCACTGCCCTGGGGAGATTATTCCAATGGCTGATTGTTCTCATTGTGAAAAATTTTCCTCATGTACAATCAGAATCTCCCCAGGAGTAACTTGTACCCATTACCCATCATCTTTTCTATGTAACTGCTTGTAAAAAGGGAGTCTCCACCTTTGTAGCCACCTTTTAAATACTGGAACATTGTGATAAGGTTTCTCCTAAGCCTTCTCTTCTCAGGGCTGAAAAGACCCTTAACTCTGGATTTTCCAAATATAAAGACATCCAGTGCAACACGTGATGAGTAATAATGCAGTGAAAAAGGATTTACATCATTCTTAATTTGAATAATTGGGCAATAAATTCAAAATATAGTCTACTAAAGCAATGCCAGACACTATTTTTCTGAATGAAAGGGAGTGCTCTAACAGAAATGGACATGAGCTTCTGAATATAACAGCACTTTACTAATTACAGGCAAGTCTACTGAAGAAACAAGGTTAACATCAGGAGCGTATTAGCAACATTGAGTATGATATTAGAATAAAAACTAGAGACAGAATGCAAAAGAACGAAAAGTGCTGCATTTTTATGAAATCTTGAGTTTGATGAACAGTAGAAAACATACTTTATTTAAAGTCTTGAGGTCATTATTCAGGAAAGAAAAAAGCATCTATTAAATAAGGGACAAAGTTGCTTACAATTTTAAAAGTTCACATGCACAGTAGGATGCAGTTTATAACCATGGATCTGAACATTTTGTTGGAATTTAATTTTAAAGTCAAATTGTAGATCAAATTCATCGCTGGATTGTTCCTATCTTTCATCATTGCTTAACTCTTCATCTGTCCATCGTGCTTGTGAGTCTTAATGTACGATGGGGCTTATTTAGTTTAATGTTTCTAGTTTCACATATGCTGTTTGGCAATAACAAAGAAATAGTACTTTTAAGGCAGGTAAGCTTTAAGACAATTAAGGAAAACATAAGCATGAATCACAGACCTGAAGCAGCAATGCCAGTGATCAAACTGATCAAAAAGAAGGTAGCTCAGCTTGCCAAGGATATAATGTATTTTACTTCTTTATGAAAATGCAGTAAAATTACTTTAATACATGAGCTTTCAATGTAGACTAGTCATTTGATGACTACTGAGCTAAATTAAACACAATTTTATGAGTGGTGAAACACAAGAGTAGCAAAGGTATCTCTTCATTCTAAGAACTAACACTTGTGTGGTTGTTACAAGAATGAAGATTATGATAATGATTTAATGAAATAATTAAATTTTAAATCAAATTTGATATGACATGATTTGCATTTGATTACTTGCATGCTTAAATTTTATGCAGGTACTTATTTGATTACCAAGTGAACTGAAAGTAGTAACTCAGCTCCTTTATTGTAGTAGCAAGAAAGCCATGTGACACAGTTTTGAAACATATAAAAATACGTATTTATCTGTGTGTAGGGCTTGCCTAAACTGAGACAATTCCTTAAAATTATCCCCCCCCTTTTTTTTTTCTTGCTAGTGTTCCAATTCAAACAATGTCTGGCATGATAAAACTGATCCTCAAAGCAACTTACAGACAATTAATAACTTTCATGTTCATTTTGCCAGCTAATATAAGAATGTATCACATACACATCTTAATTTGGGGGCTGAACTTAGTTCACACACCCTGCGTGTTTGATAATTTGTTTGTGAGTTTGTTCTTAATTTTAATATGCCATAGTTCACACTTGTAATACATGTGCAGTGACTACAGTGCTGTTCCAGATTCATTGCCTTTCTACCTTTAATGACATTTAAAGACATTTAAACACCAAGACTAATTATGCACAGGTAAAAGCTGCTTCAACTTGAAATGGAGACTCCAGTCTCTTCACAGTAGCCCCTTCCCTTTACATTCTACTTGAAAAGCTATTCTTTCATTAACATAGAAATTGAGTTCTTCTAATTTCCAGAGGCAAATTTTAAAAACTTTGTAATTTCCACTACTGGAAATCAGTGACAAAACAAAATTTTATCCATGAATCACAGATGTCAAACTAGTTATTGCAATCAGCTTTTTGTTTTGTTTTTTTTTTTCTTTTTAATTAAACCCAAAACCAATAAAGGACTGTACTTTTAAACTGAGCTTGCACTGTTCCTACTTTTTCTAGGGACAAGAACTCTTTCATAAAACTAACGAGTTTTATTCTGGGGTAGCAACAGTGCATAAACCTAACTTGGGAAGTGGCCAGAGGAAAGAAAAACAGGAGAGTCTCTTTACTGTCTCAATAAGTAATAATAAAATGCAAATATGGCAACATGTCTAAAGAGTATACAGCTTTAAGCACAGAACACCTGTGGTTAGAATCAATTTCTGGAAATGTCTTGTTCTCTCCATCAGTGACAGAGAGAATTTCGGCTCTGAGTTTATTTTATAAGAATTGATCAAATGTCTAAATTAATCAACATAGATGGTACAATTGCAGCCTTGCTTAATGTGTTATTTCCTGAATAAAGAACATATTTTTATTCCTAGCGAAATATCATATTGCTTTATACACTGTTCAATTTATTTATCAAATTAAATTAATGGCAAATACACTGTAAGAGGAGTCTTTTGCTTTTAAAACTAAATATGTAGCTTCATAAATACGGTGTCACTGATTATGCTAGCTCTCAATCTGTAGATGATCAGATGGTTTATTCTCTGCTAGTGAGATGTGTTAGGCAGAAACTTAATAAAAAATAAAAATCAAGAACACCCAAAGTTAGTGTCACAAATCTCTCCACTATTACCTTTCTTGTACCATGGCCTCAGCTTAATGTGGTCATTTCAGTTTCTTTTGATATGGACAGAAAAAAAAAAGCCACAGAAATGATGAGCAAAAAGATTGCCATTTTATACTCTACCATATTTTCTGGTACCATAATCTCAGAAAGAAAATTAAAGCAAAACAGTGCTATAAAACAGAGAATACATTAGAACAGAATCAAGGTATGGCTTTAAGGTGATGAAATAAAGATTTCAGAAGATCACCATGTAAACTTTTGTTAAACCTATCTGTGGCTGCACAATTTTTTAATACATATGCTAAAAAGACATTGAAGGTAGTATTAAACAACTCCTGTGCAGTGCTCTGCATCTTCAACAACATTCTTTTGACAACAATAGCCAACTGCCTAATTTGAGGATTTGCAGTGAGCTTTCTAAATTATATCTCCATATGACTTATTTGATCATTTTTAAGAACTGGAATCCATGCACCTTTAAGGAAAGGAAAGTGAGAAACCAAAGTAAGTGAAAATAGGCTTAAAAGACAACTGACCTTTTTCCACTTCATTCAGATTAGCAGCTTGCATTGACAAAGACAGAAGAGACAAGAGACTTTTTACATTGTAATACAACAGCATAGCACATTAAGCTAATGCACAATTATAGCAGCAGAGAGGTTGAGATAGCAAAATGAAGCAAGCTTCAGAGTCTCACCTACAGCAGAGCAAAACAAATAGAAAAGGTAAGAAGTATATGCCACTGTTGGCGTAAGGAAGGTTTTACTTCTGGATCAGTTAGATTTGTGATCTAAAGACTGATGATAATGAGCAAGATAAATGATCATCTGTAATCTATAGAATGAACATAAAATGACTGAAGTTTACTAGACTGAGACTAAAATAAAGGAAATGATAACGTTAAGAGAACAGTGAAATTAAAGAGTGCAAGACATAATGAGGTATTCTGAATGTTTTACTTCTCAAAGTTTCATCAGACACTCTGAGTGTCTGTTGATTCCTTTTGCTTACTGTTGTTCCACAGTTACAGTCTGCGACCTTAAGAAAGCTCATAATATAGTGCAAATGCAATCCTTTGTCTTTCCACCTGTAACTGTGAGGCAACTGTAAAACAGGCAGAGGAAAATGGATTCCTGATTCTTAAGCAACAACGTAACAAGCTTTTTAATTGCTTATTTTTGATTCACAACTGTGTTGTTCAACACTTGAGAGGTGTCAGTTTTCAGTGGTTTGTTAGAAAAGTCCAAAGGTAACTGTTTGGTTCTGTGCTGCAACATTCTTTACAACATTCTTCATAATATTTGTCTGCATTTTTAGAGTTACTTTTGAGATTCTAACGAGGCCTCCACATGAAAATAAAACTTTAAACAAGAATGATTTATATTTCATACCGGCAGTTTTCAGCTATCTTCTTCCTTATACTGTGCTACTGAAATGTAAAGTGCATTTGCAGATAACTATTCACCCAGAAGAATATTCTGGGCTACTGCACTTCCACATACAGTACATATATGCTGTGACATCTTGAACACAGACAATTCAAAGCATTGCCAAGAGAATTAAAAGAGAACAGGACAAGCCCATAGTGGTGTTTTCCTGGTAGGTATACTGTCCCAGTCTCTAGGAACTTACAGTTCTGGGAGTTTCTGAACTATAGATAAGTATCTCTGAATTTATAAATCTTTTTACCTACTAAATATATAGCCTATTTTCCCTGATAGTTAACCTACTTTTGCCCAGCTAGTATATGAAGTCATTTACTGAAAAATATCTTCAATAAAAAAATTTTAGCAATATACCTATCTGATTTATAGCCTGTTACAACAGGTAACAAACCCCAAACGTTTACCAAGCTCCTTATGAAAATCACTATATCCATACTGGACAGAGATTCTGCTATTTATCTTTCAGTTTTGGCAAGTATAAGACTACTTCATATTCTGAACACAACAACTTCTAGATCCTGATGTGTCCAGCCTACTGTCAATCTAATTATTAACACTGAAGTTTAATTATTATGCAAGATCAAGGATGACATATGTGAAAATCCTTTGACTAGCTCAAGGTTTTATATTTTCTTTGTACAATTAATCTCAGAAATTACTTAGGATCTCACAAACTTTGTCCTACCCTCAGACATTTTGCATGACAGATAGTGTATTGTGGAATTCTGTACTGTATCCTGTGGAAGGAAAAATCTAAACTTTTGCTGCAATGTTTGCCCAACTTATCTGTAAAAAGAATCGAGGCTCTGATACTGTATATTTAAAAAAATACATGTGTCTTTGGTTTTGGTACTGTTGAAAAAAATCTTATGAGATAGTGTAAACTTAAAAACCAAAACAGCTAAACTTACTGATTATAAGTAGATTGTTTTGATTTATTTTAAGAGCTGGTGAGAATATTCTCACCTACTCACATGACTTACTGACTTCAGTAGCAATTATGAGTAGGCATTGAATCTGTGAACCTCTTCTGAAAAAAGCAGTTAGGAAACAAAAACACTTGCCATAGTATTTTCCTTTTAGAATTATGCACAAATATGAATTAAATTCAAAATACGCTTTCTTGTATTTTGACTAAAGAAGCACAAGTGCAATACAAACATTAAAAATGTTACCAATGTTTATTCTCTCCTCCATGCTCTAACCATAGAGATGTATAGAGAAATGTTACAATTGCTGTTTCAATTGCAAATGTAAAATGCACATTTCAGTTGCAACACTACAGAAATGTAAGAGGCACACTTAATCAAAGTTTTAGGCTAGCATGTATGAACAAGCCTTTGTTTCCACTCCATGGATATTTAATACAAAACAGTCCATTCCAAGGCATACTGTGAATACAGCAAGCTAGTGAGTCTATCAGTTAAATGTACCTAGACCAATGCTGAAAATGAAGAAATGAACAACACAGATGAAAACTCCTGCAAAGCTGCAGAAGAGGAATGCATTTGCAAGTGAATTGTCTACTAATAGATATATGAAAACTCCTATGAAGCCATGGAACAGGAATATTGGACTGATGCAACTGGTTTGGTTTCTTCCAGCCTACACAGTAGAGTATCTGATCCCGTTTATTTAAAGGACAGCAACTGATGCCTGGCAAGCTGAAGCTTGACTCAGATATACCTGAAATATTAGTTATAGAAGAAATAGCAAACAGGTATCTCTACTTACTGATGCTGTTACCCATTACTCATTTCTAAGCTTTTAATTGTCAATTGCACTTATGCATTAAGTATCAGTACTTGGCAAAAAACCTATTTTGTCCAAGTAGAATATGTCTGTTCTTCCAAATGTGGACCATCTGCTTACCATTAAAGATCTTATTCTGGCAATTTATACTTTTAACCCATATTGCTGTAGGTACTGTGCCTTATTCTCTCTGGGAAATTTCTACCAAATATCTACCCAACATAAGTACTGGATGAATACATAGATTATGAAGTTGTATTTCTTATACTTGTGTTCTATCATCTTCATTCACTGAGGGTTTCCAAGATTAAAATAATTTAAATTTAAATACCCTAAAATATTTGAGCAATCCAACAGATTGTAGATGTAAAGGTGTAAATATATTGGATTAAAAAGGAGTTAGCTGTGTTTTCATTAAAGAGAGGCAACTGCTTTGGCCTGGCTTTTTTTTTTTTTCCTAGAACAGAAAGCATCACACTCTGCATTTCTGTGTTACTCTTCCTAACAGAGGGGAGGACAGCATCCAGGGGTGTCAAATTCAGTTCCCTACTGGCATAGACAGAGCCTTTCCTACACTGTTAGTAACATAAGGTATACACGATAAAAGCAGAATTCTTCAGATTTCTATAGCTACAGAGCTTATTGGCCTAAGTTAGGTAAACAGTAGGGAGAGACACATTTTGAATAACTCTTTAAATATCTAAATGCCATATTTGCAAAACTGAGAAAGGAATTAGTGAGTAGCCATTAAGTCTACTCTTGACTACAAACCATATAGGATAAAAAATATGGAGGGAAACCTCTCTTTAATAAATTGTAGACTAACTACTAATTTACATACACACTGAAAAATATTACTGTTCTCTTAGGAATTCTTGAATTACCTGTACTTTCTCTTATACTCCTACCTGTATATTCAGGTGGACAAAGGCAAGTATAGTTATTAATTCCATCCACACAAGTAGAATTATTTTCACAGTCATTGTCTTCACAGTCATCAACATTTACTTCACAGTTTTCACCTTCAAATCCATCTGCACAAGTGCACCTGTAATAACCGAAACCAAAACTAACCACATGAACATTTTAGCTGAGGAGATCAGACAAGAAATTCTGTAACTAGTAGGTGCAATAATTCATACTCACTATCCCATAAAGGGACATGGTTGATATAATGTAAAAAACCCCATATAAATGTTACTAAAATGTTTTACATATTTTAAATTAAAGAAAAAAATATTCTGAACTTGTGCTTTGCTCTTTAGTTCAACAAGCTTCTTAAATTAAGTCACTGAACATTCATTTGAAAAGTATGCTACCTTTATATTATAAAAGTAGATCATATTTCTTATGAAGAATTATCCTTTTTTATTTTTTAAAAGTTAAACACATGGAAAAGACTGTGGAATGAGGGATTAGGATGAGACAGTATCATTCAGTAAAATGCAGCAGTATAAAGCTCTATTTAATGTTCCATGCAAAATACATGCATTAATATATGTAAACAAAGCTTGGATGAACTCTTCAATGTAGTTATTTTTATTGCTTTTTTTAATATCAAAATAGATAGCAAATGTAAAAGATCACTCAAGCATGACTGCACATTTCATGTAATATGCATTATCTATAATTTCTGCAGCTTTCATTTTAAGATTTTTCATTTTGATTTTAAAAATATGTAGTGTTTAACAAATAAATGAAAAATGTCAAATTCTGAGACATGACTTACTTTAAATTCTAATGGTATAGTATTAAGATGTATACACCTAATTTTTAATGGAAAACTATTGAATCTTTGGGCAGAATTTTAATTAAAAATAAGAATAATGTCATAATGAATTGCAGGATAATGAATTGTATCTTTTTGAAGTACCATTTCTAACAAGCTTGAGGTGTGGATTATTAAATGACTAATAATTTCACATAAGAATGCAGAAGAACTCTATTTCATAATTCATGAAGTACATCTGGAGTAATTGTACTGTGTGATTAAATAACTCAAGATTAAAAATGCTCACAGCATGTTTATCTGCTGGCATAGTGAGTTTCAAATGAATCATTAATTTTCTCTTTCACTGGGATTTACATTTTATCATTTACATGCTGTCTGTTGAAGTAATACACACGACAACAGATGAATTGTGAGATTTTTTCCAGCAGGGATCTAGCTAGCTATTAATTAGCATAATGGAGTCAATACTATGTTGTCTTGACCTGATATGCCTCAACTAATCACAATCATTTGTTACTATTTTTAACAGTTTCAAAGCTTTAGAAGCTTTCCAAAGACAGTAACATATTCTGAAAACTTCCCAAGGACTGAAAATCTTCCTTTGTGGTGCACTTACCAGCAAACACAGAGAACCAAATTTTAACACCAAAATTATTTCAGCATACAAACCAGGAGTTTTCCATCCTGTTATTACAATTAAAAACAACCTACCAGAAACCATCTTTTTCTCCTTCTTTCAAATGACAGGTTCCACCATGGTGGCAGGGGTTACTAATGCAAGCGTGAATGGGAATATCACAGTCTTGACCCTATGCAGGGAACAGCAATTACAATTAAAGAAGAAAATACAGATACTAGTGTGGAAGTGAGCCAAATAAAGGCTGATAAGGAGAAGCATATATTTCAGTAAGCTTTTTCCTCTTCATTCAGTACCTACCTTGAAACCATATGGGCAAGTACATCTATAGAAGTCAACTGGATCATTGTTGCAGGTTCCATCATTTTTACATGGATTTGATAAACAGGGGTTACACTTAGCAAGAATATTAACATCCACAGGCCCTTAAAAATACAAAATAGATAATCAGAAACATATTTGACAGGATATATCTGCCATGCTGCTTTAAATTTTAAAATGAAAATTATAATTGAGACTGGCTTAATTATCTTTTTATTTTTACAAAAAGAAGCTGACCCTGAATTGATTCCCATACCATATTCTCTGAAATCTGTCCAGTTCTGATCCATGATAATCACCTTCCCTTTGTTTTAACAAAATGAAGGATACAATTTCAGCTTTTGCCTCTTTAGGGGGTAAAAATCACCTGTGGTTTTTTGTTATTATTGTTGTTTTGTTTAAACTTAAGATTTCTTAACTTTCCTTACTTATTTTTCTTTGTAAAATTAATCTCTGACAAGACATTGTAATGGAGATGGCATGGAATGAAGCCATGTGATTATGAGGATTCAGGAGGGGGTATTAGACAAGTGGCTGAATTTTTAGTTTGCTTGTTTGTTGTTTGTTTTGTTTTTTTTTTTTAAATCTGCCATTGCTGGTACCCTTCTGTGTCACAGCTTGCAAGCAAATCCAAAGGGATGAACATGGTAATCTGTGATAAGATGCTTATTGCCATCCTGATAATCTATATGGATCATTGACAATTCTTGTCTTCATTACTTTATTCTGAAACAGAAATATATACCTGATCTGTTAGATGAACAAACAGCAGAGGTAGAAGTGTTGAAACAGACCCCATGGAATTAACATCTAGAATAGTCCTAGCCTATTTCTAATGATAGCTAGAGCATAATAAGAGGTTTTGTGAAAAAAAGGTGCAAGAAGCACATGTTTAAAAAAAATGGTAACATTGTGCTGTAGCCTGGAAGTCTGTGCTTCCCTGCCTCAACTGCTTATTCTGAACACCATAGCCTCTTTTCTGTTTCTTGGGAAGTAAAATTCTAATTATTTGGTATGAATTAAAAGAATTCAGTAACTAGGGTTATTTTCCCAAACATACTAGCAATCTAAATTTCACTTCCAAAACAGAGGGAGAAAGTGGGAACCTAAGTCTCAACAAGACAGTCAACAACACTGTATCTTATTCTGTGCTTTAAGCATTTGTTTCAAACTATTATATATGTACTATCAATAAAAATTAACATTTTGATTTAACATTCTTCAGTCGTAAGATCATAAAATCGAAATGTTTCAGATGTTTTAATGAAGTGTAATGAAAAGGCAGTTCTGGCATGCATTTTCATTTGCACTATACCATTCCTTTCCTCTTTCTACTTGCATGTGTTAAAAGATTTGCATATGAAAAAGAAATGGGTTTATAACCTATTGCTTAGTTTTTCATGTTGTTGACATATATATTCTTGAATAAGCCCTAAATTGAAAAAAATTCTTAAAATAAAGGGAAAAAATAGCAGTATTCTTTTGCAAACAGTACAAACCTAACTGCATTTTATTGACAAACACAGACAAATAAATACATTGTAGCTATCTAAAATTTTTGAAGGAAAACATGACAACTAGAGAAACCTGTTGCAAGAAAAAATTTTATGACTCCTATTCTCTTTTGCATATGGCCACAAAATCAGTATTTAAGAAATTACCAGTTTTAGTACAATGCAGTAGTGGAAACAATCAATTCAGTTAGATAATTTTCAGACTTCAAATCTTTTTGTTTTTTAAATAATAGTGCTGTTCATACAATATGTCATGATATATCATGAAGACTTAGCTGTAAATTCATCAAAGGGGAAGACAAACATTAAACATGCATGTCTTAGGAAAGAAGTTTGTTTGAGGTGCACAAGAGGAAGGTCAGAAGGTCTGTTCTTGATCACATGACCCATCTGAGATCTACTTATAACCTTACCTGGTATCAGAAAACCACAAGGCCCTGGCATCTCTAGAAGCAGGGCACAGATAGTAAAGGGGTAAAAGATTGAGAATCTGTTAGAGACCACATGAAAAAAGAAAATAAACCCACCCATAAACATGGAAAAACAACTGAAAGAAGAAAATACTGTGGGATGATTCCTGGAGTAAAAGAATTCATAAAATTAGAGTAAGGTACAGTGATTTTATGGGGCTTTACAACTGAGATGAGACTTGATTTTAAAATGATCATTTCCTCTGGGAACTATTCATTATGTTAAGTCCAACTCAGGCACCCATTTCACTTTCAACTGAATCCAGAGATACTGATAAGAGGGAATTACACACTACTCTTTTTTTTGTAACTATATTCACAACAGCAGACCATCAACAGATATTCTGAAAAGTGTCTTCTCAGCCACAGCCTAACACTTTGGTTCTAAAAGGAATATAGAATATTCCTTATTTCTATTCAGTAGTCCATTTTTAAGCAAAAGATGAAATTACTTATCTTTGAGTAACAGACACTTAATGTCTTACAGGGTCATCATGTTACTGAAAAGTTGTTGATTTGCAATCTATAATTATGAGCATCTTCATAGGACAGGGTCAGGAAAACTATTTTCTCTCAAAGGTATCCATAATACCAGAGAAAATACACAGTTCTTACCCTGCATAATAACAGAAAGGATATATTCTGATGGGCAAGGAGTAAAATATACTTTCTGCATTGTCTGACAGAAACATAACAATGACTGTATGCAGGGGTGATACAGTTTTTAAAACTGGCAGAGCTGGAAATTAACCTAACAGGTCCTTCATCTCCATGCAAATATTCTTTCACTTGTACCCCTACAACAGTATGCAATAAAAGCACATCTGCAATAATGTTCACTGGATGCCTGGAGAAAAGGCAACTGGATTGGCCAGCAAATGTCCTATCTAAAATCAGACTAACAGGTTTTGCAAGAGATGAGTGCCATATGCAAGGATCACTGGCCTGACAGCAGAGATGTACTGTTGAAAAATTGCAAGAAGCATTTGGAGGGAGAGACAATTCATTGGCATCAAAAGCAATAAAACAGGTTCCAGGGCTTTTTGCTTACAAAACAGTTTTTTGACAGAAAGCCTATGGAAAGAAGACTAAATAGGATGAACATGCAGTAAAGAACAACTTCAGAGGAGACAAAGTGACAAAGTCCCATTGCTTTTTTAAGGGAGGAGTTACTAAGGGATTAAGCTCACATTTGAAGATACATTAGCAAGTGAGGTCAAAAATAGCTTGATGATTACTTACTCTGTGAGAATATGCTACTTCTACAAGACTTAATGGTCATATTGATCTTATTATTATGCCTCAGATATACTATAAGCTTAGTAATGGTTTACAAGTATAAACACATACATTTTATATCTCTTTTCCTTTTTTACAAATGGGAATTTCAACGTTTCTAAATTAGGACCATGAAAAATGAAGCTACAGGAGAAGCTTTCAGTGTTTTCAAAACATTTAAGAAGGAATAGAAGAAGATTAAAGAGTAAACCAAACTAAGTTCTCTCTCCATGTGAACTAAAAAGGTACCTTTTTAACCAAAAAATAGTAAGTTTCAGAAAGAGAACCTAAGAATTAACAGAGAGTAATACAAGTTGTGATAAAAATGCCAGCAGTACTGGTACCAACATGGAGAAAAACAGTTTTGTTCCAAACCCTGAGAAACCTCACCATATAACAACATTTTAGAATGAGATATTTACAGAGGTAATCACATCCCTCAAAAAAAAAAATAAAAAAATCTATGTGTTATTTTATTTAGGTTTATTTTGTTTTCTGCTTTCTTCTGAAATATCAAAGGAAGTATTCTGGACATACTGATGAAATTAATTGCAGACTGCAAGGATTATGGATGTATTTGCAGTTTTTACTGTAAACAGTCTGAAGAAAAAGCACATTTGGCTAAGGAAAGTGTAGATGTTTAAACTGTAGTTCATGATTGAGACAGTGCCAAGTATCTATGTACATTCATGTACTGAGGAATACTGTACTGCAAGTTCAAAACCTTTTTCTCCCATCTATTTGAAAAGAAATAGGCATTGAAGTCTTTAAAATAAATACAGTTCCTGAATGGAACCAATGGCTACACCTCTAAGCATGAGAAGGAATGATGACAAAGCTGAGCAAAGATCTTGTAACAATGTCTTCAGAGCACACAAGAGTCTTATTTCACAGTTCAACTCTGTAAATATTGAAAATTGATGCTTCAAAGAGAGAAATCAACAATAGTACCTTGGCAAGTAAATTTTTTAGAAGGAGTTGTGAGAAGAAGTTTATCTGCCATTTCTCCAGGACCAGCACAACGTGCAATACCAGGTTCTTTGTATTCTGATTTTACCCAGTCAGATAGCCACTGCATGTTACAATCACAATAAAGAGGATTTGCTCCAATAGCCCTATGGAAAACAGACAAACAAAATGAGAATAAAGTTTTAAATGGTTGCTTTTAAAATTAAGCCAGAAAACAAGTTGGTAAAAAACCCTTCAAATCACGAAGTTGCCCTCTGTCCACCAAACTGACTGTAAGAGCACAAATTGTCTGGATTTGGGTTCTAAATCAAGAAGTGGTAGTTTTAGCTGTAAACTTGGCCCAGAAACCTAGCTACTCTTAGTTGCATTGTGTGTGAACTTCAGAGAGCTAATGCTAACTAGCTTTGTTTCACTGCTGGTATGTAATGGCCAAGATCCTCTGCATCAGCAAAATGAAATTGATACTGGGAAATTAAGTTAGCAAGAAAGTATTTCTCCCGAAGCAGCCAAGGCAACCCCAGAGGGTTCCAACCTGGTATTTTTCCTTTTCAGTTTATAGCTCCTAGGCTGGTATAAACCATCTGTTTCTAAGCTTCCAAATTTGATTTAATTATTTCCTTTTTGGAGCTCTCCCACTGAACTTGCAGTTATGTGCAGAATTCTGTAAGAGGTCTCTGCTGTGTAAGTAAATAAAACTACATTGTCCTGGCCTTGTGGTAGTTACATAACAATTGCCTTGTTATGAGAGCAAATCCATTTTTTTGTATGTAAATCTGATCTTTTTTTTAATTAGAATAATTTAGCTAGAGATTTCCAGAATTAATTCCTTTAAAAGCTTTTTAAGTGTCTATTTTCTCTGTGAGAAACTATACCCTTACAACTCTGAGAACAATGACATGTTATGTAGTTAATTTGGAGGAGAGAAGCATTGTGCTAGTCTATAAACATGTACTCATATTCCTTTAAGAAATACAATAAACATTGAAGTTTCAACTGATACTCCTGACATGCACACACTATCAAATGGCAGTATCAGAACATCCTCCTTCTCCAGATGTTCCAGTACTTTTATTCAGATTGTTCCACATTTTTGGATCAGTAGCTCTTCTAGAGATAAAAAGAAATCTTTGGCAATGAAAGGCAAGAGAAACTACCAGTGGCTGAAATACTCTTTTCTGCCACACTGAGCAAGAAATTATTGCTACATCCATACAGCTGAACAGAAGAGAATACATATGCTTCTTCAGTCAGGCTTAAGTCAGAGCAGTAACAAAAATCAGACCTAGTGATAAGGAACTTCCAGTGTAAGAAGAAACACTCAGGAGTTGTCCACTCCATTTGCAAAAGTGAATGGCAGCCTCAACTGAGATAACACAATTGCTCTGCTAAAATCAGAATGTTAGCAAGGATAACTGGTAGCTGTTAAGAAAAAAATAATAGCAACAATGATCAAATCTATGTAAGTTTTATTGTCTTTTCATGCAGATAGGCTAGTTTAATAGAAGCATTTGAATGAATTATCAATGACTTAAAGCTTAATCAGTACCATCAAATTTCTGAGAAATAGCAAATTAAATGTAAATGTCCAATACTGAACTAGAAAAAGATAATTACATTTTTAACTGCAGATGTTCAGAAACATAAAACTCAGATCTAAAGGCACTAGACAACTTACTCCTCAGTTGCAAGCAAAGATTTAATAACTATCCATAAACACAATGAGGTTTACAGATAGGTAACACTCTAATCTAGGTTCCCACTGAAAATTATGTTCTGGAATCAGATGCTGTGCATTCAAAGCCATCTTAAAAGACATTGACACAGAACAGTAAAAAAAAATCAGGGTACTCTGGAGGTCATATAGCCTCACCTCCTGCACAAAGCAGGGCTTACTTCAAAGTCAGAGCAGGCTTGCTCATGGCTGTGACCAGCTAAACTCTGAAAATCTCCAGGGATGGAGATTCTTCTGCTTCTTTAGGCAACCTGTTCTGAAGCTGAACCATGCTCACAGTGAAGAATTTTTCATTATGTTCAATTAAACTTGTCTGGTTGCAGCTTGTGACTGTTGACTCTCTTCACTGTGCACCTTTGAGAAAAATCTGTCTCCATCATTGCTGTAATCCTTTTAGAGGCTTAAAGACTATTAGGTGCCTCCTTGGCACCTTCTCCAGGATAAATAAGCCCACCTCCTTTAGCCTGTCCTCACACCTCATACAATTCAGCCACCTCCCCACCTTGCTTGACCCTATCCTGGATTTACTCTGGTTCATACACATCTACTTTGTACTGGAAAAAATGAACACATATTCCAGATGTGGCCTTAGGAGAGCCAAGCAGAAGGGAGTGGCCACTATCCTCAGTCACCTGCCTACTTGATTACTAATTCAGCCCAACTTGTCTTTAGCTTTCCTTGCCATAAGGACATGTGGCAGACATGTTCAATTTACTGCATGCCAGGAGGCCCAGGATTTTTCTGCTGAGCTGCCAGCTCTCTGGCCAGTCCCCAGTTGGTACCCCAGCATGTACAAGCATGAGCTTGATCCTGAGCTGGCCTTTGAAACTTGTCTTTGTTCAAATATATGAAATTTGTTAAATGTAACATAAAAAAATGCAGTTATCATCTGAATACTCACAAGTGTGATAATGCTGAAAGATCATTAAAAGCTCCTTCAGGAACAACAGAAATATCATTGCCATGTAAAGACCTTAAAAAGAAAATAATGAGAATAATATATATGCATGAAAATCAGCATGTTAACTTTGTAAATTTCATCTTCTGTTAACAACTTTTAGCTCTTCACATCTTTTTCTTCCAGTTCCTGAGTGTTTCCAGATGGTTTTGTTGTTGTTCTTTGGGGAGGGGTGTTGTTTGTTTGTGGATTGTTTTTGTTCTTGTTTGTTTGTTTGTTTCTTAATTTCGAACTGGCAGCCTATTCATCATTTGATTTTTTTCATCCTGACTTTTCATACTCAATGTTAATTATATGATTTTTTTTTACATTTTAAGAATAAATGTCAGTAAAAGTAGGCACACTTGTGCAAGGTACTGATTGGATAGCAGAAGAGTTATTATTTCTGATTTTTTCAACAACTCCCTGAGATTCTCATTAATTATGTTCCTACATTTGTTTTTAATATTTTTGGGTTTATGGAAAATACAGGCATTGACTGCTCAGTAATATAATTATTAGGGTTGTTGCCCTAATTTGATAGTAAAGTTAAAGAGCTAAAGACCTTACTAAGCATCATTACCTGGACTACTGTTATCTCCCCTGAAGCAAATCTGCACAAAAATATATCTCCTTTTCTATAGATTCATTTAGCTACATGAACGTGTATATATCTAATATACACATAATTATGCTTCTTGGAAGTATTCATATTTATATAAAATAATTGAAGTTATGGCTTAAAAAATGCCATGCTTGAGACATTTAATCCAACTGTGCAATTAAATGGTTATAAACTAACCAAATGGAGTCAAAAATTGCATGTTCTGGTGGTCACTTCTGAGAAAGACTTTTTTCTTCATGACATATGAAGCTGTGAACTAGACTGACTGTTCTTTGTTTTCCTTTGTCCATTTTTATGCTGTTTCAACTGTATTTTCTGTAGTGGTAAAATGGAAAATTTTCTTTGAATTAAAAAGTAATTTTTTTTGATTTTCAATAGTTAACCATGATGTAATGGTTTTGTAAATACTCCCATTTTAAATGAAAGAAGAAAGAAAGGAATTTATCATTGGAATAAATATTCAAAATTCATCTGTGAAACCCCTCACATACACTGAGGAATCTGCCCATATGGCATGTTTGTTAAGACTTTAATGCTTTATAACAATGAAGAACATAACACAACAAAGAAATACAAACAAGATTAAAAAGGAGAAAAGTAAAAACTGTATGTGTGTATACAGAATGTTGTTCAGGGTCACATAACTCCTTGTGCTGCATTTTTTATTACAGAGTATACTTCCCCAGAATGATGCCACTTAGATTTTTAAGGCTACAAAATTATCACTTCTCAAATACCTGATAGCTTTTAAAGTCTAGTCTGCAGTACTCAAATAAAACTTCTGGAAAATGGTAATGGTTAAAAAAGAATACTTACAATAACCTAAGTGATTTCAGCCCATCAAAAGTCTGTGCAGGAATACACCTCAGGCGGTTGTAACTAAGGATTCTGAAAACAGAAATTTTGTCTGTAAGTTTATCAGCCTTTCAGTAAACAATGTAGAGCATAACCAAAGTCAGCTTTGGCACACACAGCTAGTTAGGAAACAAGTTATTTTACAGCCTCCACAACAAGCAAGCTTTAATATCAACTAAATGCCATTTCTTTCCAAGATGAAAAAAAACCCACATAATGCTTCCAAAGAGTCACTGTTACATGTTTAAACTTACAAGGTGAGCAGCTGAGTCATGTTGCTGAAGCTCTGATTAGAAAGAGTGCTGATTCTGTTGTTACTTAAATCTCTATAAAAAATAAATTCAGAAATTCAGACCTTAAAATGACTGCCCCACTCCTGAAACACTGCAAGTTAAACTGACAGACACATTATTTTTTATTAGTAGAAGTAGTATCATCACTGGTATCAATATATAAAGCAGCACATATTTTTATTTTCACATGCCATCTACAAGCCTGGCAAGTGTTTAGCTTGATCAATGAAAAGCATTTTCATTTCAATACAGATGAAAAAGCAGTGCAATGCATTCTTATATGACAGCAATGTCCATCATGCTACTGAGTTAATAATGCAATCCTACATGAACCCAAGTAGAGCAATGAAAGTGATGTTTTAATGTGGAAATCACTCTAGTCATGTGCCTAATGACACCTGAGTAAATATCATCTAATACTCTCCTTAACACTTATATGCTGAAGACATCAAAGCCCAGAGCTATTATTATAAAGAACACTATCAAAGATTTATAGAGAGAGCCTTAGCATCTCTCTTGTTGTTCAATATTCTAGCCTATAAAATCTTAAGCAAAAGTATAATGGAAGCTGGAGTGGTATGCTGGTACCTTCAAAGATGGTAGCTTCAAAGCAGCTTTGAAGAAGCTATATTAAATGTGAATACTGCTTGTTCTTTATTCTCATGTTGTGCTTTAGATTTCATTTTATGTTGACTATTTCACTATTGTTTACTATATTTTATGGTGAAATACAGCATTTGGTTCAGAGGGGACCTTGATACATTAACTAGACTCCTGTTGAATACCTATGCAATATATGTATTTCTCTGCTTGAAATTTGATGAAAGCATGTAGGACAACTGGCTCAATAATAAACACTCTAGGCAAATATAACAGTGCAATCTATTTAAAAGAGAAAGAAACAATTAGAAATAAACAATTTTCCTCATTAATCTGCAACTCGGGAGACTTGTATATAATTCCTTGCTTGGCTACAGAAGATTTGTACATAGTGGTTTAGTTTTCTAAATACAACTGAGGAACATTCTCAACTTTGTAACTGCAGTATGAGGATACATTGAGAAGGGATTACAATACTGTGCCCCACAGGTCTGATAAATAGAGACTGTTAATACTAATGTTATTTGCAATTTTATTTATTGTTCATCTATAATTGATTGCATTACATTTTCCTGCTAAATTGTTTTTGTGTTATTTTCTGATTTGGAGGTAAAGTTATATGATTTCTGGCTGTGTCTGTCAAAAATAGACAATGAGTACCTAGTCTCTGTGGTGGAAGTCTTGTTAATGCCTCTAATTAATCTCACCTCTAGACATATACTCAGTCTGTATGGATACTGGTTCTGTACACAGCCTAATCTCTGTGCTTCCTTCTTGTACTGAGGTTCCAAACTTTGTATTTTCTGTGTGCTGCACATTAGATCTTGTCTACCTTCTCTAAACAATCCACAAAGATTTCCTATAGGTTCTACACCCTACATTCAAGAATACTGCAAGGGTTTTTTTCCTGATGTTATTTGCAAAATACAAAAAGTTTTGGAAACATGTTTTCCCCAAATTTGTGTTTGTCACCACTTCTGTCTAGCAGGAGGTAAATAAAGGAAATCAGGTTCTTGTTTTTGAATGCCAAACCATTTTTGAGTTTTGCAGGAAAGTTCAAAAACAAATTTAAGGGATTTTGTTACTCCCCTCCACATTTTATTCTGATTATAATGAAACCACAAACTGCTCTCAGAATGTTACACAATTCAATCTCAGCTGGTATACGTTTTTATAGTCCTAACAAAGGCCACGGAAACACAGCTATTTACAGCAACAGGCTTCCTGTTTCTCTCACTGTACACTTAGAAAGTACAGAAATTTTATTCAAATCATTCATGAAATAGAGGTAATAATTTTTAGAGCAGCTAGTGATTTGCCTCAAATCACAGAATGAGTCAGCATTAGAGCTGAGAGTAAGGTGTTCTAGACAAGTTGTCTTCCAGAGTGATTAGCCCATGTATTGTGGGAGAAAGAGAAGTGGTTACATTCAAGTGCTACAAGAGCTGTATGTGGTGTTCCTGTGTGAAGCATACCACAGCATGGGGTAAAGCATATCACAGAATGCTTTTTTTCTAAGTGAAATAATTCTAGTGCCTTTATGGAGCTGCATAGCAAAATACTGTATTACCCTAACACCTTACCCTAACTTTCTAAGATTTAACTCTCTTTTCAGGTTAACTATTTCTGCTTATTTACTTTGTGATGTCATCACTGGAATGAAATAATTGTTTATGAAACATGCCTAAGTATATTATATGTCGGATGTGATATGTAGAATAAAATAGATATCCTCTGTTATACAATGTGGCTGGGTATTTTATCTACTAAAAGATACATTTTATGGTATAATGGAGTAGGGTTTTTTGTTTTGTTTTGGTTTGGTTTTTTGAGGGCTTTTTTTGTTTGTTTGTTTGAGGGGGAGTTCTTGGGGGTTTTTTGTGTGTGTATTTTTTTGTTTGTTGTTTTTTTTCATTCCAGTAGAAGATGTTGCTCTAAAACCACTTACATCAGTGTTAAATGCTTGTAGTTGGAAAGCTCTTTTGGAACAAGGGTAAACTGATTTCCATCCAAATAACTAAAATAGAAAAGTGAAACAGAAAGCATTATGTTTTTCATTAAAACAGTAACACTAATCTTTGAATCCAACAGTAAAATTAATAACAAATGAATACATATTAGTTCCGTTTTAGAAGAAACCTTGCTTACAAATTTCGGTTTTGAGAGACATAACTGAAGACTTGTAGCCTAAGCTACAAAAGCTATAGTATCAGATATTAAGAATATTATGTAGTAACAATAAAAACAACCAACTTTTACATCATGCTTTCTACTAATTTCTCAAGACTCTGCAAAAAGGGGTCTTTCTCACCTCCACTTCACACAAACATAGAGGTGAAAAGTTAATTTGACTTCTGCAAGTCACGATAAGTGTGTATTTTGAGCTCTTGTAAATAGAAACAGACCCTGACATTGTAGAGGTAGTCTTTTACAGTAGAAACAGTAAGGGCTAGCCCTACCTCTAAAAGCAAAGTTCAGGCCACCTTCCCTAATTTCTCCCTGTGTATCTCATGATATATCAGGCATGACAAGCCTATTTCTATGGACTATGTTAGGGACTAAAGACAGTAATTAATTACTAGAAAAGTCAGGGTTGTTTTCCACCCGCTTTGTAGGTTTACACCTCCCGTATTGTATTACTTGTTCTTCTTCCATGCTCATAATTCTCAATAACAGACTTGTTTATCCTTAGAGTTAACAGGTACAAAGCCATCAAATGGTATCACATCTGAGTTACAGACAAAGGAGGGTAACAAGCCCTGCCTAAAAAGCTTTCAGTGCGCAGACAGTCATTACAAAGTATAAATTGAGGGGCTCTTCCGGTAACCAGTGCAAGAAGTTTAGATATGATAGGAAGTGCTGAGTTAACCTGATTCTCTGAAATGGACCATATGACTTGCTGCTGGTGGTACTATGGTGATATTACTTGTGTCTCCTGGGACCCAAGTAAAAACTACACCCTCATTATCCCTATACAAAGATATTTTAGCCATTCAAGTACTTAGAACATACTTGAATTAAGCACAGTCTTTGATAAAGACATTCTTAGATTAATTCTGAGCTTAATGTCTTTAACACAGTTAAACTTAATGAAATATCTATTATTTTTTCCTTTCCCCCCCCCTTTTTTCTTCTTTCCCTTAGACCATGTTTCCCTTAGGGCTGCTTGCCAAATTAAAGTATGTGTCTCAGTAAGTTTTATGCTTACACTACATTAATGGCTTTACAGAAATGGTGGTGAATGGAGCATGGACTCGCATACTTAACTGCTAAAAACCAAATCAACAACATTTAAACATTTTCAAGGACTAAGCATTTTGAGAAAAATCTTTTATCCACAGATGAATTAGGATATATTGCTTTAGTTTCACAAGAACTGAAGAACTACAAGTATCCACTTGGCTGATAAAAGTTCTCCTTATTCAAACAAAGTAACTATTAAGATATTTTATAAAACACATGAAGAGCAGATCTTGGAAGGGTTACACATGGTAATGAACAAGAAGAATCAATCAGTATGCAACTGCTAATAGGAACCACCTTCATTATCCTTCTGAAAAATATGGTAAATTGCATGCTTAGACACTAATTAAAGCATACACAACTTTACACAACTGAGTTTTCAGTCACAGTCAGGGTTGCACTTACAATTCCAAAAGAACCTGACAATACAAATCTGACATTGATTTTCATAAAAGGGAAAAAAGTATGTCACTTACAGTTCAGTAACATCTTTTGGGATGCCTTTAGGCAAAACTTTTAGGCCTTTGTTGCTGCAGCGAACCACTGTGTCTAGACAAGTACATTCTGCAGGACACCGGGACAATGGAGAGCAGCTATTGTCATCATTTCCTGGTTAATAAAAACAAATAGATGCTCAGCTTGCTTTATAAATGTCACTTCAGTGTTACCACTAATATCCCAGCTGGAATTCCTCTAAGCAAACATATATTTCTACATTATGATATCTTTAGGTAGGGAAATCATTGTCATCTCTCTAAACCATTGCTCCAAGAGTTCACATTTCAAGTGACACTGTTTTACTAGGTAAAAATGATATTATATGGAAAAAAAATTATTAAAGAAAGAACAAAACTTAAAATGAAAGACAAAAAAGCAAAATTTATGTTGATTTTAAAACTTAACAAAGTATTAAAAATGAAAAGAATCTTTAAGGAGAATTTACAGCTTTGAAGACTGACAAGCTAATAATGAAATAATGGAAGCATTTGTGAGAGATGCAAGATAGCAGCCATTTTTTTTATTAAGGTAGTCACAATAGCATGTTATTTGATGAAGTACCCTGAAAGAGCACTTGATTTGAGCATCAGCATTTGAAAATATTATAATCTGAACTACAAAATCTGATCCATTAATTTTTATATTATCTCTTGGTTATGATTTACAGTACTGAATATGTGCAAAAAAACCATACAACAGCTGCATGCTTGCTGATCATCCCAAAATGGATGGAGGACTCTTAAACTGACATAGAAACTGAATATGAACTGCAGATGAAGTTAAAGTGTTAACACTTTGGGATCTACGGGAATTATATAGTTTTGAAATATTACATTTGAAAGCCAAAATGATAAAAACTTCAAATATTAATTTTCTTACCATCATCACATGTAAAATCCTGAATTGCCACATCCTGGATAGGAATCTCTTTGAGGAAGTAGGGTTTTTGGCAACGAGGGTTTCCCGTCACAATGCGTTTCTTCCTCAGCCAGTCTCCAAGCCATGCAAGATGGCAGTTGCAGTTGAAGGGATTGGCCAAGAGGTTTCTGGGAACCACAGGAAAGTTTACTTTGGATTACACCAATTTTTTGTTCTAGGCATTCTATTTCTATTTTCAAAAACCTAGGCTTAAATACTGTACTTCAAAAAATACTATGTAGAAACCATAGGTGAAAGTTGTAATTTAGGCTCCCTGTGGTGAATCTTGATATAACTCATTTAGAAATAATTTAGAACTGCCAAAGACCTGACTTGTTGTCAAGCCACTCTGTACTGATAATGCAGTAATTTCATATAGAGATGAAGGCTGATTACTTTACATTATTAGCTTTAACCTGACAACAGCTATTCCATTAATTTGTCATCTCAAGATTTCCATCTTTTATTTGCTCCAGAGAATAAGTTTCCTATCTGAAGTGACAGCTAAGTTGATTGCATGCCAGTTATAAAAATGAATTTACTTCTAGAAGCCTCAGTACTTTTGGCATCTCCTTACTTCAGCACAAACCTATCGACAATCCCATTATTTATAAACATGTCAACCTTAATATGCACAAATTAGTCACTTGGTGCAGTGTCACTTTCTAGGCAAAGAGGGGATTTAAGTACTTTCCTGAATAATGTTACCTACAAAAAGCACTTCTTCAGTAAACTGAGTGGCAGCTTTGCTCACTGTGTTCCGTTCCCTTAAATTACATCACATTTAAATAAAAAAAAAGGATTCTCCTTTTTACAGAAAATGAGACTGAAACTTAATTAAAAAATATGCATGAATTCAGATCCTCAGTAGGCTGAAGAAATCTAAGATAATAATTGGACAGCACAGGGCAGAAAGACAGAAGACATGGTGATTCAGTCAGCTGTGGTCATGCAATGTCTACCTATAATATGGCTTTCTACCCTGGCTCTGATCAGTGGGCTTCTGTGAGGGGTGAGCAGGATCGTTTATTGCCTTCTCAGGCTTTTCTGGAAACCAGTCTAATGCTGCATCAATAGGCACCATGAAAACATACTCTTCATGCATCCAAGATGGTCCAGAAAACAAACTTTCTCAAAAATCTCTCTATGAAAATTTTTCCCTTAGCTTTACCTCACACTGTGAAATTATACAGTAAACCATCAACAGAAATGTATCCAAAATATTATAGATTTAAACTCGGGTAAGGTAAAACACAAATGTGACATACAAGGTAGAGAGTGAATGCAGTGTATCGAAGGAGCCGGGTGCCACGGTGGTGATCTGGTTGTCATACAGTGAGAGCAGGCGGACTGAGCTCAGGCCTGTGAAGCTGTCGTTTCCCACACAGCTCACACGGTTGCTCCTCAGCATCCTGCAAAAAGAAGGGTGAGCATCTCTTAGCTTAGCCTAAGCAGGGGCCAGAACAGAAGTGGTGACCCAAGCAGAAGCTGAGAAGTGTGACTCTAAAGGGAGTATTACTGGCAGAGGAACCACAAGTACAGTGACTCCTGTGCTGCTTGTTGCCTCACTGAAGGGACTGAGTGCCATGTGCATGGACAGGACTGGAAAACAGAAAGGTGGGCAGGTAGGTTTCACAGAGCAGAAGGCCTTTTCCCTAAGCATTTGTGGTTTGGTTTGGTTTTTTTTGTTGTTTTGGGGACTTTTTCTTTTTCAACAGCAGAATCAGTAGTTATGAGTTAGTTAATTGACAATAAATTAAGTCAATTGAAATTCCCCAAATCAGGGGCACACAGCTGCCTCCACTTCATGCTTCCAAGCCTAATGACTCCAGAATGGAGCAGAAGGTTGTATGACCTGATCTCCTCCTAAGGCCCCTTCACCTTGAGTTTTCTTAGGAAACATTCTAGAAACCACTTCTACTACTTTCTTTAGCATTTCAGTTACATGAAATCAGGCTACTCTGACTCCTCCTCAGCATGACTGTAAGACTCAGTAAAAATTTCAGAGTACTAAGAATGAAACACCTATACTAAAATGTCTCATACTTCAACATATGCGAACTTTTAAGTTTTCTGTTCTCCTACTGTCCATCAGTAAATGAATACCTTTCCCCCCATTTTCTTGTCTAAGAGTAGCTTCTTCTAACAATTTTATTAGCTTTAAATGCAAAGTTAGAAACAATAGGCCAAATTTATTAAAAATACCTTAAGATATGGACAGCTGAAGCCTCAAAGACCATTTAATGTTGTCTTTGCTTCATTGATCAGGACAGGCTCTTTGAAGAAGACTAAGAAGCTGTGGATTGTATAAACTTTTTTTTTTTTTTCTTAAGGAGTGGAAAGAGCTAAACTGCCTTCATGGAAAGAATGAAATGAGTTCAAGCTATAGTGCTTTTCTCTTCAGTGTTGAAATGACATTAAAATTACTTAGGCGAGAATCATTTCCCACATTTCAATATCCACCAGAATAATTTTTTCCTCTAGCAAAATTCCTAGTAATTGTCGAGCTGAATTGAATCAGGCTCCATTACATAAAATGTGCAATTCCCATGCAAAATTCTGTTTCTCTGAAGCAGATGATTATTCCCATTTCCATTTCTGCAGCTGGATGTTTACACATTCCCAACTGCTTCATAATTTTAGAAGACTCATAATTTCTGTAACCACAACAAAAAAATTCAACAACATTATATCCAAAATTAGTAATTAACAAATTCATATAACGTATGATAACTTTTTGTAACATCAGAGGAAAAACACATAGGAAGAAAAACTAAGATATGCTTGAATAATCCACAGTTAATCCTCCAAAATACATTTTTTTTTAGGACCGATAGAATATTACTTTAAAAAATATCTGGCAGAAAGGAAGAATAAAAATATCCAAATAATTACACTTACAATGTTTTGAGACTTTCTAGTCCTTTGAACATTTTGTGTCGAACGCTTTCCAAGCGGTTGCTCGTGAGCAATAATTCATTCACACCAGAGGCCCCGTCAAATGCTCCCTCTTCGATATCTGTAATCTTGTTATTGCTCAGGTTTCTATCACACATTTACAGAAACAGAGAAAAAACATGCTTTCTGTTTTTAAATGCCCTAAAAGTGAAGTGCTGCAGACTGCATAGATTTCAAGATACTGGGTTACTGTGTAAAAGCATGAATATATTGTTCAACCAGTAAAAGCAAAATTCCATGCACTGCTAAGTAAAGATATTTAAAGCAATCTTTGCAAGATGTTTTTAAATAATGGTGATTACTCAGTCCATGCTGCCACCAGAAAAGAACACATTTTCATAATTTTGACTGTACTTTTCATGTGCACAGTCCATGTAGCATTATTAGATGAATTAATTAAAAATTTATACTGTATGAGTACCAGCACAACTAACCACTCTGCTTTCTTTATCTCAGTAGACATAAATATAAAAAATAAACAGCAACATATGTAAATGAAATGTGTGAATATAAACAGTACATGACATGTTAATAATTTATTATATTAGTTAAAAAGGAGGGTTTATAAGCAAGATAGTTCATTTGCAGTTCGCATGCAAAGCAGATCAAAAATAACAGGGAAAATAACCTAAAGTACAGCAAAAATATTTGGTGGTTATTTTTTGTATTTGAAATATGGAAACTATATCCCAAATGTGTAGCATCCTTACTATATATACAAAAGCAAGTTATTCTTGCCTCCTTTTATTTGTTTCATACAACTACATATATTACACAAGTATGTATCTACACGTTAATCACAGAATCACAGAATATTAGGAGTTGGAAGGGACCTCGAAAGACAATTAAACATTTAGGGCCCAATTTTTCAATGTCATCTGTGCAGAAAGACCTTTGCACCTATTTGAACCTCCAGAAGAAATACGAGCTCCACAAAAAGACAGAATTCACTTGTATTGGTGTCTCTGTAACATTACTACCTCACTGCTTTCCAGTCATGCTTAACCAGTCACTTTATTATTCTCATAATTGAAGAATGTTGTAATAACTAATAACTATATTAGAAAGTTATTGAGTAGTATTATTAAAAATGTTAACTTTTCATTGACATTTACTCAATTTTGTCCCTCCTGTTACATAGATTTCAAAGATCTTGGGAGTTCCAGCAGACAGCTACACCAAGGTTGATTAATATTCTTCCTTTTCTTTCTTCTTTCATCTTAAAATCATTATGGTTAGAAAAGACCTCTGAGATCAAGTCCAACTGTCCACTGAACACTACTATGGCCACACCACTAAACCATGTCCCCAAACACCACATCTACACATTGTTTAGAACACGTTCCAGGACGGTGACTCCATCACCTTCTTGGGCAGCCTGTTCCAAGGCCTGGTGACCCTCTTGGTGAAGAATTCTTCCTAATATCTAATCTGAACCTTCCCTGCCATGACTTGAAGCCATTCCCTCTTGTCCTATCACTTGTTACCTAAAAGAAGAGATTGAGCTCCACCTTACTACGACCTCCTTTCAGGTAGCTGTAGAGACTGAGAAGACCCCTCTTGAGCCTCCTCTTCTCCAGACTAAACAATCCCTGGTCCTGAACACCTCATCAAATAAAAAACAGCAAACTATCTTTAGATGACATGAAATGTTTACTAAGCTACCTTTATAGCCTGAAAATATGTATATTTTCTTTTCCCTGTTTTACTTAAACATGAAGAACTGATATATGTGTTCATGTGTGTATGTCACATCCATTATTTTATTTATTTCAAAGGTACTGTGTAGCTGTAAAAAGTACTAATCTGAGATCCTTCAGGAATTAAGAAAACAGTGTATCTACTCTATAGCACCAGAACACTGCTATGGCAGACATTCATACATTAATTTTTTAAGCATCTCAGCCCAATTAGAAGTGGCAAGGTGTACTCAAGTATATAGGTCAAAAGTAAAGTTGATTTTAGTTTAATTTTGGTTTGTTGTTTAATCTTTATCTACTAACTAAAACATTCAGCAATAAGTATTGAACTAATTATGATCTTGACACTTATCCAGAAAGGGTCTGGATAAGGCTAATAATAGTTTTAGTAATACTGTTGCTCCCCTTGAGATTTTGGTCACTAGAAATGTAGACTGACCTTTTTACAAATTGTAGTAACTTGGTGAATAGAAAGCAGTGTCTGATTTTAATTAATATGATCTATTTTTTCTTGCATTTTTCTTCACTTTCTATTTAGGTTTGGATTTAATCCTGAAAAGATTGAGCACAGAGTCACTAAATCAAACTAAATGATCTACCATCAAATATGTCTTTTACATAAGTGAGATAGAAGCTTTCCATACATTTATTTTAATAACAATTGCAACTGGTAAGATTATAAACTCCTCTTAGAACATGAACAGTGAACAGGGACTTACATGGACAAGCTATCAATAAACCATTTTTTTCTCAGTCATTTAATTTTGATATTTCCCCTCATCTAATGACAGTTTAATGAAGCACAGAATTAAAGGCATGTCTTGAATGTGCTGAAAGAGGCAAAATTGCCTGGTTAGGGAATAGTACATGAAGTTACAAAAGATTACTGGAATCTTGTTTTGAGGATTTTATACTGTGAGCGCCTTGCTGTGGCTGCATAACAGACCAGCTGGGTGGACACAGAGGTGAAGGTGCTCGAATCATACTCCATGAGAAGTTGTTGCTCGCAGTACTTAGTCCCATAGAGAAAAGTTACCAACTCTGATCTATCTCAATGGTTAATTTAAACACATTCTTGATTTCTGATTAGAATATACTGAATCTTTTATAAAGAACTAAGAAAGGTGGAGAAACACAGCAAGGAGCCAATGTGCTATCTGAATAGACAAGGTCACTGAGGTTGCACTTACATTTTACGCAGCTGAGGAAGTTTCTTAAAGATTCCAGTAGCTTCGAGGACTGAAAACTCGTTGTTATTTAGTCGCCTGCAAGAAATAACATCAATTTCAGAAAAAAAATATTCAGACACAGTTGCAGAATGTTCCACACTAAAAGAACTTTTCAGACTGGTTTAACTGAACAGCTGGTGTTTAACTGGTAGCTGAAGAACAATTCTATACATACTGACATGTGTAATTCTGGTAATTCCTGAGAATGAACATTCTCG
Organism: Galbula dea; assembly: GCA_013399015.1. Lineage (NCBI taxonomy): Eukaryota > Metazoa > Chordata > Aves > Piciformes > Galbulidae > Galbula > Galbula dea. The sequence continues at coordinate 113,397 of VWZX01007813.1, forward strand.
TTAGTTAAACTTATGCATACATAAGACACACCAGAATGAAAACCAGATCACAAAATAGCATACAATTATAACTGCAGAACAAAATAAGATTTATGTATCTTTTTAATGGTAAGAAAAAAGTGTAAATAAGGAAGGATTCCATGGCAATTTATAAATGAAATCTTTAAGAAGCACATATAAACCACTGAAGATTAGTTTACTGTTCTTTAAAGGATATCAGGTGGCATCTGTCAGACATCTGGAGTAAACAGTGCTCACAGAACACTATTTACAAGAATGAAATAATTACTTTATGCTCACTGCTTCTTTTGAATAGAGACTGAAACACACTGCATAGGTCTTCCCAAGAATTTAAAACTGCTTCTCTGACCACAGTTTATCTTCAGACCACTACACCTAACACTGTGTTAGAATATACTGTGTAAGGAAGCATTAAATGATGCTTTGTAACACTATTAGCTGGATACTGAGCTTTCCTGTCCAGATATCAAGGCTGTTCCAGTATAATATACCTTTAGCAGCTGTTACACTAGGAAACTATCTATAATTCAAAAAAATACTTGCACTGACCCAGTATTCTGTATTTCCTGTCTTGAAAACAGAAATTATTAATCTTAGATCTTTCTGTGTTTGAATGGAGTCATCGTATTAAGGCAGGGAGTCTGTCTAGGTTTCATTCAGAGATCTTAAATCGGAAGAAAAAGAGATGACTGACAAGATCACCATGAAGTGAAATGCAGCATAATAAACCCAAGAATGCTTTTCAGAATTGCCTTATTGCAAGATACATTAAAAAAACCCCTAAAAAATAAAAGAAAGCTGCTCATTCATCCTTCCTTCCTGCTCACTCACAGTGATAGCCAGAAGGGAAATTAAGGTTGTAAATCAGAAGCTATAGCTGTACAATAGTTTCAGCATGGAATCAAACAGAGAGAAGACAGGAAAATGTTTTTGGATATACACAGAACATTTGCCTACCACACTAAACTACAAGGAACATAAATTTCAAAAGATGTTACCACGGCTCAAAATCAGCTGAATGACTTAATGTGGTTTCTAGTGGGACCATATCAAGTGAATTTTTGCATAATGTCAATTAACAAAGTCACTTCATCATTGTAAACAGCCTTTTTTCCCCTGTCCATCAACAACAGAAGCACCAAGCATTCTATAAATGTTGACATTTTTAGATACTTTTCAAGTGCTGTATCATCTACTAGAATGACTTGTTTGTGAAAACACATATTGATTCTAATAATACTTTGCTCTGCTCTACTGCAAACATTTCTAAACCCACTGAATAAAGTAAACAATTTGATTCTTTCCTCTTTACATATTAAAAATAATTTCCTTTGTCTCTCCCTCAAATTTCTTTCACATAAATGCATTAAATCTTTTCAGTTTTTCCTTTGAAGTATTTTCTAGATGTTTCATGTATCATAGAATCATAGAATCATCTGGGTTGGAAGGGACCTCCAGAGATCATCTAGTCCAACCCCCCTATAGTGAGCAGGGACATCCCCAACTAACTCAGGTTGCTCAGAACCTTGTCTAGCCTCACTTTGAATGCCCCCAGGGACGGGGCCTCAATCACCTCCCTGGGCAACCTGTTCCAGTGTTCCACTACCCTCATGGTAAGGAACTTCCAAATGATTCTATATCCATCTTCAAAACTGAAGTCCTTGGCACAGTAATACAGCTGGAATTTTCCTGTTGTTATGTACAGCAAAATTCATATAACTTACAGACTATACCCCTGTACATACATTTCAAAATGAAATTTATGGCAGTGCCCAATGGGACTCATTAATCTTTAATATGTATGATAACACCACCACAGCCTAAATCTTGTATTTATGACACTAATTAGTCTCACCTAATGTCATGTGTAGAATTTTAATTTTTATTTTATTTGAACTAGTTTTAGTACTATTAATATTAGAGCAATTTGAAGAATTTTCCGTGAAGATTTTCAGTGTTTGATGTTTCTCCATACTTCTCACAGAATCACAGAATGTTAGGAGTTGGAAGGGACCTCGAAAGATCATCTAGTCCAACCCCCCTGCCACACCAGGATTCCCTAGACCAGGTCACAGTTTCAGACAGACAGTTGGATAGTGACTTTGTTACAGTGTAAGACCATCTTACTTGGATAAAGTGCTGGACAGAAAAGGGCTTTTTAATGGCAAAAAATATAAAAGAAGCAATGATGGAAACTGAAGACAGGCAGATTCCATCTGGAAGTCAAAGTTTCCATTTGAATAGATTTTTAAGAGAATTGAAGGGAGAGGATTAACTTCTGTAACATTCTCAGGGAAACAGTGAATTTTTAATCCAGTGATACCCTCAAACAAGACTAGATGTTTTCTGGAAGAAGTGCTATAACCAAACACGAATTATTATGTAGTCAAATACAATTTTGTTGTTAACTGAAATTTCAGAGTTTAGGATACACAGCAGATGAGGCTTAATGATTTAATTATTTCTTCTGAATTTAATATGTATGAATCAATTACAGAAAGAAAACACTCGACATTTTATCTTTCCACATGTAAATAAAAGAATATGAAAACCAACAATTTACATATTAAATTAAGGTTATTATTTCTTCAGAGCAGGGAGGATTAAACATGAATCCTGATAAGCATCATGATAATGCATGTTTGTCACTTCAACAACTCCATTTCTTATCTCTTGATTCAGTAACTATGATTTTTACAACCACTACTTTATGATCTCCTCTTACACATTAACCTGTTATCTATTTCATCAGTTTTTATTCTACAAGTAATTTTATCTCATAATATTTTAGCGTACCAGAAAATGTATTTCTCCATTGAAATCTATCTCCTTCTATGCAAGGAGATCCCTAACCCTAACACTTTAACCAAGACTTTCTATCAACTTTTTCTTCTCTGGCACCATGTTATGAACAGTAAATCAAAAGCATGAATATAGCCAAAAGTTGAGCTTGCCTTTTTCCACAGATGACACTTTTTCAATTGAATTTGCCATCATTCTGGGTACAACTGGAATTTCCACTTAGATTTGTAATTAGAACATTACTAACTTCAACTCCTCTGCCTAGCTCAGAGACAGACAAGAATCTCCATCTCCGTTTATACAATATTTCCATTTCAAATTCCTTTTCCTCTTTAGACATTCAAAATCCTTAACCATGGTCTGGTTATTTTGCACCTTCACTGCTGTACTGTTACTTTGATGCCAGCTGCAGATTACCTTTAAAGAGATGAGCCACACTGTTGTTTGCCTCCCCCCTGTGGATCACAACTTGATCACAGTACTCTTGTATCCATATCTCTCATCCTGCTTTACTACATCAAATCAAAGTCCTTCCTTTTTGTCTCTCAACATTCTCTCCTATTCTTTAAACTGAACCTCCTAGGAAAAAAAGCTATTTCCTCCTGCCTTTGCTCTGCCAGTGACAGCCACTTTCATCTCCTGCCTTTCTGATGATCCTTCAAGCATCTCTGCATTCCCTTTCATACTGTACTTTGCACAAGGGAAAACCTTTAAAGCTGTCTTAATTTTATCTTTCAATCCCTCCTTGAAGACCACTTCAGTTGTAATACCTACAAATCATTCCCATACGGCACTTATTAAGCAAGTAATAATCTGTGACTTCTTTTCTGCTCGTCTCTGTTCATTATATTATTATCTCATCTTCTTAACCCTGCTCGTGTCTTGTTTGTCTGCTTTATCTTCCTTTGGTCTCCTGCCTGACACACTTAATGTGTGCTTTGCATAAGAAGAATCAGCTCTGTTTTATTAAATGCCTAAGTAGATGTCCTACTCGCTTGTGTAGTTAAAATAAAAGCAAAATAAACCCCACTGTCTTACAAAACAATGCAAGTGAGTAGTTCACATACTGGAGAACTAGAAACATAGAATGCTTATCTATTTTTTGTACGTTTTTAAGGTACTGAAATCATGCATAATTAATTTTTATCAATATATAGTCCCTTGAAGTGCACTACAGAGGTTACATTTCATTTTTATTGTTCAAAAAATAATACTATGGTTTTACATTTGAAAATTTTCATTAGTTTTTCCATAAGTGAATAATGCCTTATTAGGGGTTCAACTTACAACTCTGCTGTGTACTGGGGGATGTGATCTGGAATTTTGTTGAGTTTCTGATTGGAGCAGTCCACTGTGGTTCCCTCACAGCGACACTTCTCAGGGCAAGCCAAATCTGCAAAGCAGTCTCCACTTAATTTGGATCTGTAATCTTCAGTGCCTGTGGACGAGTCAAGTCAAAATACAGATACTGAGTCAATGAAGTATAAGATTTGCGTCCTGTGAGAAGGTTGAAAAGATGTCTGCGATGCAGATAACAGGTGGGCTACTTGGGAAATGAACTTTGTGATACTGAACAGACACAAGGGCTTCAAGAGAGGGTTAAATATAGGGGCTCAAGATATGCTGGAAAAAGAAACTGTGACCAACTTCACATAACAGGATACATTAACTTGAGCTTTTCACAGCTGTACTTTCTGCTGATTATGTTGTCAGCCAATCTAGCCTTGTTTATAGCTAGTCACACAAATGCCACTGATTCTTTTAGAATTTCTTTTCTTTGTCTGTATCAAGAATAAATTGATCCTGAATGCCACCTTTTCTCTTTCTCTTGCTACAAATTTGTATTGTTGACTGGACTTCATTAACCTTTGTGATTTTTAATTTTTTTTTAATAGGCCTGATACTCCACATCATCCCAAACACATAAGATTGAAAGACCTGTTCTCAGTTTTAATTTTAAAAATGTGTAATCTTGACTTAAGCCTCAGCAGCTTGCCATGCTGTAGAAAGCTGCGTGACGTTCCATGGTGCTTGACAGAACCATGTTTTACTCATACCTCACAACCACATGGTTAGATCAAGCACAACAGAAAATCTCGCTACATTATCAAAACTGCATCCATTAGGCCAAGGATAAGAGCAAGGGAAAAGAGGAAGGAGTAGGTATAAATTACAGAAGCATTTGGAGTTTATATGACATGGCATTCTTATTAATGAATGTCCAGTGTCACAATATTACTGTCACAGCATTACTGTCACAGATTTAATAAAAAGTTAAAAAAAAAAGAAAGGAAAAAAAAGAACCACATTGAAAGTTTCCTCCACCATTTCCCAGATTCAGTCAAAGAAAATGTCCTAAACATATCAGGAGAAAACATCCAGTAGGGAACTGAGGGTGGGTGACAAAGAAAACAAAGAGAAGCTGAAAGGACCTGTGGGTTGTTCTTGGACAAAGGTGAAAAGACTGACACTAGTAGAAGGTGCGTCAGGGCTGGGAGGTACATTGTGATTTAGCTCAGATACTGAACTTTACTTACAGCCAAAATGGTGAACTCCTGCAAAAGTAAAGATAGCCAAGAAGGAAAGAAAGACAGAGTAATGCCAATTAAGACAAAAACATGAACTAAGCTCTCATGTTCTCTACTCAGCTTTAGTCAGATTAGAAGGTATTGCTTGGGGGTACCAACTTTATCAGAGAGAAAGAATAATTCATTTTAAGAGGCATTAAAAATGAAAAAAAGATTAGGGTTAATTATGGATTTCACAGAGGATGATAATGCCTCCCATGCATTATTCTTCATTATTTTGAATATATTCTTTAAAAGCTGCTCCTTTGAACATATATACTTCCAATGCCACTTAAAACCTTAACAAACTTAGGATAAACAGAATCAGAGGAGGAAAACAAACCCCAACAGTCATCACATATTATGTTATCTAGTGTTTCTAAATGTTATCTAGTGTTTCTATGAGCTAGCAGACAAATTATGTATTTTCAAATTAATACTTATATAACCTTTAATCTTTCAAATAACAGTAAAGAAATTCTACTAAGACTTTCTAATGTCTGCAGAGCCAGATCTCCTAATGACATATTTTAAAAAACCCCTGTATTTTACAGAAATGCTACTATTTCAAGAAGCAAGTCTGCATTGCTTTTTGATTAATTTAATTTTTTCTTCCTTTTTGTTTTTTCAATAATAGAATTTTTAAAGGGTATGTAAACAATCCTAAACTGCATATGCAGCCATATTATAAACAGGCAGTGAAGACATTTGCTGGCACGAAATCACTTCTAACTCAGAGACAAAAGTTGTGCTGGCAAGGTTGAGCAGGATTGTGTCAGGAATACAGCTGTTCAACTCATTAAGGAATTGAGCGGTAGTACAGGTTTGAGAAATTGAATCCCCCTCTGTTTTATGCTGCTTTAAAACACATTTTCGCGGCTGCCAATGCTGACAAATTGCTGCCTTCTTTTGTATTTCATCTTGTCTTTTCTTTATATTCAAACCAATATACTAGTATGAGGGCGTGAAGAACTCCACAATTGCTGCAAATTTCAGTGATACGTCACACAGCATTAGAAGAGCTGTTAAACAGCTCCACTTAAAACACAAACACTAAGACCACTGCAGAATGGCAATATACCTGTAGTACTTGAAAGAACGAGTGCACTGGTGTCATAATCAATTATTGAAGATACTTTTCTATATATTAAACTATGGTAGAAAACCCTGCTTGCAAGTCACATTCTATAAAACACCAATAGATTCATTATTCCCTTGTTTATTTTTCCCACCAGTCATTTATAATCTGTTAGGAACACAATGCAAGTGTGCCATTGTCTTTTTTTTTGTATTAGGAAATCAGAGCACATACCTGACAAGCAAGGTAAAATGAAGAAACAAACATATTTCAAAGAGCTAGGGCCAACATCAGTAAATCTTTTGTGAAAATATGATAGACTTATTGGAGCTTAAAGCAATGTGTAAATTGCTGTTTCACCTCAACTCTAAAGTCATATTTTCTTTAACGGAAAGCATTTCTGATTCATTGTATGAGTGTGACCACAGAATGCCTTTAATGAAGAGTGTCACCTTTCTTCTCCAAGCATTCCACTGTGATTTTGTAAACTCAAAGGAGGGTGAGCAAGTAGTAGCTGCAGCTAGAGTACAGCACAAAAGTAAGGCAAGAAAATGCTCATTCATATAATGTTTATTTTTTTTTAAGTTTTACTAGCTCTTTGATGGTAGTGTGATTTCCTGTGTTTAAAAGCAGCTCAGGAGCTACCTTTTAAAAACAGTAGTGCCAGAAAGTCAAGGTACAAGGTAAGTAAAGGTGTCAGTTGAAACATGAACTAGCAGGTGCAACCTTCTAAATAATTTAAGTAGAGGATAAGTTTGGTAGATTGTGTGCAAATTTGTGAGACAAAAAAAAAGTAAATGGAGCTGCATGCTAAGCTCTTATATTCAGAGAACAGAACGAATAATCTATGAAGGAAAACTATGTTTAGCTACAGATATTGACTAATGTTAATACACATGCACTGGTTTCCTAAAAGCTATAGCAAACTTTGCTTTTTGGGAGAAAGGGAAAGAGTATCTGCAGTTAGTTAATCTTACTGCAGAGCCAAACCTACCTGGAATGAAATACTGTTCTTTAGCTAAATAAAGAGAAAAAAATAGAAGATGCACCTGAATGTCAGCAAGCAAAGAATGAGTTTTATTAGATTAAGTATGGAGTACAGTTAACTACAGATAATTAAGTGAAAAAATGTGTATTCACAATGAGAGCTGATAAACAAGAAATTGTGAATAGTCATAAATGTATCCGGAACATGGATAACTAACAGTTCTTATCTGGTATTTGCACTTGAGACTAAATCAATTTTAGAATGTGAAATACACCTGGAACAGCTGGATACCATATGACAGAAGTTAGGTTTTAGAGGAATGGAAGTAGGAAATGGAGTAAGATTAGAAAAAAGAAACCAGTAAATTTCAGTATGAGGTAAGCTCCCTGTATAAAATATGTCATGTTTCTATATTTAGCCAGAAATTTTTAGATCTTTCATATTCCAGAACCTTGTGGAAATTTTATAAAATGATTTATGTAGGTGATACTTGTAGTGAATAACTTCAGCATTTCATTCATTATATATCACATTTCTTTTGTTAGATTTAATGGTACTCAGAAATACTGCCAAATGTGTTAAGTATAGCAATGTTCTGTGATCCAATAGTCTATGACTTCCATGATTTCCCCCCACTTCAGTCAAAGAACTAAAAAAGATTCTGCAATGTTTAATCATTCTGTAGATGGCCAGCTGCCTTCATTAGAACTTCTATAAGCACCATTTTTGCCAATAAAAGAAAACCAGCAGCTGAGCTAAGAAAATCACCTGAGCAGCGGAATTTCTTGCTTTTGATCTGGCCGATCCTCTTGTTTGCCAGACGGCGGGGGCTGGTGCAACGGGCACCACTGGTCTCAATGGGGTTTGTATGAAGATAATCCGCCAGCCACTTCAGATGGCAGTCACAGATAAATGGGTTCTGAGCCAAATGCCTTTCAGGAAGGAAAAAAAAAAAAAAATATATATAATTTCACACATTATTTCCCTCTGGTCTCAGCAGTTCCTAAGATTTTTTAGTACATCGTAGAATATGAAGTCGTACTCACAACAACCATAAACAAGAGCATACATACAAGGTCTGAATTGCACGTAGTGGGGAGAAGGTGCCTTTTGCAATGGTCTGAAGCTTATTGTCATACAAAGAAAGAAGATTCAAGTTGTGCAGATCTTGAAAAGCGTCAACTCGCAGACAATTGATCTTGTTGGCATTCAATAATCTGTTTAATGGAAGACAATTAAAAAAATCAAAAGAATTTGCTCAATGTCCCTGCAGCTTCAGCCTCTTCCACAAATAATTCTTTGTGCACATGTGTAACCTGAACAAGAGATGTGGTAAAAAATACTAACTGACAGGGACATAAAGCATTTCAGTGACTTGAATGTGTTCTTAAATTATTCCTAAATATTTGCACCTTGGAGTTGAAATGTGTGGGCTTATTTGGCTAAAATCACGTTTCTTCTATGTGCTGGAAGAATGTGTGTGTGGTATTTGTCTGTGCAAAGAAACAAGCTTAAAAAATTAAGTATCTGCAATGAAAACTAGTTCCTTTTGCCAAATAAATAAACAAACAAAAAAGGAACTGAACACTGTGTTCATTAGCTGGAAGAGATTTGCAGTGGCACTTTTAATTATATGTTACTAATCAGCATGCTGCCACATTAACAGAGTTGTAGTAAAAACTGGTGGCATGGAATATATCCAAATCTGTCTTGGATCCTTTTTCCTCTCTATCTTCAAAGGGAACCTTTTCTTCTCAGTACCTCCCAGAATTCCAAATTTAACACACACAAGACAATCTAAACCAACTCCTTCATGCTTTTGAAGAGAAAAAAATTTAAAATGTCATTCAACTTAAGTACATTTTTAACACCAAATATTTTTTTTCCCTTTTCCAGCCAGAAATGCAATGGAAGGGTGAATTTGAAAACCAATGCTGTTATAAAATGTTTCACCACACAAGTAGAAATTTACTTAGACTGAAATATATTGTTTATGCATAGTATATCAAGCTAGATCTTTTCATTTTTATTTTTATTTTTCTTACAAATTCTGAAATATGTTTTTATAACATCTTATCTTTAATGGAAAACAGGAAGGCATACCCCCTCCCCCACCTACTGTACTCATTTGTGACTAAAATAAATCAAAATGTAAGTCCCTGGGTGGTGCTAGAACTTGCATTTTCTTTGAATTTACTTACTCTTTCCCCATCTTCAATGAGTTGTCAGTAATAGAAATTTTGCCAATCACTACACTATGAAGTCTGGACATTAAATACTTCTAACCAAGTGGGAAGAAGTTTTAAATTCTTTAAAAAGAAGCTTTAAATCAACAAGTCAGTTATTCTGGAACTATTTCTTCCAAAAACACCACTGTTGTTTTATGGACTATTTCACAAATTTCTTTTATACAGTATAACTGCTGCACAGCCTGTTCTACTGAATATTGACAATATTTGATAAATATATCACCATGACATTCTTCTATATTCCCAGTGTTGAATCTAAATAGAAATGATTTATAAGATTACACATGGAAGTTTCCAATGCGTTAAATGAAATAGCAGCTGGAGTTGACAGAGTCAAAGAATTTTACGGAAACGAATGTCAGCAAACAAATTAAAAGTCATCAGTGAAACCATACTGCAATTCTATTCTTCCATGGGTACAACTAGAAACACAATTACATAGCATTTCCACTATATAACTTTTCTGTATAAAACATACAAATAATTACTTCTACTTTTCCCACACAACTTTATACATACTATTTGCTGTTTACAGGGCAACACAGTGTCATGTCCTATGTGTTTTGTTCTTATAAATTCCACACAAGGGAATAGCTTAATTTTAATAATTTTAGGCTGAGACATTAACTGAGATATGATCAAATTTGTGGATGAATGGAAAGCTGGACTACAATGATCTTGACTCCTTTGGCTTTAACATTAATATGTTTTTATTATATTTTGATCTTATATATGGGATTTCCTGCCAGTTCTTCTTCTAGCACAAATCTCTCATGATGTTTACCCTTCTGAGTTTGCTCCAAAATAGAATATATAACAAAAAAATACTCACAGCAATTGCAGAGAAAAGAGTCCTTCAAATAGGCCTTTTGGAAGTTCTGTGATTTTATTGCCATAGAGGACACTGTACCAAGAAATAATAAAGCAAACAAAGCTGCCATTATATGATACTATGTGATTTTGAATTTAAAGATCAATAATTTTCCATTTTCCTGAAGGGAATTCAACAGCAACAACTTGATACACACAAGATCCTTGTGGTCCTGTGAAGTAGCAGGATCACCCATTTTCCCAAAAGGTGTTGCCCAAACAGCTTTCATCAGAATCAGCATCTCATGGATTACAGCCTTACTAAGAGACCCTGGCAAGTGGATTTGCTGTTTCTAAGAACAGCTAACTGGGGAATTAAATAAATGTTTGTCATGGAATCACAGAATTGTTTAGGCTGGAAAAAACCTAAAGATCATCAAGTCCAACCATTAACCTAGCATTGCCACTTCCACCACCAAACCATGTCACTAAGCATCACTGACACATCTTTTACACATCTCCAGTGACAATGACTCAATGACTGGGCAGCCTGTTTCAATGCCTGACAAACCTTTAGGTGAATAATTTTTTTCTTAATGTTCAATCTAAACCTTCCCTAGTGCAACTTTGAGGCCTATGCTTATTACCTGGGAGAAGACACTGACACCCACCTCACTGCAATCTCCTTTCAGGTAGTTGCAGAGAGCAAGGAGGTCTCTCCTCAGCCTCTATTTCTGCAGGCTAAACAACCCTAGTTTGATTTTGTTCAAGTCTTTGCCATGAAAGTATTTATGAAGAGCCCATACATTTCTAGTGTGCAGCTGTGACACAATACTCAGTATTGTATCAAAATTATCACTCTTACATTCTAAAATTATTTTTATAGCTGTCAGAATTGACCAGATTGACATGCAAATTCTGCAGGATGACAAAAATCCAAAATGATTTCACTATAAGAGAGAAATTTGGTTCTGTTTTTACAGGTCAAACAGATACCTACAGTGAATTGAGTGAACGTAAACCCTGGAAAGCATCTGGAGCTGCCTCAGAGATCTGGTTATTGCTCAGGTCACTGAAATAAATGAAATTTGATTCAATTAATTCAAGCTATTTTCAAAATAGCAAACATTAAAATAATTAGAATTCAGCATGGAAGGGAAAGAAAAATAAAAATATTTATGTGAGAAACTGCCAAAGAATTTTAATTATTAAAATTGCCAGTACACTGAAACAAATATATCATTAAAAATAGACCTTTCAAATGCTTGGGGGGAAAAACAAAAAGACAAAAAGATTTACTTTTCCTAATTCCAAAGAATTCTCTGTTTGGTATGGCCACAGGACTATACAGCCTCAAAGATATTCTGAACAACCTGTGGCTTATCCCCATTAATTAATTTTCTTTTATAGAATGCTCAATAGAGTAACATATTGCTTTAATGCAGAACCATATTAAATAATATAAATACTTGGTAAATACCAATTATTATTAATGTGACAAAGATGATATAATCAGGTTGCCATATCAGTTACTCTTCCAGCACCCAAACTTTCTTAAATGCTCACACATTGACTGCAGTTCCTCTGTATGACCTTGACTTGTTTTTTATTTATAGATAGATATAGATATGTATAAATAAAAGCTTTAAATTGTTGGGTACATACATTCTTCGAAGTTTTTTATATGGTGAGAAAGCTCCAGGAGGTATAACCTTGATTGAGTTTTGTTCTAACCGTCTGCAAAAGAATAGCAACAACATAAAAATGCAAAACCCAAGCCAAAGAGCAATCTAAAGCCATAACAAACTAGATGGAATAAACTTTAATAAAGAAAGCTGCTTTTGCTTTGTTTTATAGTATATTTTTTATCTTGAGAAACAAGGTCATTTAATTTCAGTTTTCACTGAAAAAAATCGGGTTTTGTCTGTAAAACCAAACCTTTTAACCTATAGAGCATTAATGATGTAAATTAAAACCCAGTCTTGATTTTGTATCTAAAAGACTAGTTTTCAGACCACACAAGATTTCTGTAACATTTAAACTACAATTGTCATTAAAAATATCAAACTTGAGTTAGTGTTAATTGACTCCCAATGTATTATTCCCATACAGCAGTTTTTAGAGTAAGTTTTATTTAGAAGTGTCTAAAGACTTCTGTGAGTTAATCATTGAAATATGCAAACGATAGGAAACGGGAGAGGAATGTTACCAGTAAGGTAAATGCCTTATTTCTAAACATGCACACATGATTTTGTTAGATACGGTACATAACACATTCTCTTTAAGATATAACACTAAGATTGCACAGCCACACTTTTAACTTCTTTAAACAAGTATTTTAATCAAAAATTGTAGTTTATGTTATTGACCATGTTTGCTTTGTTTCTATAGTGACTGTGACTGAAACTTGCCATAATGCAAAGTGTGAATTTGCTAACAAAAACAATTCTCCAAGAATATTTTGAACTTCCAGAGCTTTGCATATGGGAAATCTATGCTGACACAGACCTATGGCACACTTACCAACAAATCAAACCAGTGAAAAAATTTCTATTATGTACACATAAGGAATGAAAGGATACTAAAAAGTACCACAGGAAAAGGCAGCATTATCCAAACTGCAAAACACATCTATCTAATAAGCTTTCTTCTTTCATGCACAGGTATCAACTCTTACTATGCTCTATGTGCATAAAGACAATGCCAAAAATGTACTTAATGAATCAAAATTCTGTAGAATTTACTGTACCATTTTAAATTACTCAGATGCTGACTCAGAATCTAAGGTAAGAAAGGCTTTTTAAATCTAGATGCAGGAATATTAGCCTATTCTTTTCCTTTCATCCTTGTCCTATTAACTTTCTTCCGTTTCATTTTTACACCGATAAAGAGACATATGAGTCTGTGTGTGTGTGCAGCATAACTAATAAGCTCATACACTAACTCTGAGTAAGCCTTTCAAAAAAACCTATTCTTACAACCATTGTTTCTCTCTGTGAAGTTTCTCCAGAGATCACGGTGTAGCTGAACTTACGAAAGACGTTCTGCTACATTCAGAAAATCTCACTTCATTAGAGCTGCTTTAGGGCTCATCTTTCAAAAAGCCCTTAACTAGGAAAATGTTGCCACCTTGCTACAGTTTTCAGGTATATTTTAACCACTGCTGGGAATCCCATGGCACAAGACTGTTAACTTTTTCCATAAACATGTCTTTCATACATTTTTTTCGCCTTGGCTGAGCCTTTTGCACCCATGAAACACATTTTGCATCAGCTCAGGAGTACTGACTAGGCTATAAAGGAACAAGGTCATTCTTCTCCAGTACACTTGAGTAGATGCAGACTGAACATCTGAATAAGCAAAAACTTGCTTAAGTTAAAGGTCAACACCAAGTTAGAGCAAACGTAATTATTTTCTGTTCTTACACTACATTTTTAGCTTAGTTTCCCCAGAAAATAAAGATTATGCATGCTTATTATCCAGATAGTTTTCTACTCAGCTGGCTAGGTCAAACAGAGGTAAAAACTTCAGATAATAAATTTCTAAAAATTTCCTTATTTTAGCAATGGGAAGGAGTTGAGAAACCAAATTAACCGAGCCATGAAGGGAATGGCAGCCATCCATCCATTCCTGTTACACACTCTATTTGGCAGCAACAAAATGCCTACCCACCAGGGATAGCCTGACCAGACATTTATCAGATGTGTAGCTTTGAAAACCAGCCAAAGAATATTTTGCACAGGGAAACACACAGGGCATATGCAGAGGACTGGAAAGGAGAGGGAGGGTAAGAAGGACACAAAAGGATTAGGCCATATTACAGAAGAGTACTTGAATTGCTGGAAAGAGAGACACTAGGGAAAAATCCCACTGTGTATCTATGAAAGAGAGAGACTGCAGTAGCAATGCTCCCACAGCAATGCTGTCACAAGCTTCATTTATAAACAGTGCTTATTAGCCCACGGTGTAGAGATTTGTAACCTGGTGCTGGAGGGGTTCCAGTTTATGTTCACCTATCTTTAAACATATAATGCTCTTAACTTGACATGATACCTGTCTAGTTATTGCATGCAACTTGAGAATGGCAAAGTCTAGCATTAAATTAAGACACAAAGTATTTTCCACTTTACTCTCTTATTTTAAAAACATATTACTTCTGTAAACTGAAGTACCCCACAGACTATATTTATGCCATTTTTTATGAGAAGATGGAGTAGTAGATTTACTTTACTGCTCTACAATTTGTCTACAAATTACACGGGTCCAAAATCTGAAGAAGTCCTACTACAGTGTCTTTCTGAAAGCCAATTTTCTAGCAGTCCTAATAAAGCAAACTACCAATTCACTGGTGGATATGTAAAATGAACTCCATGTCAACTTTACCTAACATTTCCTTTTAGTGATAAATTTATAGTCTAATAGAGAGACTGTGCAGTATTGGGATACATTTACAAGGTCTTCTGGATAAAGGATTTGTTATAGTAGGATCATCTAAGTATGTCTTTTCTTAACTCATGCCAAAGTATACATGCTAAAACACATCACATTTTAGAAAATGAGATTAGTATAAGAAAAGAAAAATGAGATTATATACAGGCAGAAGGATCTTTTATACCCCACTTTGTCTGTAAAGAAAGTAAATCAAATTCATATTTTCAAGCTTTGTCATGCCATAATCTTCTGCTGTATCTTCCTAGAATCAGCTGAATTTCAGAGTGCAAATTTGCATTCACTTTTCCAGAGAAAATCTAATTAGATATATTGCAGGGTCACAAAGAACACACAGACTAAAATCTAAAAGAAATTTGCATTCTACTGATAAAGCCCATAGTAATTAAAAACTCCTTTATATCAATTCCACTTATAAAAGGAAACATTTTTCATTCTGGAACAGGATGGGTTGAATTTATTTATTACTGAAAAAATCAGGTATTAAGTGCTGTAAAATGACATGGCCAAAAGTACCATTTTATTACAGAAAAACAAAAAGCTAGTATCAGTATTTTTCCATGGAACTTGTATTAAATTTTACGTACAAAATCTCCTCTCAAAGTCATCCCAGAAGTCATTCTTTTTTATCAATGATCATCTATGTATCATGAACAGTGCCTTGGTGGGTTTTTTTTCAAAAGCCATGGACAATTTTAGTGGCATATGATAATGGAAGAAAACAGTTAAGTACATGCTTTTTGAAAGCTTGCACTGCCTTATGTGTAAGTACTCTGTCCATCAACACAAATGCTAATTAATGCTCTTAGTATGCTCCTTTTAGTATTTCACTTCAAAGAAGTCCTGCATCAAAACATAAGTGTTTTAGTGTCTTTTAACACTGCCACAGTTGTTGAAACCTTTTTTGAAGACTATTCCCTAATCTCTCCTATCTAGGAAATATACTCTTAACGTTTCTTCTTCTAAATCTTTCCTCCTTGCTTATCACTGCAGACATGGTAATGTACAAGCACCTACTATTCTAGGAAACAAAGGTGCTTCTGCAGTTGTGACTTCCAAACTAATCAAATCAAATCAAAGTAGGTTCCCAGCCAGTAGACTGATTCATCCCACTCAGTCCCCAGAGAGCCCTGTGACATGTAAATCACTTGACAGTTTCCAGGAGGATGCTGTTCTCTACTAGAAGTCTGCAGCACACCATTACTGATTACTACTTCCGCACTTACAGAGACAGACAACACGCTTATTTATCCTGACACTGTTAAGCTAGCTGATTTTCCCACTATAAAAAGTCATTTCTATGAAAGACTTCTGCAGCAGGAAAGAGGGCAGGCTGGGAATGAAGAACACCCTGTTCTTTATAGAATCATTTTTATTTTAAATCTTGCAGATGGGGTACAATAGACTAAGCCTGCTCAGTAGCAAAAGGTAAAACATAATGCACAGAGATGTGCTGCACCTAAATGCATGTCGAGGGGTCAGAGATATATATAAGAAAAGTATTTTTCGACAGTAAAATAATAATGAATAAATTAAGAAAATGCAAATTTGAATATGAAGCTGCAAATTAGCCATATACTTTTAATTAAACAATGAGAACATATCTCAAAAAAGTAAATTCGTTCAATAATATAGTGGCTTTAGCAGTTAATTAATCTACACTTTAAATTCCAGCATCTACTCATTTACAAAAAGTCTGCAAGAAGCTTGTCAAGAAATCCCAAAAGAATTTTTACTAGAGATAAGAAAGTTTAAGCTATGCAATGAGTCTGACGTATAGCACAGATGCTGATTATACATGGTAATAAAATTGACAGCTCTTTGCATTTTCCCCATCTGCTTTTAACATGAATGGCAAAAACATCTGTCAGAAAACAAAAAGTAGATTTCAGTGATGGGATTCAGTGCAGCTCCTGAATCTGAAGAACAGCAATACACAGCCAACACATCTCTTATCATATGAAACATCTGCCAGGTTTTGGGACTTTTTTTGTTTGTTCTTAAAATGGGGAAACAGTAATGATCTCCCTTTGCTACAGGAATCCTTGAGGCTATTAAACAAAGTACCTTTTTTTCTTTCTCAACAACTGCACTTCCAGAGTGCTTATATCCACTAAATGTCACTTCTAACTTTAGCAGCAAAAGAATTCTGTTGAAATCTGTGATATCATCCATGTCTAACAAAACAAGAGATGTATTTTGGATGACTACTTTAGTTGCACTTTAGAATTTCAGGCAATAATTCTGTGTATTAATAAATCTGGTTGAGTTTCCTAAATATTTGTAAAAAAAGTATTAAAAAATTGCTGTTAACAGTTTAGCAAGCTTTAGGGCAACATTAACATCCAATCTAATTGTTCTATCAAGTATTTCCTCAGGGGACTGACTGTAAGTGACAGATGACTCCTTAGTCTGTATTACATCAAAAAAGTAACAAGGACTGTCATTCTAAAGCTATTAAACAATTCATCACATTTACTCAAAAAGCAAGTCCCAAATCTGTATTTGTTTAATTTTTCATCACAGAAAGGGCCATCTCATGCTCTGAACCCTACAGGAACATTAATGATGAGAGGCTTTACATTCCTTAATTGTCACAGATTCAGGTTGTAGGCAAAATTCATCACTACTTAAAGAATTATTTGCTCAGTACTTTGACATCTGTCAGAGTGTGGCTCCAGTGCAATTAGCCTGAGCCACCTTGAGTCAAGTTAAAGCCTCTGTAATTAGCCTGTTTTTGATGAGAGTTGTTATACCACAATAACTACTTGAGCTGTTCAGAGTAACTGTATTAAGTTCTCAAAAAATAAATGTAATCCTGCTACACTTTTGGCTCACCACAAGAAATGACTTGTTAACCTGTTCTTACAGAGCAAAACCACTAGCTTGAGAATCCTACTGTTCTGCGAGATTGACAATGTGGCAGCAGCCCTTACTAGCTGTTAAACAATATATGGATTTAAAACATAAATTGGCCACAAAAATCTAAATCACGTTTTTTTTAACTGAGAATATTATTCACAAATGATTGCTGCCTACTGGGCCATGTATTTACCAACATGTAAATAATGAAGAAACATTCCATTTATGATGAAACAAAACAGTGAAAAGTCAGTAACCATGGTGTCTTTTACAGTAACTTCACTCACATTATTGTGGAGAAAAAGTTATCAGTAGTAAAGAGCCATATGTGAAAATAAAATCTAAGAGTAACACCACCTTTGGAGTGTGGCACAGCTGTCGGTGTTCTATGAGGGTTTTTCTGGAACAGCTAGATGGGCCTTCTCCAGCTTCCCTTCATGCTGTATAAAATATTCATTTATTCCATGCCTGAGTTAGTTTCTTTCCCTTGGAAGTCAGAGAGGTCCCTCAAGGTGTCTCTTCTACTTCAATATCCACCAGAAACTTGCACAACTGTTCCAGAGGTGGAATGGTGTTCATTCTGGCCAGTACCTTCTTCCAGCGTCCCTGGAATTCAGCACTGGTTTCACATGTTTCTTGTCCAGTTGTGTTCTGTGTCTCTACATCCTCTTGACTGTTGAAATTATCCTCTGTCCTCTGAATTTAATTAGTTTTTAGGATAGGACACAAGGGTATGAAGAAAGCCAAAGATGTAAACAATGGCAACATAGAATACATGGTAGTAAAGAACAGATTAAATACTCTACCTATGAAAATGTCTGACAACTAAAGTAAGAAAGGATTTTTATTTTTTTAAAGAAATCATAAAGCCACATGATTTACCAGTAATTTTAGATTTAGAAGATAATTTGAGTAAGAGCATGAAAAATCATGTCTCCAGTAGCAGACAGGACTAGCTATCAAATTAGCAAACCCATCTATTTTTGAGGCAGTCTAATGGAATCTATTTTAAGTTTTGTCTGAGAAATATTAAGGTAGGAATCTCAGAGATAAATTAAATGTAATTCAGTGAAATCTGTGTTGGCAATTAAATATATTTAGTTAAAGAAGCTAATACTTTTAGATGACTTTACCCAATTTTAATCTGTTTCATATTTATTCAATATATTGCCTCACGGATAATGCATTCTTCACTATTCACATATAATTATTGAGTATTTATATGCATATATCATATGGAAGATGTTAAGATTTTTGCAAATTTCTACATTGTTGATAAAGCAAATAAACCTTTTTGTTTTAGTGAAATGGGAATAAATACTGGTTTTGCTTAGAAATAATAACCTTCCCACGATGAAAGAAAAGAATATCAGAGAACCATATTCATATCATTGATGTCACAGATGAACAGTGTAAAGTGAGTGTCATTTATCACAGGGAGTGGTAAGTCATAAACCAGTTCTACTAAAATTATGTAGTAGTATTACATTATTTCCAAGGAAAGATTTTAAAAGTTAATGGCCACACTTGCATTAACATACTAAACAGGGCCAGGGATGGCCTTTAAAATTAAATGCTGATATTTCCACTTCATTAGGAAACTTTCTTGGTCCTCCTCCATATGTAAAGCTATACTCCTGTCAATTCTTTTAAACAAACTTCTAGGGAAAAGATAAACATATACCTAATACATTATAACTGATAGTAATGCATCTAAAAAACATGCATGCTTATTTGATATACACTTCGGGACATAAAGTACAGTAACTTTTAAGCAACACAGAAGCAAAAGATCTATATTTCACTGAAAAATCCAAATGCCTACCCAGTTTACTGGTAAAATAAATTGAATATAAAGCCCAATGCATTAGTCAGGATTGGTTTTAAAAACATTGGTCTTAAAATCCTTTGGGAAGGGAAGTAAGATTTGAGGAAAATTACATACAAAGTACAGTTGAAGAAAAGCATATATTAGAAAAGTTAATATTAAAAGCATGGCACCTATATGAAGTTGATCAAAAGTTTGGAGTCTTAGATTAAGAGCTGAGAAAATATTAGTTAAATCACATGAATTGGTCAAAGGGACATTTAGCAAAGACGAACATCTCCACAAGGCACTTATTTATGTATCTATTAAAGCACTTTACTTCAGTCCAGCAATTTCTGAAAATTCAAATGCTGGAACATTTTCCTGGCTTCCTACTGAACCACATATGTATCAGTATTCATTAGCAACTGAATACTCTAACAATAATTTTTTTTATCCATAAATAGACATCACCTTTTAACTTGGCACCTGCATACACTGGCAGTATTGTATGTGTTTGTTATGCCAGGAATTAAGAAAAGATTTTGATAAATTACTAAAATTTCCAAAAGATACATAAGAATGATTAAACAGCTGTGAAACATTTTACAGTAAGACCAAAGAGATTTATCTTTTTAGGGTAGCATTGGAAGGTTAACTCATATCTTACAGAAAAAGATAGATATCGTTATAGGGGATTATTGCAATCTACTAAAAACTTGAACAATACATAGTGAAACAAGACCAATGACTATTTATAAATATGTATATATAGAAACCAACTTGGCAAAACCTTCCCAGAACTGGATATGCAAGACTTTCAGCTGACAGCTTAACAGTATAAGAGGCAAATGATATTTATGAGCTAACACTCTGTGTAAGTCCTAGAAAGAGCAATGTTTTAATTTAAGCTAGGAAGCAGAAATAAATGCAGACACTGGAACACAGTCACCAATTTAATGTCTTGTAACTTATTGCATCCTCCTTGAAGCATTCAGACTGATTCCTTTCAAGCTGTGGAGATGCAGAATTTGGTCTCATTTGTCAGGTTACTGTAGATAGCTGAATCATACTTTGAGCTAAGAATAGAAAAAGCTGCCATATCTCTGACGTTTGAGAGTTTTCCTGCTATGTGATTCTCTGAACTGTCTTCAATAAATGTGCCTAAACGCTTCCCAAGTGAGTTTTTGTTGTAAAGGGTCATCCTTAGAAGCATCTTTGCCTCTCAATGAAAAAGTCTCTCTGTTCAATAGCAACTGATTTAAGGATGTACTTTGGACTTTTAGCTAAGGATCAATTTTAAAAGACAACAGAAATGGTGAAACTTTCCCAAGCCTAGCTTGCAAAAGACATGTATTTAGAGCTCCCAGTTCTCAAGTAAAATTCTGCATTTATGTAAAGCACTTCCCCAGTATGATCAGGTCACTTGTGACTCTATCTTGGCTAAGTACATCTGTCAAGTTCAGTTCTGCCAGAACTCATTTCCTTTCCCCTCTTTTCCTTCTTCTGTTTCTCCTTTCTCTCATTTCCCCTTGTTTCTCTTTTTCAATTTTGTTAATATAATTTGAGTGCTACCGTGAGAAGCTATCTCAGGAGCTTTTAATCCTGTTTAATATCACACAGCTCACAAAGATGTAGTTGAGTGCTCAGCATAATACACAGTCATTAATCAACAGACTTATGAAAACAAAGTGGAAAGGAGAAAGAGATGGAGGAAGAGGAATACATGAAGAAAAATAGTAGGAATCAGGAAGGTAACACACAAGACAAGACTGAAGGGACAAATTAGGAAACTCATGGGAAATGTAAATAAAGTTATCACGAAACAACCATACAGCTTCTAGTTTTGGCTTTCAAACATTAGAAAGCTTCACTTACAAGAAACAACAACTTTATCTTGAAGGCCACAGTAATTTAGGAAGTCAGCGACTTTTCACTACACTAGATTATGTAGGTGAACTGTTAAAATTCCTGACTCCTATGTTTTTTTCATGTGGTTTAGGATCTTTACTGCCCTTTACAAAGACTAAAGTTTATACAACCGTTGCTTAGTTAACAGTCACCCTTCTCTCCAGTAAACCTTACTCCTCCCCCAAACAACCAGTGTAATGACTGCTAGCCTTATAAAAAAAGAAGCAAATTTAATAGAGTACTTTGATTAGTTAAATCATTTTAATATAAACAAAAATGAAGAAACAAATTAATTCCATACTTGTTTTTAATAATCATGTATACAAAGCTGTGGTCATCAGAGCAGGTGATTCTCCTCCCTCCCCATCCATAGAAATAGTGCTACAGTAAGTAAGGAAAGAGGTTTTAGAATTACTTTGGCTGCTAGTGCAAGCCACAGAAGAGAAAATTAGAAGAATGTAAGAGCAACATTTTCATGAGGGAGTCTAGGCATTAATGGCTTTTTGGCATCTTCTTTTGAATTAAGAGCCTGTCACACCATTCTGAGAAAAGGTACCAGTACAATTAATAGAATCACTGCTGGGTCACTATCTGTAAGGTTTCTGATAGTCTGTTTGAGCATGTGCCAAAAAGTCCCTATCTGAAGGGAACCAGAGTAGTTTCTGCTGATCATTCAAAGAATTTTCATGCAGAAGGTGAATTCTAAAATGCAACCAAATGAAAAGAGATTAACATTGCTGCAAAACTAAAAAGTGAAAGGAATGCCTGCATAGAGGCTGATAAATGCTATTGCCATTAGAAAGGCTATACTTTCTAAAACCAATTAAAGTAATAGTTTTGAACTTTAAGAATTACCTTTAATGCCTTTAATATAGGATCTGTACGACAAAAGAGGAAAGTACGAGGTGCATTAGACCACTGGAGTTGGTTAAGCTTAATACACTGAGTGTGTGAATGAAAGAGCAAACCATAAAACTTTCAGGAAAAGGGAAGAGATTTAAACTCAAATTCTGTTGTTTCTAATGAATGAATAATGTATCATCCTTTGCTTGTCAACAGTAAAAGGTGAAAGGAAGGCACACTACCTAACAAAACTTTGAAATCTATTAAGATTTAGCACTTATGAACAATATATTTTGCCTCACAACATTTACAATACAGATATTAAAATAATAGGGTTATGGTAAATTTTTTAAAGATCCCAAAATGTTTCCTGCATGTCACTCATGGTATGAAATCGTTTTAGTTGGCCCAGAGGCAAAGGTGCATCTGTGCACCTTTTTAATTCTATGTTTCCTGCAGAATTACTAGGTGCATGAAAAATGGGGGAGTCTTGATGGTCAACCAATTATTTTGATTTAAAAATAGAGATGGAATATCAAGTATTTCTTTCTCAAATAATATTACATTGATTGGACAAGCCTTGAAAAAAAAAACCAAAACACCTTAGGTATTCTTATTTAGCTGTGTGTGACTTTAGGTAATAAAAAGCACAATTAATTTTGCAGAAAGGGTATAACTGGAACAGATTTAATTGTCCTAAGTCAATAAAGATTAAGAATCACATTTATTGAGATGCTGAATACTTAATTTTGCATTAAGCTTTATCACAACAGAAGGGAAAAAGAGAGGACACCACAGGCTTTATTCCCCTGCCATTCTCACTGGCAGCTACTTGGACATAAGTGGTCCTGTTACTGAAGGCATCTTCCGAAGAGAGATTGGCAGACAACTCATTGATTTCACACAGCTGAAACTGCTGGTTCTAGCTAACTGACTTCTGTACCAAATGAGAAGTAAGACAGAATAGCATGACAAAACCCTCTTAGTAACAAACACCCTGATGCTGCACTGGAATGAAACAGCATTTTAGCACCTGGCTGTGCTTCCTCCTGCTCCCACCACCACAGAATGCCTGCTCATTGTTCAACCACTGCAGCTTCTAGTGCAAACTCATTTTCCTGAGTGGTTAAGTCTATTACATCAAACTCAGAGACAGTGAGGCTGCAGTGGAGTGCAAGCACATAGTCTCCTTGCCAGCTCTGCTACAGAAGCAGCAGCCATCAGCAGAAAAGACAGCTCATACTGTCTTAAAATATAATCTCAAAACAGTTGCCCAATAGAACTATTACGGCAATATGTCATGACATCAGTATTGGACTCTAAATAGTAAAGATTTTTCTTCTACTTTTCCTGGAAGAACCAGCTCAGAGTTTCAACATGCAAAATTTTACTCAATTGAAACTGCCAATATTTAGTACTTAAGAAATTCAATATTCCATTTAAAGGACATTACTTAGATAGAGGTTAATTGATCAACCCCTTGAGAAAAAAAAAAGGGGGCATAAAATTGTCAACATGGAATGTACACTTTAAACCTGAAATTTAATCATATACACCGAAAGGTCAGAGAACAACATTAACACCTCTTAGATTCTATGCAGCATTGTCCCAGATGGACTGACAATGTAATGAATACAAAGTATTTTCATGCAGAAACAGATCACACAACATTTTACCTAAAGGAAGCCTGTGTTGAGCAAAGAAATAAGAGGCAGAAATGGGTGCAAAAATGAAATCTCACAAAAATAATTTGTCAATTTTTAAGCAACTCTATAAAAGAGAGCTGAGGATAAAGTTTAACGTCATCCTCCTGGGAAAACCTTATTCATATGATATATAACAAAGACAGAAAAGATGGAACCAGCAGAGCTGTTTACAGACCATGAAACTGACTGAAGTGTAACATGTCAAGCTGGTAGTACTCAGCACTGGATTGTGCAAATACAGCCTACAAACAGGTGACAACATTGTAGGGTAGAGAAACTTGTGCAGAGTAAGTGAATTTTCAAGTATTAGAGATTTTTCAAATGTTCCTGTCAATGGATCATGTTTAGAAAATCAGATGACAATATTCAGTTGAAAATGCATAAAAAAGATTGACAAATGGGAAAAACTACTGAAAAGAGTGGGCAATATCTGGCACACATAAAATAGAAGTATAATGCCAATCTTCTTGTGGTGTGTGCAAGAATTTGTTGATAATGGTATTAGAAAAATCAGTGAATTCATAATAATTTGGCTGTTAAAGCCTGTAGATCTTTCAGAAACAATGGGGAACCAGCACATTTCCCTTTCCCTTTCTCCCTGAGAACTGTGGAGCTCCTGCCAAACCATGTGCTTAAAATGGTGATTAGGATAATAAAGCCATATGTGTGGGAACTGTATTATGGTGGTGGAAATACAGTGCTCACTATACTCTTCTGCCTTGTGTTCAGCAGCTCCTCAATGCTAGTGTGACAGCATGGTCTCATCTCTTCAAATGTTTACTGTCAGCTACCATTCTGGCATACTGACAACATTATCACATAAGGAGTAAGTGAAAAAAACAGATTATTTTATTGGATACAGTAATTATTTCTAATCTAATCTCAAGGGGTTGCTATAAGCAACAGTTGCAAAGTACTTTAAAAATGAAGCTTTAAACCACTTTTTATGGTATGATAACAACATAGGAATTTCACAATCTCTGCATGTTGAAGTCAGTTAAAAGCAGAGAGGACTAAAGTCTTTCACAGGGCATTTTAAAAAAGTAACATACAGCCAGATTCAATGTTCAGAAATGCCTGTGGAGAGAATAGGATTACATCTACAAACTTCTGGTTCCTGATAAAAAGTGTAAGAGTTAAACAAAAAGGCCTAGGACTCTTCATGGATAGTTCAATAGAAAACATGGTGCAATGTGAACTGGCACTTAAAAGAAAACAAGGGAGTATTAAGCTACAAATAGGAAAGAAAAGAAAACTAAAATTCCATTAATATAAAATGATAGCTTCTTATCATCTAGAATAATGTACTCAACTCCTGTTATTGCAGGAGAATAAAATGTAGAAACAAAGGGTTCAGGAAAAAAAAAAGGAGGAGATTAATTAAGACATAAAAGTTTGGGACATACAAAAGATTGAATGGACTGTGGACAGTTAGAGGAAAGATGAATGAGGGTGGCATGCAAAATAAAATGTGGCAGTACACATTCTGAACCTGAATGCATTTTCCCTCCCTCTATAAAGAGAAAGAGAAATTAATTAAGTTTTAAAAGACTATATTTTAAATGGGTATATATTGAGCAGAACCTTCTCCACCAGAATTTAAATTTAAATTTAAAGCTTAAAATAACATGAAGAATAAGAACATAGTAGGGCTCAAAGAAAACCTTTTTTCCTGAAAGCTATGAACATTTTCAAGTTTCAGAAAAAGAACCCCAGCACACATTGGGAGCAAGGAAAATATTTGTCGTATTGGTGTTTTACTTCTGAAGTTGTATATTGCTGTTTCCAAAACATTCTTCAGGGACAACTGATGTGGGCCACTGACCAGAATGGAGTACTGGTTTGATCCAGTCTTGTAGACTTCCCTCACTTCATTAACAGTAAAACCTTTTTAGTCCATATGCTAGTCATTCCCCAACCTCTTCTTTCAATGTTCTCTTCAATGCTAAAATGGTAAATATACCTGCCACTCATGACAATCATAAAAAAAATGCCACTAATTATTTTCCTTACATTGAAGCAACAAGTATAGTGTAAAGCTTTTCCCACACAGCCATTAAAATGCATTTATTTGTTAAAATTTCAACTCCTCTTCAACCAATTGACAAGGAAGCAGCAAAGACCATGTGACTTTTATCAAGTAGTAACAAGATCCTCTAATTCTTCCACTTAGTTTATTGTTCAGCTTCAGAGCCTTCATGTGCCTTATTTTACTTCTTTCTTTTCTTGTACATGTCTCTCCTTACCTTCCACCCAACTGGAAAGTTTTATTCTCATTGTATAGTAAGTGCAAACCTATCACTGGCTCAAATCATAACTCAATCCCTCTGTCTGCTTTATTCAAAATCTAAGACAACTACTTCAGTTCATTTTTTCCTATCACATTGGCATTTACTGGTATGTTTCTGTTTATCACAAAAAAACTACTAAAGTTTGGCTTTCTAATGTTCTACCTCTTCCTGCACCAGCTTGTGAATAAATGTATGTTCACACGTCTTATGGCATGAATAGTGTTACTTAACTGTGCAGAATACTGTGATCTGCATTTTATTCAGCCAACACTTACAAACTAGATAAAATATACAGAGATAACAGTTTACACTGTAACATTATAAACTATATACACTACAGCAGAGTACATATACTGTACATATTTATATGAGCACACATACATATTTGTCTGTATTAATGGATTATGAATCTCAGAATGAAAAGGCCTCACTCTGGGATTTGAACACTGCCTAGCCTAGCAGGAAACACTGAACCTTTGTTTGCAATCTGTTAAACACTTAGTCAAATGCTGGAGGTGTTGTTAGGGGGTTACTTTTACTCTCCAGGCCATTAAACTGGTGAAGAGCATACCAGTCCATGCTTAAAACTCAAAAGCATTTCTTATATAGAAAGTACAATGAAACAGATCAGTGGAAAGCACCTTTCTATTCTGTAAATTTCCCATTTGCATCCACCTTATGCTTATTTCTTTTAACAGTGGATTCAAAGTCAACTAGTAATTCCCACATTCTGTCATTTCTGTTGGAATGATGAGCCTGAAAATAAAGATTCAGGAACATCCTTGCAATCTCTAGTACTGAATTTCTCAAGGAAGTATAGATGTTAATAGCCCATACGCCTACTAAACTATGTAAGTCTAGAAGATAGTGAGGCAGAAGTCAGTCTTCCAGTGTCTGTAACCACCATTCAGGGGCTACCTCCAGTGGATTGCAGCAGAAATACGGGAATATTTGAGACATACTTTCTACATCTTTCTTGTAATACTTTTCCTCCTTCTCTATGCACACAACCGTACATATGCAAGTACAAAAGCCAGTATACAACTCATTAAAAAATGAAAACAGCCCGTGCATCTTTCCCAGGCACTGTGCATAGATTTTCTGAAATCAAGTGACTACTTTATTTGCAAGCACAGACATTTTTCTGAGAGGGGTGAAAGGCAGAAAAAGTGTTTGCATTATATAGCTGAATGGTTGAATTGGATCAGGTAGGGTCAGCCAGGTCAGTCTTTAGAGCACTAATAATGAACGGACAGACATGATTACTATTCACATCCTAAAAGGAAACCACAGTAGTTCCAGTTCTATGAAGGTCAAAGCACAAGTCACATATCAAGAGGTCATGATACTGCCTAAAAGTTATTAAAGTCTATTTTATCTTTTAAAATCTCAGGCCTGTTTTTACGCTTTCAAGAACCACAGAATCACAGAATGTTAGGGGTTGGAAGGGATCGAAAGATCATCTAGTCCAAACCCTCTGCCAGAGCAGGATTCCTTAGAGTAGGCAACACGGAAACATGTCCAGATGAGTTTTGAGTATCTCCAGAGAAGGAGAAAGAAATTATCTAAAGATAAACAGGAGGCACATTCAGGAGATCTTTTCCCTTTCACTTCATGTATGTGTTCCCCCACCTCCCTTCTCCAAAATTCTTAACATCTTATCCAGTCAATATCTTTACAAGCTTTTTATTCTGAATACTCTCATCAACACATTTACTGTCACCCAGATCCTCCTTACCAGGTTGTTGGCACAGCTACTTTCCCACTATTTACCTAAAGGGAACTCCCAGTTTCCCTTCCCTGCCTCTACAGCTCCCAGCATAGAAAGATGCTTATGTTGCTGAGTCCCTGTCCATCTTGTAAGCAAGCTCACCAATGGCTTTTGTTCCTCTCATACACAGAAGACAAAGCAGTAGGAACATTCCTTCTGTGCCTGCACAACCTCTCAGTCACACTGGTCTTGAAAGCTGCACGCTGTGTAGCACCCTTTCTACAGCTCTGCTCTACATCAGGGTTGTACCTTTTGTAAATACTTCTGCTATCTCTGACATGTCACAACTATAGCACAGATCTCATTCAACCATCTTATTTTTGCCTTCCCAGATTACCCTCCAAGGATATAATTTTAGCAGAATACTTATTATGGGTGGTACAGGTTGCTTATCTTTCATGCAAAGTGGCTGAAGGTGAGTAATGGTTTAATCCCAGGTGGCAGCTCAGCCCCACACACCCCCTTGCACACTTCTCTACAGAGGGTAGGGGAGAGAATCAGAATGGTAAAAGTGAGAAAACTTGCGGGTTGAGATAAAGACAGTTTAATAAGTAAAGCAAAAGCTGTGTGTGCAAGCAAAGGAAGACAAAGAATTCATTCACTATTTCCCACTGACAGGCAGGTGTTCAACCATCTCCAGAAGAGCAGGTCTACATCATGCATAATGGTTACTTGGGAGGACAAATGCCATCACTCCAAAGGTCCTTCCCCTTCTCTCCTCTTTCCCTTAGTTTTTTTATTGCTGAGCATGACATCACAAGTTATGGACTATCGCTTTGGACAGTTGGGGTCAGCTGTCCCAGCTATGTCCCCTCACAACTTCTTGCACACTCTCAGCCTACTTGCTAGTGGGGTGAGGAGCAGAAAAGGCCTTGATGTTCTGCAAGCACTGCTCAGCAGTAACTAAAATATCCCTGAGTTATCAACACTGTTTTCAGCACCAATTCAAAACAAAGCCCCATACCAGTTACTATGAATAAAAGTAACTCTATCCCAGCCAAAACCAGCACATAAGCAACCCATAAGGCAATGGGGTTTATAGCCTGCAGTGAAAAGTCACTCCTTTGCAGAAAAGTAAGAATTCCCAAAGTCTTTTAAAACCAACTCAGAACACAGTTTTACCTATGGATTGTGAGTAGTACATACAAAACTAACTCATGAGAGAGCATAAAGGTCTTAAACATTTTCATATACTTGCACTTTCCTTTTATATCTGGATTTAAATGTGTATTCCAAAATTGCTGTCCTATATAATGCATGAATTTATACAAACAAAAAAGAATACATAGAAAAACCTGTTTTCTTCAAGTTCATTGGAAAGAAGTCATCTTACGCACATTTCAGTAATGGTCTCTGGGAGGTTCGTTGGAATCTCAGTGAGGCCTTTCCCACGACAGTCCACAATGTTGTTGCTACAGGTGCATGCAGTAGGGCAATGTAAGACACTGCAGGATGGAGCCATGAAGGACTGGTGACCTGTAAAGAAAAAGAGTTTCTTCTAAAATTATACAATACTGTCCAACAGTAGTCCAGTTTACCTCAAGAGTGAAACACCACATTTTACACTACCTTGGAAAATTTCAGGCAGAACTTCTAACACAAACATTGCAGCCTATTAATATTATTGAATTGCATTAATTGAAATACCCAGCAACATGTTGATACAACACTGAGAGATGAAAGACAAATGCTCAGCTACTGTGCTAGCATTACATCACTTTTCAGCTTCTTTAGCAACTTGCATTCAAAGTCATCTTGGTAAAGAAGACTAAGTGTGATCCATCTTTCATGTCTTTCAGGTACATTTTATTTACTCTATAGTTTTTAAAACTAATTACAGATTTATTTAGTTTTCAGAATTTTGTGTAGTATCAAAAATGCACGTCAACAGTAAAGAATGAACTTTGCTACAAAAATTGAAGGTGTCCTGGTAGTTGTGTTCTGTTCTGCAAATACTTGAGTACAGTCCTTCAGTTATACATTGCTTACAGGCAATTTTTGTTGTTTTCATTCAGTTACACAAAGATAAATAAAAGCTTTGACTTCACAGCTCATATTCTCACTCTCTGTACTAGCTTAGTAGTGTTCCTCCCACAATATACCATTCTTACTAACTCAGGTGGCTAATTTACACAACTTTCCACCCCACATTGAAGTTCCTGAGCTGTATGTTAAACTCAGCATTTATAATTTCATTTAAATGTAACCACTTAGGTATGTTTTAGAAAGTAAACAACATACTATATTTTCCTGCAGGTAGATAGATTGCACATTTTATATTAATGCATTCAATTCTTGAATTGGTTTAATGATAGGGAATTGCTGTTTTGTAATGATACAGAGAGGTACAATGGGATGAGGAAGGCATGAAGCCCTATTTTTCTTTCTTTCTTTACTAAGGTAAAAAAAGCTAAAGACTTTTTTTGAATTCTCAAGTTAAAAAACCTCTTGGCTATGAAACCACAACTTAATCTAAGATCCCTCTCATTATATTTTATGTCATCTATTAACATAGGAAAATTATGCTAATAATGTAAGCTGCAGTCAGTCCTGGTCCTATTTCCAACTCAAATCAACTGCTCACATTTTAAATTACTGAAAAAGGTTAGTCTTTTGAGATAGTAGTTTACAATTAATAATTTGATTTCATTTCTGTGTACATGCTACAAAAGTACAAACAGCTGCCAAAACTATTAACACATACTACTCTTTTTACACTAACAGGCAGGAGATTTCACCTGCCTTTATTAAATAAAAATACATAGATACAGGGAGAAAACATGGTTCTAGCCCTTCCTCAAAATCAGCATTATAATGAGCAATTAATAAAACTGTTCTTGGCATGGGCTCTGCAGCCATACTATTTGCAAATAAGATGTATGAAGTGATCTTGTTGGGAGCCCTTTTAAGTCTACATAAAGACAGAATTAATGTTAAGAATACTGTTAGCATTTGCCATGGGAAGATGGTGGTGCCTTACGCTTTAATGTCAGAGGTTGTTTAATAAGAACAAAACATTCTGGTCTCCATAAAACTCTTTTAAATGCATAGATCTGTGCAAATTTTGGCATATTTGGCAGTATGCTTCTAGGGGTCTGCAGAAAATCAACCAGTAAAAACAACCCTTCTGAACCACTGAAAAGACAGATAGCTATATTCCAGACAGTTTGTCATGTTTTTCAGGAAACTTGAAACAGTAGACATAATTCACAGAAAATTTTCACTCTTAATCTAAAAATATTTAAATAAGAAAGATAAACTTGCCTTCTTCCTCATCTAGAAGATAGGAATAAAGGAAAAAAATTGAATAGATAAGATGCGATTAGTAATGAACTGCTAGTCATTTCATTATTTCATATCAGAAAATAACCTGCTGCAGTAAAGCATACCAACAACATTCAGAAAGTTACTTCGTGATTCAGAATATTATTTAAGCTTCAGAAAATAACAACAAGAAAAAAGAACAACCTGTAAAGTTACAGTAGAATAACTGCTTATTACTGAAGACCTTATGTTCTCAGTTAGTGCACCTTTTATTTAATTTTCTACATGTCTCACCCACAGTTATAGTTTTAGAAGGCTATATAATCTATATGAGTGCAGCATTTACACCAAATCTGTAAGGACACAAGCACCCCAACACAAGATACAAATAGCAACAAAAAAGATTAGTTTATTTTCTAATAAAAATTAGTGCTTGGATTATGCAAAAGCTAGCAAAAGTCAACATGCAGCACTAGCAATCACCACTGAGCTGTAGGTGTGTTTTAAAACAGGACTCATTGAGCGAATCTGTTTTCCTTACCGCTGCAGACAAACTCCCGTTTTTGGACCTCTGCTACGTTGTGTCCCCGGAGGTGGGACGGGCCCATGCACTGGGTGTAGAGGCCAACCCGTGGCCGCTGCCGAAGCCAGTCAGACAGCCAGGCCAGGTGACAATCACAGTAGAGGTTGTTGGAGTGAAGACGACTGCATGGAAAGAAACATATCATTACTTTTAAATTTGGAAGAACATCCAAATAACCAACAGTGGATAGAAACAGAAAAATAACCAGTTTTCCCAGCCCCCTCTTCAGCAACCAATTATGCTAATTTATTCATAAAAATTGTTAAGGAAAAATCAATTTTTCACCTCTTCATTGGAAGTCTGGGATTTAAATGCTAATAAATAAAACTATACAAGCAGCAAAAGTACTTTTTTTTGGTGGTCTAATTATTTGGAAGAAAACAGAAGGCTTCCTAACAACATAACCTATCTGTAGTTTTTCTTCTTTTGTCTAAAACAAAATAAATAGAGCTTGAAAACTGCCGAGAGACTCTTTAGTCCAGAGCTGTACAAATAATGAATAAGACAAAAATGTCTCAAGTAAATTGCCCTATAGTGATAATATACTGTCAGAAAAAGAGTTAATAGAAGATTTTGTTTCCAATTAGATATATCTGTAAGTCTGGCCATTATTAGTCTCTATAGAAACAGCCTGCAAAATCCCTTTAACAGGTCATATTCATTTTCTGCTGAACAAGACAGAGTAATAACTCAATATAAAACACCTTCCTTCACTTCCCTTTTCTGATTTCCTCTCTTTTTGTTTAATCACAGAAAGGGGGGATTAACTGCTTTTGGCTCCTAGGGACCTATGTTCTAAGCAATGCCTGAAATTAAAAGACCAAATGGCAGCAAGAGATGGAATTAAGTAAGTTGCCTCTCTTTTGGCATGGTCCAACACAAGACCATGGCTCCTTGCCAAGTGGCAAAAAGCACTTTGCCATTGATAAAATACCAGACAAATGTATTCTCTAAATTAGGTAAATTACTTTTCTCTGGCTCTTACTTTTCTCTGGCTCTTACATTTTCTCAAATTACAGAAAAGGATGCCCACAGCTATAAATCAAATCCTTACTCAGAATCATCCATAACAGAGTAATGTCATTTTGGTCCTTTTTAGCTGATGTGCTCAATCCTAACTAAATAACTGGAAAAGAAGTGCAAGAAAATCAGAATTTAGACAAGGGATCTAATTAATCCATTAAAAAAAAAATCTGTAAAGCAACATGAAATGTGGAACCAACATAAACAAAAGATTTTAACTAGCTCTCTTCCCCCCCCCAAATTATTAGAAATTAAAGGCAACATATTTTCCTGTACTAAGTCTTGGGTGGGTGCTTTGCAAATATAGTTCACAATACAGCACGCTCATTCAGTACAATCTGTGGCCAGCTGTAGGCAAGAACACCATTGCAAATCAGAACTAATGCTGCTGAAATCAATATGGTTATACAAGCGCATTCTAACTGCAAATGGGATGTTACAGCTATGATCTAAGACTGTGTGTCCATTTTCTTTTGTTTCTAAAATACAGTTTCAAAAGATGAAATACCTCACCAAAGAAGTGTAAATGCTGCTAATTTGATTCACTGTGACTTGTGGTTCAGAATATAACTGTATCCAAAGGTTTGAAAGAGGTACAGATGTTCATGTTTTCAAGCCTAAAGCCTGAAAGAATGGAATGACATTCTATTCTCAAAATACAACAGAAGCCACCAAAATCCCATGGTCAGCACTATTTAAGTGCCCTTGTATTTGTCCAAGAAAGAGTATGTTACAATTCTGTTATGAAATCAACCGAACTACTCACCTATGAGGATTTTGTTGAGTTACGAATGGTATGTTAACTCAAGGAAACAGCTCTCCTGATTTCAAAACAGTTGTGCAACCCAACATGAATAAAAGAAAATGGACAGGCTCTTTCTAAAGGTCTTTAACAGGAAGAGCTACTCTTGAACTGTGATAGAAACATCCTGTTCATTTTTGATTCCTGCTTCACTGGAAAAATCTGTCTGAAAGAAAGTCTCAGGACTAAACCTTGATACATTCCAGTTTTGCCACTCAACACAATGTAAATTTATTCTTAGTTCAGTATAATCATATAATAGAAATAATGCCAAACTGTATCACCTGCATACACACTTTTTTCACTGTTTTGTTTTAGAAGCCTGAAGTGTTCTGTGAAAGTCATAACCTCTAAAAATGGGGGTCTTATAAATGCTGACACAGCTTTAATTATAATAGCACTACCGGATGATACTATAATTTTGTTACAAAGCATGTTGGAAAACCAGATTAGTTTAATTAGGTCTGCTAGCAGTACAGTAATAAAAGCATAAAGATTTCCCATTTATCACAACTGACAGCCAATCAAAGATTCTTCCATGTTCTTAAATGAAATGTGACCCATTCAATAGTTCAAAGTAAAACAAATTTTTGACTTTCAAAACCCAGCAATTGCTTTCTCTCTACAGTTGTAACATTATAAAAGAGAATCCCCTCTGTTCTCATCTCTTTTTTAGAAGGTGAAGCTTTTCTGTGCCTGAATACAGCACTAGGGAAAACTCAGCTGGGAAAAGGCCACGAAACCATCATAGACTTATCCCACATCCTAAAAAAGCTGATGGAAACAGATGCAACTGCCTTTTTATCTCCTGAGCTCCAAGTATCAGCTTCCAGAATTAGCTGCCATACAAGCACACACAGGCTTTACTTGTCAACCTCATGATACCTCAATATTTTTTAATTGAGTTTAGGCTTTTTTTGCCTGCACATGTATTTATAGACCACTGATAAAATTTGATAGAGGTAAAAATTATATACTGGACTGATAAAAATGGCAGCCCATCTCAGTGGGACTACTTACAATGTTCTGAGTTTGGGCATATGGTTGAAACTTGCCACAGACAGACGAGTGATGTTGTTATTGTTGAGAGTGCTGTGAAGTCAAGAAGAAGCATATTAACATGTCACAGTTATGTCACATTTATTACACTTTTAAAAAAGGCATAGCTATTGAAGATCATGATGTCCTGTTTTTAGGGATGGGTATCAGGAAAAACTGCACACTTTTAGGTATACTTTTCTCCCCTGTTCAAACCCTGGTAAAACACTATGGTCTGACCATTCCATTAATAATCCTAAATAATCTGAGTTCCTAATAACCTATGATTCACTGAAACAGAGCTTCCACCAATGTTGAGAACATCTACATCATTCAAGCTAAGCTTGTCACCCTGATGTAAAAAAGAAAATTCTTGGAGAAAATGCCTTGATTCTGGAACTCTGATTTCTCTTTCTAGCTTCTCAGAGTTTGTATTTTTTGACAGAGGATGCAAGTACAAGATCCATCTGTTTTATCAAGAATTTTAGGAAAAGATTAACTGTGGACTGCAATTAGGTTTGATATGGAAGAGAATTTCAATAGATGATCCAGAGCTGCATGAACAATGAGAGAGTTTCTTCTATGCAGTGGAATTAGTCAGGAGTTTTAATACTATAGCAAACAAATAATTTAAATTTCAGACAAGGTGCCTGGAACTTAAGGTGGGAACTAGGAACAAATCTTAGCCAATTCTTGGCTCCCACAGACCTGTTACACTTGGTAAGCCTAGCTTGTAAAGATAATGAAAGTTTATGAATGGCCCTGCAGTTAAATATTGTCTTTAGGCTGCAAATAAAATGCATATAAGCTTGACTACAGAACAAGAAAACAAGTGATAGAATTTACAGTTTTGACTTAGAGATTACTCATTTGAGAAAAATGGAAAATGTACTCTGGGATTTTAAACACATAACTATGGTAGTAATAAATAATAATTCCCACTGACCAAACCTTTTTCCCCTTTTGAAACAAAAGGTGTTTTACTTTTTCCTGGTTTATTTTTAAAAAGTGTAACACTTTTTTTTTTTTAAACAAAGTGTAATTTGTGCTCATTTTGAATAAGTGCGCAAGTACTCTTTGATCCTGAAACACAGAAAGGTAAATTCACAGCACCCTGAACAGGATCAAGCTATACATCTCTACAGTAACTAAGCAATTAATTACTGGTGAAATGTGCTGTGTTTTACCTTTCTATGCTTACTCATTCCATGTCCTAAATGTTTTTTTCACTGCGCATAAGGAGTCACCCCTGTGTGCTCTTACGGCAACATAAAAAAAAGGGGGAAACAATCAAAAGAAGAAGAAAATGGGAGAATCATGGCCTTTTTCAAAACAGAACAAAAATGAAACAACAAAAAATGCCCCATGGGTATATCCACAAAAGATGTCTTAATAAATAAATGATAATTAGTAAATCTTGGTTGCATTTTCTTACAACATCCACATGGTAAATGCCAGCTCCCATAGTTTTCCCTGCGTAACTTTTCAAAGGTTTTAAACTTGTATCTTTTCAATGAAAGGAATGGAAATCAGCACATATTTCCAAAGCTGCTAGGTGTTTAAAGAAGGTGTATCTACAAATGTTTTCATTTTCCATTTCAGATTTTTTATATTTACCTTGTTATTCTGTATATATTAGCTATTAATTATTTTTGCAAGGGTACACAGAAGTATCAGGAGTAGATGCAAAGGATACTTACAGAATTAAATCATTTTCAGAACAATTTCTCTCTAATGATGAAAATGCTTGATTTCATTAGAGATGCAATTAAAAAAAAAGAGTTGGCTCAATAGTTTTACCTAAGTGTTACATATTATTGCAAAGAGTGTCATGACCAAGAGACATCTTTTTTTCATTTCTTAGATAATTTAATTTTTCTGGTATGACTACTATGTATTCTTCCCTAGTCTGTTTCTCCAGAAGAGCAGACTTTCTTTAAAAAAAAAAGAAAGAGGGAGAGAGGAAAAAAAAAAGGAAAAGTAAAATTTCACAGAAATTCACAGGGAGGATTATACTTAAATTGCTTGTGTCTTTCAGAATCATCCAGATTTCAGGTTGATTTTGTATCTTTAACATTAACAGCCTCTAAGATCCTGCAATTATTTAACCAGTATGTAAGACCTGTTACTCTGGTAACAATGTTTCAAACTGTCACTGAACAGGATTACAACCTATTTAAAAGCTTCAACGTGTAATTCTAGTTCGAAGTAATATATACACTCTGTGCTTAGATAGAAAAATTAACTCCAGATGAAAACAAAATAGGTAGACTTATTTGCTACTCAATGCATATTCAGTATGGTCTGATCTATGTACCTTTCATTCTTTAACACATATTGGAAAGGATGCTGACTTTGACACAAAATCTTCAGTAATGTTTGAAATATCTATCTCAGCTTTTATAAAACCTCACTGCTTATCATATAACATAATTCCAGAGAGTGAACACTTATTTGTATATTGGAACAATGCTCCTCTTCTATGCATATTCACTCACAAAATTCTAACTACCTATTTTTTTCAGCAGACTCTCATTTTAACAGTTTTTTTTCCTTTTCTGCATTCATTGAAATCAATGTGAAAATTTTACCACTAACTTCAGCTGGCAAGGGTGACCTTATTAGAACACAAAAAATGTCAAGCAGTACAAAATACAGAAAATATTTGAGGTTTTCGTTTGTTGGCATTTAAATATACATTTAATGCTTTTCTTTGTAAAGAAAGGCATGCATTAAAAACCATAACCAGATGAAGTTGTCACTGGAAAAGTTATCCTGTCATGTATGCGTGTTGCAAAAATGATAATCTCACAGAACATCAGGTTTACTGACAGACAATCAACAATTCATCAGCTTCACAATTAGATGTAATCTCGAACCTAAGGTACATTTTACATGGCTTTATACCAGAAAGTTAACAATAGGCTTGTTATTCTATGAATACAAAGTAAAAAAAAAAAAAAAAAATTAGAAAAAAAGCTGTTAGATTAATTCACTCGTAAGTAAGACCAACTACTATTTAATAACAAAAAAGTCTACCAACAGCAGCTCACATATTCTTTAGTTTCTTGGACATATAGACACAACCTATTGCCAGAGAAGCTTCTTTACTTCAAAATCTTAAAAAAAAACCCACCCCAAAATAAAACAACACACCCCCCCACCTCCCCCCCAAAAAAAAACCCAAAAAACCCTCTCTCTCATCCTTCTCAAGTTGTGATTTACCAAGTGTGATTCAAACTAACATGAAGCAATTCACTTTCCCTTCTCTTAATGTAGAAAGCCCAGAAAAATTGTGACATTTCAACTGACAGAGCAAATATTTCAGGAATGTGTCCTGTGCCTCAGATTCTTGGCGAACTGAGGCACTTTGCTCATTACAGTACCTATTTTCAGGTCAGAGGTCATTTGTTACCTTTAACCTCACTTTAACTGTCACTTTGAGAGAGTGAGAAAAAAGTATGCAAGAGAGTATTGCAATACTAACCTTCAATGACATAAAAATGGTATTTTTCAACACATATATATATATTTATTCAAAATTCCTAAAAGTGTTACTATGTAAAACATGAAAAATGTTGAAGAAAAAACAATGTGGACATGGTAAACATATTAATACACAACAGCAGTGTTTGATAGAAAAGTGTCTCTTTGAAAAAATGGAGATGGGCTATATTGTATATATATGCAGTTCCCATAGATAGGAACTACTAATATTATACTATTATATATATATATATAAAAATATATATAATAGTTCCTTAAACAGAGCCTGAAAGTTCAAATTCATGCCAGAATATACAACAAAGGCAATCTTGAAAATGTTCAGCATTTCAACAGTGATGGATAATTTACAAAATTAATTGGATTCATTAATATTGCCCTCTCCATTCTAAAATGAAATATATTCTTTTCTTACAGTATCTCTTTTTTAATTTAATTTTATTTTTTTAATTGTGTTTAATGGCTGTCTGGCAGAGTAAAGGAATATCTCTGCCTCTCCACATCTTTTTACCATTTTGTAGAACATCACAGTGGATTATTTTAAGACATCTTTTCACTAGACCATCCTGACACCAGGCTGCAGCTCACAGATAAGCTTTTACATTAGTACTCCCCAGACACTGAGCTCTTGCTACAAGTAAGAGATAGAAGGAATACTTACAGGACTTCCAGGTCACGCAGAGCCCTAAATGCCCCATCTTCAATACAGCTGATCTGGTTGTAATCCAGTTGCCTGTTAAACAGATTAAGAAGGTATTTGTAAGGGAGATGAGCGCTGGCAGTGTTAGGTGTAAAGAAAGCCTTCCTGAAGGGCCAGGAGAGCTAGGCCGTGCTAACCGGAACGCTCTGGCAGACAGGCTCGTGAGGCTGTCACACAGCCTCATGCCGGCCTGGATGCTGCCACAGAAATCCCTTCTTGTTCTCAACTGTCTGCGCAAAACAGCAGCGCTGGGAAAGCTCCAGTAAATAATAACTGCACCTTATATTAAATGCCAAAGGAATGCAATTTCATTACATCAAGAAAAGCTATCCATTAAAAGCTCTCAGCGTCATCTTGCTGAAACAATTTCATTAAGGTAAAGGACGGTAAATCACTTAATGTCACATGCATCCCCTCGGTGACCTAACAGAATCCATTTATCAGAGCAGCCTAGCTGCATGTTAATTCCACCCGCCGCGGCAGGGATCGGCTAGAGACACCACTTTTAGAGGGCTCTCTGCCTGGGTGCATGCCTGGACCGGGTGGGAGGTACAGGGCTAGGGGGGAGATTTAGAATAATCACCTTCTAGAACATTTCTATATGCAGAAATAATAGTGTCCAAGGTATTACATACTTGGTTACTTATCTCCTTTAATTCTGCTCCAAATGAAACTAGTATTTCTGCTGTAACCTTCACTATGCAGTTTTCCATGTACCCTGTGCTCTCTGCAATTATATGCAGATAAGATGTTGAAACAGAGCACTTGAATTCTGGACATAAAACTCAGTACTCCACTCCATACATTATTAATCTTTAACTATTAAATTATGAAAAATTTACATTCATTCCCCTGAAGAACATTATTACCTTCTCAATTCAAAACATTGATACAGTACATACTGTCCAATTAAAAAAGTCTGCTCAAATTACCAACTGTGCAAATACCAAATCCCAGTTATTATGCTGATAGAAGCTTTTCCTATAAATACTGCCACACAGCTTATGCATTTCAGGGCACAACATACAAAGCAAAGATGATACAACCTCATTTTAAACAACCACGAGATCTTCTCCAAGCTGGTAACTTGTCAGTGTCAGAAAATGTATTTGAGTAAGTGTGTGTGAACAATACTACGAAAATGAACAAAACATAAATGAACTCTGACCTTCTGTCTTCAATTATATATTAGCTAGCAGGACTAATGGGACTTTTACTAAAGCATTTTCTGTGATTCTTCTGAATCTATGATAATATTTTACTTTATTAATAAATCATCACACCCACTGTTAAATGTAATGTACCAACTTCTATAAAGTTTTTCTGGTTTCATAGACATTTTTCATCTGAATTACTACTACACCAGAATAAAATATTGTCATAACTGTAACAGTGACTGTTTTTCTGTGTACTGAAAGGTAAATGCAAACTATCACTTCCTGATTATGATCTTTAATCATACTGGTGCAATGTTACAGCACCAATGCTGCAGTGTTGGACTATTTAAGTCTACTTCCTCAGGCTCCTTCAGTTTTTACTAACGAATTTCATTTAACAATTAAGTTAATAGCCTTTTTATTTTAAAGAGGTAAAATATATACACAATACAATTCTCTAACCTCTTGAACAATTTATCAAAGCTATTTAAATTAGTACAATGGCATGAAATGTTACCCTTGACATAATACAAAAGAGAAATTGTTTCGAGACAAATTGGAAAAATCTTCTAATGCCATCAAATTTGCCTAATGCAGTCTGCAGGTTAATCTGTAAAAGGGTGAGCTGTATGTTTGCCCATATCTTATTATCCTTAGCTGTCAATGCATAAATCAGTGCTGACACAGCTTCTTCTAAATCATCCATATTATACACAAAGGGAAATCTTTTAACAGTAGACAAAGTACTTGAGTAAATCCTGTCCTACACAAAATGAAAGGCAGATTTCTTCCACTAGACTGGCAGCTGTTGTGGTGCACTCAGAAAACTTTTGGACTTCTTCCTTTAATGAGTCACCATGGCCACTACCTTAGTGAAGGGAGAGTTGTTCTCACTGAAATAGCCTTACTGAAGATTACTTTGTTAGTGCTGAACTAATTAGTTCATCTCAGTTTGGGGGAAGAAAATTTTGTAGGTGAGAGAGGAGAAATATTTCTTAGTTTTATATATTATTCTTTGATACTGCTGTCTTTATTGCTTCGATGATCTTCCTTCAGTTATGACCATGATATAAAATGATCAGACACACACCATGAAGAACAACTGGCATGCTATATCTTTTTTAAGCTATGCAAGGTACACAGCTTTGAAGACTGCATGCCAGGCTTGAACAGCAATTTACAGTGGGGTAAAGATATTGACTGCATATATAATCCTAACAGAAAGTTAGACAATATTTCACAACCAGTACATCATTAAATTATGAAGTCCTTTTAACAGATATACTGAAGCAGTCTGACTTTTTTTTGGGTCAGACTGGTTCCTAATGGCAAGTTGTGTGAGTGCTAAGTGTTAAGATATAAGCAAGAGCATCAGAGAAAAAAAAATATATACTTCTCTTAAGTTTGTTATGTTCTACAATTTGATTTTAGCATAATGACTTTCAAAACCACACATAAAAATCTATAAATCTATAATGAAACTTTTCTCATCACTTATTCATCAAGCATAACAATAAAACCAACTGCATTTTAGAAAGCTTTTTTTCTCCCTTAGAATTTCTTTTCTTCTTTTTAAATTATTAGAACACCCTAAGAACAGAAGCTGATCGGATATGGATCAGCAACTCTGTGTCATCCTCATCCTTTCCCTCCCCAGTCTCTCTTCATCATCTTCCCCCGTCCAATCTCCATGTAGGGTCTTTTCTATGCAAGATCTCTCCACCTCTTTGTAAAGTCACTGTTTCTGTCCCCCCCACCCCTTCCACAAAGCAGGTGATTACCTTTGGCACTGCCTTTCTGTGAAGCTCAGAAACCACCAAACAACAGCCAAGTAACATTTAAAGATAAAACTGAATCTAAGACTTCCCACAACAGTTTGCCAACTCCATTCAAAATACTCTTCTACCTCTTTGTACTATCACAGGAAAATCTAGGGGAACCTGCATAAATCAAAGCAACATTTGGTACATTTCTTAGCAAAAGCACGGGCCAAATTTTTCATTAGGGTAGACTCAGATACCATGTAAAACTTTGCGTAGGTATTGGCACTTGATTTAGAAGACGAAACCACACCTAATTCAGCTCCCTAGGTTTTACTTACCTAACATTCACTGTTACCCAAATAAATATATATTTCAGATAGATTTTTAGATTTTACCTATTTTAGACTTTTCATCAGTAGTTCAAGTGTCAAAAAAAAAAAAAAAAGATTTGCAAGGAAGTTCTTGATTCACATTCAGAGATTTCTGATTTGAAACTCATCATCATAGTAAAACATTCCACTTGATTTAAAATCATAATTGAATTTAACATTTCATATATGAGTTGGTCAATAAAAACCAAACTGTTTTCAGCAGCCAAAATCTAGGAAAGTAGTCTGTAATGAAAATAGCAATGTTAAAAATAGCATTGAAACGCCTTTTATCTAAACAGTCAGAAAGTAACTTTTTTTTTCCCCCAAAGGTGATAAGGTCACTGACCTGTTTGGCAACAAGAGTTTTAGGAGGCACTAGAGAAGTGTACTACTTCTTTTCTTTATTCCTTCAAAGTTATTTTTTACTTCAATAAAAATATTAGTTATTCACTGAGTATATTTCAATAATATCCTGTGCAAATCCTTCTTGAGGTGTACCTGAAATGCAGGTGGTGGAAGAGCCTTGTAGTCGATTTAAGATTCCCAGTAAGAACAAGCATGAGAGATGTGCCAATTCTAACTTATTAAAGCATGTCTTAGACAAGCAGTGCCTTTATATCAGCACTTGTACAGATGAGTAGACAAATATACTTCCAGTTGCAGTGGAATTTTGTGCATTATCTGAGAAGAAATCAGTAAGTAGAACATCTTCAGCAAGACTTTGTGGTTTTCAACTGCTAATAAAATTGAACTTCAAAAAAAGTCCAATCATTGCCAACAAAGACCAATACAAAACTCAGTTACACCTTTAGTTTTCTTTTACAATCCACAAGTCTTTCTCTCTCTCTCTCTCTCTTACTCCCGTTCCCTTCCTGGGGCAGGGAGGTAAGGGTGGGAAGAGGGGGTAATAAAGAGTGTCTGTCAGTGGGTTGGTGGTTAGCCCAGCCCTGACTCTCGGCACAATGATATTAAGAAGATCACTGAATCACAGAATATTAAGAGTTGGAAGTGACCTCGAAAGATCATCTAGTCCAAGCCCCCTGCCGCAGCAGGATTCCCTAGACCAGGTCACACAGAAGCATGTCCAGACGGGTTTTG
The DNA here is from genome assembly GCA_013399015.1 of Galbula dea. Classification (NCBI taxonomy): domain Eukaryota; kingdom Metazoa; phylum Chordata; class Aves; order Piciformes; family Galbulidae; genus Galbula; species Galbula dea. Next base: position 156,855 of record VWZX01007813.1, read on the forward strand.
AATACCTCCATAGAAGGAGACTCCACAACCTCTCAGGGCAGTCTGTTCCAGTGCTCTGTCACCCACACTTTGAAAAAATTTCTATGCCTAGAAAGGAAGTATCAAGGCCACATTTTATGCAAAGTAGACTCCTTCTTTCAAGAAATTAAAATGCCATGATCATAGTAGTTTCATCAAACTTAAAGGAAGCAATTTTCTTCAGATAATCTGAGTTAACATCCAATTCCCTTTGCTCTGCAAAGACTAGAAGAATAGAAAGCTGTTTTCCAAAATATTCCAGCTCTGGATTCAGACAGGGAAGTATTTAGGGGGAGTGGGAGAACAGTGAGTCTCCATTCAGGAACATAAAATATGTAATCAGGTCAAGTTCTGTGAGATTTGTTAACTGGCTTTGAAACAGCTTATTAGCACTACTGTAGGGGATGATTATCAACCACTGCATTTAAACAAAGTCTCTATAATTTATATTGAAATTTATGTAATTAACATTCTTAAACAAAGCAACATGAATTTACAGTATGTTCTAATACAAGTCTCTTTACTCTTTGTACCTTTACCTATCCATAAGTTAACATCTTTAACATTATGCACAAATACTAGGCAATTACAGAAGAAATGTCAAAATTGGAACAAATATTGAATTTTGTTTATGATAGTTTTCTGTAAGTATAAACAAATATTTGGTTCCTGGACCTTAGGTTAATCACCCAATAGATGCTAAATTCCTTCAGAGAAGCATAGAATCCTTTAGCTTGGAAAAGACCTTTAAGATCAGCGAATCCAATCTTAAACCTAACAATTTCAAGTCCACACTAAAGTGTGTCCCTAATGGTGACATTAATGGGATGGTGACTCAACCACTTCCCTGGGCAGCGTCTTGCAATGCTTGACAATTCTTTCAGTAAATAATTTTTTCCTAATATCCAATCTAAAACTTCCATGGTGCAACTTGAGGCTGTTTCCCCTCTCATCCTCTCGTTGTTTTGTTTGAAAGTGATGCTTTCTATACTTACAACTTATCAACTGCCTCTTTAATTTTCTTGAACAATGAAATAAAAATAGTAAAATTCTTACCATCACCCTTCTCTAAGTGTAATGTCCAAGGCTAAGTGGAAGGCTAGGGTTCAGATCTCCTTCTTGCCTAAGTTTCTCTAAAGGCACAATGGCCTGATGTAGTTACATACAGAGTGTTCTAGAATCCACCACGAACTCATTCATCATTCTGGTATTTACAGCTATAGTTCTCAAAATACAAGGTGGTCTTCCTCAAAGGAAGCTAAGTATCATTTATAGGACAGAGAAATGTATTTTAGTACTTTCAATAGTAGTGGGATGATAAAGGTTTCAGATTAGGGGTTTTGTGTGGTTTTGATTGTTTTGTTTTTTCCTTTTTTTTTTTTTCACTGAGACCACTAATAAAGGAGATATCTGTAGTATATCACAATAAACTATATGCCACATATATGATTTGGACTTTGTGGCAATGCTATGGACTTCACACTTTTTTTAATTATCTTCCCAAAGAGAAAATCTTTAAAGGGCAAATCTTTTGTTTTATTCAAGTTTTAGACATAATTCAGGATCCTTACCTTGAAAATACACACCAAGGTATAAATATTATCTTAGTTAAATATTAGCATCTTAATTGGTTTCTGACTAGAGCTATATCACAATATTTAAGTATATTTCCTACATTCTAAATTACTGCCCTACCACTAGAAAATTCTGAATGATTTTTACTGCTAAAATTTTCTTTCTGTAGCTGTATCAATTTTCAAATATAAAAGATCATACAGAAAAATGCAGGCTTCTCCTTGTAGCCAAGTGTAGCCAAGCCTCTTTTAGACCACTAACAATGAAGGGACCAAATCTTAATAGAAACACATAAAACATCAATTAAACAAAGTAACAAAGCTATTTTGCATGGTTTTGAACACAGTAGATTTGAACACAATGGTTCTTCTACTGAGATGTGGTAGGATTTCACTGCAGGGAAGAACCATATCACAAACGTGGTTAGATAGAAACCCCCAAAATTTCTAAATATCATATCAAAGTAGGCCAAATTCTTGGGTATTCTTCTAACTCTTTAAAAAGTGACCTCCTAACCCACTTGCATACAGTGCTGTGAGCAGCAGAATGAAGCAGAGTCCATCACAGGAAGACAGAAACACAAAGGGCTTCCTGTCCAGCCCCTTCCTCCTGAGGATACAACCAGACATCATCCCTTTGTAATCACAGAGCACACTGTTTTCCAAGTAATTCCATGAGAAAGTTCATCTTTTTTTAACACTCATAACTTCAATTAATAAAAAGTATATCAACAGAAATTACATAAAGACATCATATAATGTCCTAATACTTCCCTACTTTTTATTCATTCCACATAAGATAGTAATTATATTTTTTCACAATTGTATAAACTGGCAGTTCCATAGTCTTTCTGGAACCTACTGGTGTATGTCCTCTGCATTTCTTAGTTGTTTGTAAGTGATGAGTCCTCAGATTACAGCAGAGGCTTTAGCTTTTGAGTGCTTGACCTTACATTTCCTACTATACAAGTTCCTCAGAGTCTTCAGGTCCTTCAGCTCTTTCAGTCCACTGAACTTATATATTGCTTGATTTATAAGCAGTAAGAATTCAGCACCTGCCCATGAACTTCAGGGTCACTATCTCCAGGAAACTGAGTATCTGTCTTTTAGAAAAGACTTATTTTACCACAGAAAGAAACTATGTAAGAAAAGTAATCACATAAGTACAAAAACCTATGCTAGATAAAACTAGGTAATAGCATGATTTTTCTTTCTTTCTTTTATACAAGCAGACAAAAGGTAAACTCTCAGAATAAAGACATGAAAAAATGAAATGCTTAAAATAGCCTAACATTCAAATATTAAACTAAGGCTACCAAAGTTGTAATGAATGTATATATGTATATACATATGGACTAGAATGTGTTATAGTTACAAGTAGTTATAATGCTTTGTTGTACTCATCTCCATTTCAGTGTTTTTAGATTTCACAGGAAGTAATTCTGGGATGCTTAAGTTATGTTCAGATACTTTGCCAAACAAACGGTATGTGTTGGTTTTATGCAGATTCCTTAAAGAAGCTATAAAAGTGTCTAGGGACAAGATACCTGATACAACAAAAGGACACTCTGTTGACAATGTATGATCATCAGAATGTATAAAAGGAGGAAAATACTTACAGATTTTTTATGTCTACTGCTCCTCGGAATGCCTTCCTTGGTATTGCTTGAATCTGATTTTCACTAAGATCACTAAGAAAAAAAAATAGTTAAATTAAACTTTAAATCTGCCACATATATTTCTTTCTGTGTATAACAAAAAGAACTTTTCTTCTATTAACTTCAGCCATAACAGTTCAGTCAATGTTTCTAATAAAGCTTATTTTACTAAGTGATTTGTAATTGAAGGAAAAGAAACTGCAATAACAGTCAAATTAGTTTGTTGCACAAAGTAGCTTCTTTACAAAACAACTCTTTTCTAAAAGATTTTTATTAAATTTTTTACAAAATTCTTATTCCAAAGTATTTTTTGCTATCAGTACAAATAAATAGGGTTTTTTATGAAGTCCAGAAATACTTTTGGCCTTCGTAGTTCGATAATAATAAAAATACAGAGAACTGAAGTAAAGACAGTAGCAGAGAAGAGTAAAAAAAACCCAACAACAAAGAAACAAACAACCTAAGAAACCTGACCCCTAACAAACAAGCAAAAAAACCCAAATAAGAATCTGGGGCTTCCAGGGCTTTTAATTTATGCTATACACCAATAACAAGTAATGAAGCCTAACAGATGATCAATATATTAAAGTTGTCATTTGCTAAGTCTACATCATGTGTGGTTTGGAGGTTTCGCTTCAGACAACAGTTTGCTACTCTGGACCAAACATACCTACCACAAATGTCTGAAGGGCCTCAAAGGGATCCATCTACCTTGGTTTCTTAAAATTATGAAATTGGACCTTCTTTGGAGACCTTCAGAGGTGAATCTATCTATAGACAGTATCAGAGTCACAAGAAATTACATGAGAAGGTTTGCCTGGGTATCTGAATAAAATTTGGAAACAAATTGGATGCAAACAGGCTGTCTCTATACTAGAATTTTCAGCCCATTTGCAGAGCAGTTTTGTTGTGACTAATTGGATTTCATTTTGCTAAAACCAAATCAGACATTTCACTCCGAAAGCACATCAAATGCAATCCAACCCCTAACAGGAGAAGTTTTGAGATATCTTTACATGACATTTTCAGAGACAGCTTTTAGGAGAAACATTGCAAAATGGTGCATGGAAATAAGAGATCTAGCTCAGATGAAGTGAATAAGCAAAAATAATTTAATTTACTAGACATAAACAGTCATGCATTTGACATATTCTTTTCCTAAAATACAATCCATCATGAGCTTGTATTTCCAGTTATTAGTAATCACTCCTGAAGATACCTTTCAGAATTACAAACTTAAAAAAAAATAATTTGAGGACTTTATAAAACCTCACACTGCTGGACTTTAACAAAATTTATATAATTCTGTTAAAAATAATTCTACATAAATTGACAGCAATTTTGTTCTACCGAATTCATTGTTAATTTATGGAAAACCACATTATATTTACTGCATCTTTCATAGTTTGTGCATCTAACTGCACTGCAGTATCTTGCAAAGTATACTTAAAACTAGACCCAATTTTACTATTATTAACTGTGTGTGAAAAAAGAGAATCTGTGAGCTGTGACTTAATTTTCAAGCCACCTAAGTAATCTTGAAATGGGATATGACTGCACTGCTCTAACAATAAATTCAATGGCAATGAATGAAAAAGCAGCCTTCAGCATTTGTTACAGTAACATGATTTAACAGCCTGCTTCTGTTAAAAAAAAATCCATCATAAGTATGTACAACAAATACCTATATTTACACTTTTGTTTAATTGACTAATACATTTTAGCTATATAAAAAATGTGAGTAAGGTGGTTAAGTTAGCAGTGGTGATTTGTATCCTGATGAATGATTTGTTTGTAACACAGATACATGTATAGAAATATATACTGCAAGAGGTAATGGTGCATTACGCTTTTAATGACAGTTAATAGAGTATCATCCTTCACCATTGTATATAATTAAAAAAAGTGGAAGATGAACAAGGTTGAGGCAATATCTAAATTATTTTTTTAAATAAGATAAAAAATAGGAACAGTCAGAATCTTTTTCCCCTTCATGCATTGCAAATATTAGCATGAGTGCAAGGACTTTAAAGTAGTAAGTATTGAGCCAGGTTCCTCAATAAACAGTACAACTGATGTTGTATGTTCGCATGTGCACATCTGTGTGTCTGCCTGTGGAGTAGATAGCAGACTAACTGCATGCTAGATTTACCACTGGGTCCATGCAGTCAACACCATTTCCAGGTAGTACAGACTCATGTAGAGTACACTACAGTGTTCCCCTCTAATTTTAGCAGACTTAACAAGCGAACTACTTGATGGCACAAGTTCCAAACACTGCTGTGCAAAGCAGTGTTTAATGCATCCCTCTAAACGTGAAGAGCTAAGGTTGGCAAATGTCATTTTCCAAGAGAAATCTCTTCACAATGCATCTGCTAGTTTGCAAAACTTTCTTGGAACTGTTTATGTAACAAAGGTGTAAGTTACTAATTTCTTCACTATAAAATTCTACCTCTCATAAAAACATATGATTTTCAACACATAACTTCTGCCTACTTAGAGCAGAAAAGTTTTCAGTAATTGTTTATCGATTGCTTCAAGTTTTCATCTGCTCAATCTAAAAAGGTTTCTTCATAAAAACCTTGAAGGGCTTAAACAAATATTCAGCTGGGGTTTTTTGCATAAATTACACCAACATTTCACACTGCAGACCTAGGACTCAGTAAGAAGTAGCTCTGTGGCCTTTTTATATAATGTCTTAACTCATTCCACTGCAATTGTTCACAAAAAAGAAGCTCAAAAGCAGCACAGGGTGCACTGTAACTTTCTGGGGAAATGGGGCAAAAATGTATTTTGTAGACAAAACCAGACAATTTTGCAGGCCATTATATTACTATTTGACTTTGCAGAATATATTCTGCACTGAAGAAATGTGCAAACCTCCTTTTCAGCCTGATGGTCAGTTTTCCTGCGCTAGTAATTCTGTGGTACCCCTAAAATGAAAGAGGCTTTGAGCATTTCAGTAAAATTTAAGCCACTAAACAACAGAACATCCTACTTTTACAAGAACAAAACAGTATTATTGAAAGAAACCTGCCTTCACATTTGAAATCAGCAATCTTACTGAGATACTTTGATTGGAACAAATTATTCTCCATTATTATTACAGCCCAATACCTTATATGAAAATCCAGCATACCTCTGGAACAACAGAGTTGATTAAAAAATGTTTTATATACAGTTAGAGTGAAAAAGCCAAGGCTACCATACAGATTATTTTTTTTACATAAAGCACAATGGTGTAGCAAGATGTTTGACAAATTCATCTCTATGCAGGCTAAAATTGTTCTACAGAGCTCTTTCAACTGAATTCTTCTTGACTATTATATCATTCCTAGAAAGACATAGTCCAAATTATGAAGTCTGAAGTGGACTACCTTGGACACTTATTCAAGAAAATTCCTTAGGGCAACTTTGTGGGCTTCATTCATTTCATTCACTGGCTAACAGAGACGCTTCACCCACCCAGCTTCCCATACACCTTCTCACTCATACATAACCAAACCAGTGCTTGGGGCCAGAACTGCCATGTATATAACTTCAGCTGCTTTTAGGGTTAGATATCTTCAAGAAGAGCTCTCAGGCTCGTTTCCATAAGCCAAAGGTAGCACAGTAATATTGGGGTTAAATACACTTTCACACAAAAGATCACCTGGGTGAGTTAGGCTGGCAGCACCTGAAAGAGACTCTATTCAGAGAAAGCACAGATGAGCACCTGTGCTGCTCAAGATGAGACTACACCAACCTGTTTACAGTGGTTCCTTTCAGCTATGTTTTAGCTCAGTATATGTCACTTAGCTATTAGAAACTTAGCAAAGTTTCTATAGCAACTTAGAAAGTATTAGCACTTTTCTAAGTTGCAATACTCTGACTCAAATCCATTTAATTTCAAAAGCAAGACAAGAAAACCAAATCCATATACCAATCAAAACTGAATTCCACTCTAAATAAGGATACACATAGGAGAATGCACAAATTTCTGAACTTTGCCAAAGTATAGGGATTCTTTGAAAAACATGCATACTTTCCTCCTCCCCCCTCCCCCGAAGGTCAGGTATGTGGTTTTAAATCAGAGAATAAATATGTTACACTTAAATAACTTTTTTTCAATTAACATAGTCAGGAAGAACAAGAATCACAGAATTTTAGGAGTTGGAAGGGACCTCAAAAGATCATCTAGTTCAACCCCCCTGCCACAGCAGGATTCCCTAGACCAGGTCACACAGAAGAGCGCCCAGACGGGTTTTGAGTATCTCCAGAGAAGGAGACTCCATAACCTCTCTAGGCAGTTTGTTCCACTGCTCGGGCACCTCAACTGGGAAAAAATTTTTTCTTGTATTCACACAGAACCTCCTATGCTTCAGCTTACAACCATTGCCCCTTGTCCTGTCACTAGGCTTCACTGAGAAGAGCCTGACCCCATCCTCCTGACACACACCCTTCACATATTTAAAAGCATAGATGAGGTCACCCCTTAGCCTCCTTTTCTCCAACCTAAAGAGACCCAGCTCCCTCAGCCTTACCTCAGAACGAAGATGTTCCACCCCCTTCATCATCTTCGTGGGTCTGTGCTGGACTCTTTCCAGCAGTTTCCTATCCTTCTTAAACCAAGGGGCCCAGAGCTGGACACAATATTCCAGATGCAGCCTCACCAGGGTAGATAAACGGGTGAAGAACCTCTCTTGACCTACTAACCACACCCCTTCTAATACACACCAGAATCCCATTAGTCCTCCTGGCCACAAGACCACACTGTTGGCTCATGGTCATCCTTCCATCTACCAGGTCCCTTTCTCCTTCACTGCTCTCCAACAGGTCAGTCCCCAACCTATACTGATACATGGTCTTGGTCTTTCCCAGGTGCAAAACTCAACACCATTCATTCAATTTCTCCCTGCCCAGCTCTCCAGCCTAAGTCACGCTGAATTGCAGCACAACCTTCCATCCAACTATTCAAACTAAGCAATAAAAACACCCTAAGATCCATGATCAAGTAAGTCTTGGAATTATTGTGCTTTCATAAAATACTTTTTAAACAAACCAACTCAAGGCAATTTGCATGCATTGTACATTGATAATCACAAATGCCTCAGCTTTTAAACTGATTTCCAAAGATTAAGGATTTAATTTTGATATTTTCAGTGACATTACACTAGAACTTTTCTATTAAATTAAAATAAATTATATAAATTATGCCTGAAAGAATGTAATTTCTGTATTTCATAAACAGCTTCATTATGGAAAAAAAAAGAAACAAAGAAAAAAAATGAAACCCCTCACCCCACTCTCCCCCAAAAAATCAGCTTCAGTTTATTTATTCAGTCATTTTATTTTTTTGCTCCAGAATACATTAGTAATCATAATGCATAATGCTTTGTGGAAATAACAGAAAGACCTTGCCAAAACCTTGCCACTATTGAATCTTTCCTAAGAACTGGATGGATGTGGTACATTTCTATTTATTGTATTTTCTGGATAGTAGATAGAAGTATATCAGGAAAAAAAAAACCCAAACAAAAAACATAGAATCCAGCTAATATTTCATATTCATATCAACAGAATATAATAACTTAGTTGCACATCACACATCAAAAAACTTATATATACTTTTGTTTTTTTCTGAGGATAAAGCCCCCAAATAATGTGCTATTAATAAGCCTGATAGTGTGCTTCAGCTCTTAAAAATGCAGACAGTACTGCATTGCAGCTATTTCATTACTCTCCATGTATGGTTTCCAGTTGAATATCCCATTTATCCTTAAAAGGGGTGCTAAATTTTTAATTATATAAATTGAGACACCATATATAATAACTATATCATAAGCTGTTATGGCTGTATCACAGTTTTCTTGTGTGGCTAAAACCATTGTTCATTCTGAAACAATAAATCTTTTGAAGATGACAAACCTGCTTGTAAATTTAATTACTTGTAATTTTATTTTCCTCTATGGTTTAACCTCCCTCTGTGTCTGACCAGCAATATCATAAATCTATACTGCCATTCTCTAGTTTGTAAAATTCTGAGTACTGGGAATGAGTAATGTGTCCTGATTTTTAAAGAAATACTGAGTCCAGCTAAGTATTGAATACCTATCAGTTTATTTACACTAGTTCATAAAAACAGCTCAGAAGGTAACTATTCCATGCTCAGAATCCTTAATAATTATTTAAATATATCTGACATGAATAAAGTAATTGTTGCTTAGTACTTCTCTTTTACTGGAAAACAACAATTTTGATGTTAGGTAAATAAATTCTGCATGAAATCTTCCATGGTCGTACAAGGTGGCAAACTATCATAGATAATGAGACTACAGGGCATTCAAAGAAATAAACAGAATGAGAATTCCTTTAAATTATTGGACTGTAAATCAAATATATTAATTTGGACACTGAGATTTTCACTTGGAATACAAAGTGGTAAAAAAAATTAGAATAAATGTTACATTATTTTGGTGGAGCAAATAACAGCTTCGTAACTTTGAATATAAGTATCAGCTAAATATTTAGCCCAAAATAATAAAACTAATCTCCTTTTCAGATGTTTTCACTATGATTTTTTTTTTCCTCAGTACTATTCAGCATTCCTATACCATATCTGTGTCTGAGTATACCCCAAAAAGTACAGAAATATAGGTGGCAGGGAGAAGTCAGATCCTACTTCTTGCAGTGAGGACATGTGAAACATGCCCCAACACAGGCTACCCACTGGATTCTGGACTTCATCAAGATGTCTATGAGTCTTGCATGGCCTGAGACACTTACTTCTCCAGGCATAGTCACCTTGAACCTATTTGAGAGCAAGACCCCTGCTTGCAAGAGATGTTGTATCTTTGATGTTAAGGAAAGTACTACCTCACTGGGAGGCACAGAAGACATCAGCAGTAAAAACCAAGCTCCTGGAAGGTGAGAACATGCTACAACACAATAGTGTTAGAAGTAGTTAGCCATGGCTTCAAGTTTCAACTGAAAGAGATTATTTTGTGTTATCATTAATGCTGGGAGCTGTCTCTATTTGCAAAAGCTGATGTAGCAGTGAAGTTACCAATGCAAAAAGGACAGAATGAAAAGTAGGGGAGTTTTTTGTGTTTTGCCAGATCTCTGATTTGGATTTCAGTTCTAAAATGCCAGTTTGCTACTTTGGAAATTTTGGTAATAAATATGTATTTTTACTCTACATTAGATGGTTTGTGTTATCATGGAAAATTTTTGATCAGATTTTTTTTTTACAGATCATGGACCTTCATTTATCATCACACAACAATAATCTTAAATTGCAAAGTTCCAATATGACTAGCCAGTTCATCTATGAACTCTTCTGAATGCTACAGAGGCATGCTTTGGCAACCACTGGTTTTATTATATTAGAATAAGGTATGTAAACACCAAAATTATTTTCAGAACTATGTAATGAGAATCAAACCCAAATACAAAGGCTTCAAGAATACATATGCTACTGAATTATCACATTATGGTGTCAATACAGGGAGAGAGGATTCTGGAGAGAGTTCCCCTAAAATTAATAGGCCAAGTGAATGGAACCTCTTGAAGCATATTTGGAATTCCATCATAGTAAAAATAATCATATTGTAGCATGAATTACCAAATAAGCATTAATATTTTAACCTATAATACAACAGCATTTTATCCCATGTTCAGCAAATATACACAAAAAGTAAGTGCCTTTCCCATCAGTCAAATGAGGCTTATCCACTTGATTATCACAATACTGACATATGTTTGGTTTTATAAAGTTACCATTTAACAAGTTACCATACTGCATCTCTTATTCATGAAGACAACCTTCTACTCAAACCTGAGGTGTTAAGGACCATGTCCTTTTAGCAAGGCATAGCTTTTTGGCAGCTCTACAGATCACTGAAGACACAAAAAATATGGAATTTTGTTTTAAAAAAATACTTAATTCAGTCTAAACCAAATCAACCAAACAAAAAAACCAAATCCTGAACCCTAAAAATCTGCTATGCCTTTATTCCTTGATTATGCAATAAATAGCTGAGCTTCCTATTAATTTCAGTGATTTTTTTCTGTTCTTCAGTAACACATCCAATGCAGCTCTTCATAATGAAGACACAAAAGGAGTCCAATACCATCAGCAGTAGCTGATATGTTGCTAGGCACATATTTATCTCTTTGTGAAGATCAAAACCATGAATTATAGATTATAGAATTAGTTTTGTAAATAATTTTCGATGTTCATATCATCATTTCAATCTGGTTGTCTTAGGAGGGGTAAAAATTCATGTCTAAAAAAGGTACCATTAACCTCCTTTTATAGATGGATAAAGCAAGGTAGTATATATCAGTGGTAGTATGTATCAGTCCCATGCCAAGGAGCACAAAGCAGACAAGAAAAATTTAGATCACAGAACTGCAGGTTCTGTCTCTGCATCACTAATTTCCAACTGCTCTGTTGACTCCCTAGAGATTCAAATGCTGTATTTAGTAGACACAACCTAGTCTCATGGGAAAGCAGGATTACTCCCCATGCCATTGTGTACTAGGCTGCTCAAGTGAACATTTCATATTTCACATATGAATCATCAGACACAGAGCAATCATCACTGTGATATGAACAGAATTATGTGAATTATAGCAATTCCTATGGTAAGGAATGAATCTTCCATTTTTCTAAGAATAGTCAGATTGAATTTCCTCACTTTCATCTCTCACCTTTTAATGATACCACTTTTAATGACATCACTGTCCTGGTTTGGGTTAAAACAGAACTAATTCTGTTCAGTAATTTTACTTTTTAGCTGAAGCTCCTCTAAGAAACTGCACTTTCTGAAACTAGCAGCATGTTTTTACAGACACTGCCAGCTTCTAGCAGTGATAAGGCCTAATGTTTAGAT
>VWZX01007813.1:169024-306451 GCA_013399015.1 Galbula dea
GGTCAGCCCAGCCTCGACCCTCGACAATCACTAAAGTTTCTTTCATTCTTAATGATTCAGGTTTTTAAAATGCTATCAGTTTAAAAAATTGTAATTGAATTGGATGTATTTCTTATTATAACTTTTGTTATATTATTATTTGCATTATTTTAGCAGCAGATTTTTTTATCCATTTTATCTATTTATTTATTAAAGCAGAGCTGGAGATAATTTATGGATACAGCATAGAACATATACAGCAAAAAAGCAAAAGTAACACAGTACACAACAGTACTGGTGTCTTGGAAATCTCTAGAGTTTACCAATACCTCCAACCTTAACATTTAGGATAATTCATCAGAAATTTAAATGATAACAATTGGTACCTATCCAGTATAATATGCTATTGACTTGGTTTTGAATAACAGTAATTGGTAAATTCTGCAGAATAAAAATAGCACAGAGTGGCCTTCTTACTCTTTAATACAGTTTGGGTTTGGAATAAGTCAAAACCTCCAATCTCAGTCTTGGCAAGAATGTTAATCTATGCACCCAAAATCAATTCTACTCTACAATTTCTTCACAAGAGCACTTAAATCAATTTGTATACTCTGGCACCATTTGAAAATAATTGCTTAAGGAGATTCACCATTTATTCTTTATTGTGCTCAAGTGTCCAAATGTGGTGAATGTTAATTGTGACATAAAATAGGAGCATTAGGACTTGTATTTTACTGCAGTCTTAGAAATTATTTCTGAAAAGGAAAGCATTCTTCATTTGTCTATTCTCCTGAATTAATATGTAATTCTCTTTTGTTTAGGACTACCAAAAAAATTGAAATAACTGCACATTGTAGCTCCTAAAGAGGAGAGGACCACCCACAATTTCAAAGAGAGAGAACTGCAATACTACTTCAAACTTGGCTTCAACGTAATCCTTTTGATAGAAGACGATCCTTGAAAGAAAAACTTGAAGCTCTTAAGAACACCCTTACCCCCTGCCAAAGGAAAACTTGCCAACTCTTTATCCCCATAAGGTCTCAAATTGGTCAAGCTGAAGGAAGGTATAGAGCAATATTTACTGACTGCTGTTTGTCATGCATTTCTAATGGTAGTATTGTTCCCATAACAGTGCTAAGCCAGCAGCACAGCTGTGAAAGGTGAGGGTATCACTGACCTACAACCCTATTTGGAGTCTGCAGAGTGGGAGATGACTTTTAGCTATATAGATGTATATCTTGCATTTAATGTTGCTAAAATGGCAATTTAGTCCAGACATTTTTGTTCATGTATTTTCCCCTCCTTTTTGTTTAACCAGGTTGGAATTGAAGGCAAAACAGAAAATAACTTCAACCACTACATTACCATTCCAGACAAGGCCACAAAATGCCATTTCTTTGTAAAGAAAGAGTGAAGATTCTGCTCTTTTAAAACCACCAGTCTCTGGTAGGTGATTTGGTGATTAATTTTTAGTCAGCTATTACGCTTGATAGACTTGAAAATACACTATAAGTTAAGGACTTAAAAAGGATGAAGCAAGTTGCTGCCAGGTAACTTTCACTTCTTCTGGTACATTACACACTCAGTATGTGCATGGTTGAAACATCCATTTGGCTTAGTTTGGGGATCTGCTCACATTAAGAATAGATGAGATGGCATACTTAATTTTCCAAAAGACCTCTTCAGCAGTACCTGAAAAATCTATCACTACTTCTCCCAGCAACTAGACTTCTTTTTTTAGCAGAGGTTTGCAGATTTCAATGACTTTAATTTTTAATATTGTTTCACCTCCTTTGGTATTGAAACCACAAGTACTTTTAGGAACTGATTGAAAGGTTCACAGAATCACAGAATCTTAGGAATTGGAAGGGACCTCGAAAGATCTAGTCCACCCCCCTTGCCACAGCAGGATTCCCTAGACCAGGTTACACAGAAGCGCATCCAGACAGGTTTTGGGTTGTATGGGATGTTTTCTAGCTTCACTATAGAGTCTGTAACCCTGTACACTCTCTTCTGAAGTATGACACAGTGAACCACAGCAATCTGTCTCTTCCTTCAAAACAGAGCAGAATGGTTTCCTTATCCAGCCCCATTATGCATAGCTGCTGTTCCAATACAGGCAAGTAATAATTACATCCCTGGCAGACACTTTTCATCAAGTATAGGCCCAAACTGTTAGTCTAATGATAAGCTGAGTACTCCAAGTGTTTCCTAACAGTAAAACTAACCTTGAGCAGTTTGTCAAGGGACAGTCAAAATTTGGAGAGTAAACTAGAAGTGATCTTGCAGATCATTAATGTTGAATGGCACTGTGCTCACTCTTCCTTCACTTGAGTCAAACGATGCAATTTGGGGTTGTCTCTTGAGATGGTCTGATTGCTTAACAAGACAGATTTATTGTACAGTCTTAGCTTTATATAATATGTGTTGTCACATAATACATGTGAAGCACTGATGCTTCAGACTTTAAGACTATAGCCTCTCAGTGCCAAAAAGTGCTCTAAGAAGAGCAAATGAAATGAGAGCAAATTATAAAAGGATTATCATGGATGATTAAAAAAAAATGACAAAAGCTAAGCTACCATCCTAATTACTTCTCATCAAGATGACCAATATTATATGATTGTTATCCTGGGCTTCACCCATCTGCTTGTGACCATCTGTCATTTCTTATACTGTAATATTTTTCACAGAAACAGTTTGTTTAATTTACCCTGTGTTGATTTTGGGGTTTTTTTTACTAATCTTTTTAAAAACAGAACTCTGTGCTTATACAGATCCTACCACCATTGGCTTTCTGGCTCGAAGAACTAGGGTTTTAAGCTGTTACATGATCAAACTAATAATGGAAAGGATGACAAGAACATGTGTGTTCATATCCTCATCTTCTGGTAATGATATACAAAATAGTAAGAACGAGCTCAATTATTTAGGTTGACTAACTGGATAGCTTTATTTTTATTGGATTTTTTTGTTTATTTTTGTGTGTTGTGTATGTACTGGTTAATAAAAGTCAACTGAAAGTTCTTAAGAAAAAAGGGAAAAGAATCTGTTAGGAAACTTCAGGGCAAATACTGATATAAATATTAAAGTATTCTGGAACTGAAACTTGAACTAAAATTAAATATTGATCAAGATTAAACTAATTTAATACTCTAGAGCTGAGATCTCAAAAGTCACAAGTCTCCTAGAGTTCTAATTTCTGTTCAAGGGCTCCAGGCTTCTCTTTCTTCTTGAGCCTGCCTCCTCTTTCTGTGGCTTTTCAAGACACTTCCTTCAAATTCTTTTCACCACAATCCCTTTCCTCTCAGTGCCATGCAAAGAATCAGACTATCAAGAGATGGCTTCCTGTTGTAAAGAAGCTGAGAATACAGCAGTACAGTTATGCTATAGTGCAGGTGGTCTATAAAACAAGAACAGAGTCCATTTAGAATTGAAAACCCTTGTAAAAACTGCAAAAACGTTCATAAACAATGAAGAAGAAACTAGTAATTCCAAAATTAACTGATCACAGCAATTTTCTTTGTTAATAGCAATCTAAAAAGAACAACCAAGGTGAAAAACCTGGATCAGAGTACTTCCAAGTGTAAGAATGTGCAAAATCCCTTTCCATGTTGCTGCCCTGGCTGCAACACCAGTATGTAAATATGTATATGCCACAACACCAGTATGTAAATTACATTTAAATGTTCTAGGAAAACTCATCTATAAAATAATCCACACAAAGATAAATTTAATATTATTTAAGGAAAGGCTTTAATTATATTTTTATTTATGCCATATTTCTCTTTCTTTTCCCCTCAGTTACAAAAAAGTTCAGCTGTTTGCACTAGTAACAATTTTCTTTCAGACATTTTTGAAGCTTAAAGTCCACAAAACTCAGATTTACTGTTCTAGGACTGCACTTTTCCACCACCAAAGAGTGGCTGATTTTAACTGAACTTTAAAATCTCATCTCTCCTCCTTTCCTCAAACTTTTTTCCTCTATCTGTAGGTTTTCAAGTCTTTTTTACAAATTGTTTCCATGTAAAATTATTCCCCTTCAACCATTTTCCAGACTCTTCTAAGTAACTGGTTGAGCTTCTGCTCAAGTAAATATCCAGAAAATCCTACTGAGAAGCTGCAATAATTAGGATAAAAAGTGTTTGTGTGTGTGTTTTAGTGGAATTTTTTGTTGTATATGGGCTTTTTTAGTTTAGGAGGGAGGTTGTTTTGATTTTCTATTTGAGGGCACAAAAGGCAGTAGGATGGGATGGATATCAGTTAAGTAATTGCAGTCAAATGGGAGTGCAGCATGTCTCCTTTCACAAGCAACTCCGCCACTCCTGTGGTGAGTAAACAGATGACTTCAGGGCAGAGAGGTCGAGGTAACCATACAGAGACTGAGGATAGTTATGGTAATGGGAAACAAGAGCTATTATTAGAAAAATCCAAAGAACAATGGTTAAACTTCCCATTTCATGAGGACTAATTCTGAAACCATGAAACAGAAACATTTAAAGACTTGAAATAATTGCATTAATTGCATTTTGTTTAAAGCACAACTTAAAAAAAAAAAGGATTTAAGAAATAAGCCTGAATATAAGACACTGCACCCTTATCCATAACAGCCAGTAATGAGATCAACAACATCTCAGCACTACACTGCCTTCCTGCGACTTACGGTTTTCTGCTAAAGCAGTCTGTGTAAATCCATTCATAGTTATAATGAATTCAGTAACAGTTTTGCCAGCTTAGAAAATCCTAGGACACGTATCTTACAACAGCAAGTGCATATATCTGTACTCACTTTTTTAGCAGTGTAAGAACAGATATCCTCTGAGAATGAGACCAGCTCAGAGCTCTGAGGTGATTGAATCTAAACGATATTTACACGGATAGCTGAGAAGGCGTGAGGAGTTGCTTCTACACAGTCTCCACTGCCCTTGCTATCTATTGCCATAGGGCTAATTCCCTCTCATGCTTATTCTTCTGTTGCAGTTCATATTACAGTATACTGTTTTACAGACCTGCAGCTTCCAACATCTGTAGCAAAGGTCCTAGAATTTGATTTAGAAGCTGAAATACAAGCATATCCAATCCTGCTTCTACACAACGCTATATATCTTTGTTGGAACACTGACACATGGTCCCCATATGCACTGGTGATAACACAAGCCTGCCAGGCACATATGTACTTATAGCTCCATAGAGATGCAATCTAATGACGGATAGGAATAAACCAATCATATGTACATTTGTATTTGTAAACCCTACCTAGTGCTACAGACAATATGTCTACATTTCACTGCCACATTTCTTCAAGGATATCAAGATGTTCCTAAGGTATGACAAGCATATGATAAAACTTAATGGTATATAAGACAGAAAGACTGCTTTCTAAAGCACAACTTAATAGTTGGAAGTTTTTAAAATTAATTGCTCTTCTGGCAAACTCAAAGAAAATTAAATTAAATTACATACTGGAACTTTTTCATTTGAAGGCTCTGGCAAAATAAACTTAATAGATGGAAAGCTTTGTGCAATTAAAAGTGACAGGTGTATTGCTTTCTCTAAGCTTTTAAATCACATCTGTCAAAAGGCCTACTAAAATGCATTTTTTAGGCTCCTTCCAATCTACTCAACTTTTATGAATCAAAATACTGTAGAATTACTGAAGATATATCACTTAAGAAAGTCAGAGCTTTATGGCAGTAAAGAGCTAAAATTTCTATAAAGTTATACATCTAACATATTTAGGACAATGTATTAAATCACAGAGTAACACTGTATCTCATTCCCATTCACTTCATTTGTCAGCATGACTTCTTGCTTTAATTCTTCACGAATGCATGAGAAAGACACAGCTTGATTTTCCTAATTTAAAACCAAGATGCTTATAGTAAATTCAGGTCAGCCAGAACTTTGTTTCAGTTATCTATTCTACATGTTTAAGGTGATTTGAAAGAGAGATGGACACGGCAAGTAGTTTCCATATGCACCGGCCATTTACCAGTATTTATGCCTCCTTCAGAGAAAGTGCTGTCTTGAAAACAGGCAGAAAAGTTTGAGTTCAGCTTCTGCTGTGCCTCTTAAAGAGAAAAAAACTGTTTTGAATAAACACATGTTCTAATAGCGTGAGCAAAGCCACTTACTGAACGTCTCCCCCTACCCTCAGGCATACGTGAGCCAAACCTTTATCTCTCATTCCTCACCCACAAAACCAGCTAGTACTTAAACAGTGCTACTATTTTCTGACCTTAAGAGACATCTAACACAAAACTTTAAAAAACCAAACCAAAAAAACTCCACAAAACCCAGCAACAAATAAAAACCAAAACGACCCCACAACCAAAACAAATTACCACATAAAACACAAAAAAATCCCCACCAAACTCCCTAGCAATCTTTTCTAGGTTTTTATTTTTTAAATGAACCAATAATCCTAATTTTCATAGGTTAGAAATAAACTGTATTTAATGGAATGCTCCTCATGCCCACCAATTCTGAAAACAGACAGAAGTATTACTCTTCAAAGCTTTTAATTATCAGATAAATGAGAATTTATTACACTTTCATAAGATGGACTGTGACAACATGAAACGTAGAGGTTATCATACAGTACCTTCATAGATGTAAGATGGAAAATTACACTAACTCAGCTAATCATAGCTCTTATTAAACCATAAACATACAAATAATCTCACCCTAATTCACAAAAGCACTGAAGCATGTGCAATTTGAAATATGTGCTTAAATCCTATTGAATTCATTGTAACTACGCACAAGCTTACTGTTAACATGCAATCAAAAATATCTTTGAATCACAAATCTTAATTAAAAAAAAAAACAGTGAACACATTGAGCAAACACAGTGAGCAAAGTCAAAATCCTCCTCAGATGAAAAGACAGAACTACAAAGTAAGACATAGTTTTATTTTACATAATCACTCTATAAATTTTCATCTTACACCATGACAAACTGTCATTGTGACACCACAAATAATACTTAAGGCAACTGGACCACGTATGAGTCCTTAACAAAATTATATTTTATATGTAACAAAACTTGGGATTTTGGTGCTGCTTTTTGGATTTTCTTTGGGAGCCAGGGGTGGATCTTGCCAAGTTCTCAGGTGTTCCCAGTAATAAAATGGGGATTTTAGTTTTGAAATGGCAAAGTCCTCACAAGTTTATCACTAACACTCCTTGTGACAAAGTTCAAAGGCTTTTTCTCAGAGACTGAACTTCCTCCCATTCCTGGCCAGGTAGAGGAAAGCTTTGGGACAGAAGGTCAATGTTTCAGAAGGACTGACCATTCAAAATTACATCATACTTCAAAAGTTTTGTGGTTTTTTACTTTCTTACAGAGTAACACAGGAACTGTACTACCAAGGACAGCATGGTAGGTGATAGGTCTTCTGGGAAGAATCACAGATAGTTAAATATATATACTGTAAAAGCCACAGTAATCACAGAAAGGATTCATCCCTGACTTACAACTGAGTAAGAGCTGGAGTGCAGTGCTACCAAGTGCTTCAGATGTGTGAACTAAAAATACACTAAAAACTCCAAAGGAAGCAAGAAGTCATGAAGATATGTCTACAAATGTTTGCTCCAAACAAGGATAAAAATATTCAAATATTTTCCCTTAGTTTCAATTCTAACTAGACCGTGGGTGAGACTGAAAGGTCTGCAATCTGTGAAAATGAAAAGATCAAATTCAGCAGGGATACAAAATATCTAATTAAGCCCTGGATCTGCAGAATTATTTTTTTCCAGTTTTTTCTTCCATAGATCTTTTGCCCTCTGTTAACCATCTTCCCATCCACATCTATAAATACGAAAATAAGCCAAATTTTCCTCACTGATACCATGTATTACACACATATCTGAAGGGAAAATATGTCCAGAAATGTTGATGAGTTTTACTAATTGAACACTTCAAGCAAACATAAACAATCATACAGAAATACAGACTTGAAAAGAGATATTAGATAATCCCATTCCAAATAGAACTTAAAATCCTAGGAAAAGGACTTAGGAGATTCAAAGCCAGCATGCAAAATAGCATGGCCATACAAAATATAGTTTGTGTGTCTGTCAGATTGATTTTATTCAGATGTTGTTTTTACGCTTAAAAATAAATACTCAGATAAACTTCAAGATATGTATTTTATTCTCCTGAACTTCTGTCTTAACTTTCCTTTCTTTTAATCTAGCTAAAATTTCCTTCTAGATACATACTATTTACAATACCATCATCTTTTTTGATATAGAACAGGAAGACTAGCGTTACATTGACTTCTGCATACCTATACTAATTTCTGCCTGTGGGGCTTTCTTATTTTGTTTTGTCTTTTAATTAGAGAAACATGTCACTTCCAGTGGCAAATTACCATCCACGTATGTAAACTCATGTATGGTACAATGCCTGACCTGAAGAACCAGCAAATATCTCACAGGGTCTGTTCTCCACAGTATTTTCAATATCCATTATTCCCTTTTCTATACATACAGTAATATGCAACATAAAATAGATTCCCAGATGAGGCAGAGGTGTCATCTTAGCTTGCAGCTGAACAGGGAATTAAAGAAAAAACATTTAAATAACAAAGGTAAACTACCAGATTATTTAAAAAAACCACAAAACCAAAGCTAACAAAACAAACAGGGATAAACTCTGGGGCAAATGTACTTAATAATTAAAATCACAACAGCTAGGATTACAGTATATGGACATCATATTACTACCAGCTATGTACATGTCTAATAGTCACCTTCTTTGTCTTCTTTACACTTATGAGCAGATAAATCTCTAGGCTGAAATAAAAGCGAGCCTAATCTTAAAATTAGGAATCTAATCTCTATCAGAAATAAGACATAGGTATTTAAAATGAATGAGAGGTCAACTTGCTATAGGCAATATGATATTCTGTATTGTACATAATGCATACTCCTGCACTGCAGGTAAAGTATTAAAAACTTACAAGGTGACACAAAAAGCAATAGACTGAAAGGAGAGTTTCATTAAAAGAAACAGAAAATGTCAGCAACCATCTTTGACTTCAAGTTGAATTTGGCCACACAACTTCCTGGTATTTTTCACTTTGCTTTCCTAACTAGTTCCCCTAAGGATTAACCTCTTCTCACCTCTGCTTGTATATACACTGCAAGATGCTGCTGCTGGACAGTTCATTAGAGCAGCTCCTGCTGTTTCTTCCACTGACGAGGAAGCATGTCTAAGTTACCATACAAAGGCAAGCCCAGGTCAACATGTCTCCTAACAACTTCTGGAAGCTTTGATCAGGCTGGTTGTTCATACAAGTTTCACAGGAAAAAAAAAAAAAAAAAAAAAAAGGCAGGAACTTTGAAGTATTTCCTGCTGCTCCTTTGGAAATCAAGTACCTTCACTTAGTAATTCACACACCATACTGGTATCACTGAGAGGGGATAGTGGGGGACTAGATTTGGGGGCTTTTTCCATGTGGCACATCTTAAAAAAAGAAAAGATATGTTTAGATGGAACTAGAAAATTTGTTTTAAACAACTCTGCTACATAGAAGTTCAAACATAATATTAGTACTTAATTTGACTGTCTCTTTCTGAGCATGTGACCCAGCCAAAGGTTTACAAGAAGCTTTGCTTTTACAGCCTCAGCTTTGTAAAGTGCTTGAGGCTGCGTGTTTCGATTTTCCAGCATTGCTCTGTGTGGTGTGGTGGCAAAGAACGTAAACTGCATTTAAACACTTGAAACAGACTCCTTGGTGTCCAGCAACACTTCCCACTGCTCAGCTCACTCTCTTTCCTTAACACCACTGGTGGCCAAACCAACAAAGTCAACAGTCTGCAGTAATGAATGAATACTCCAGGACCCTTTCATAATGGTAGAGCTGATTGAGGCCCTGTTTAAGAGGCCTTACCTCATTTCCCACACATTTTCTGACCCATTTTGTCTGCCTTTTCTCAGAGGGGTTTTGCCTGTTATATTGTGGGCTAAGCAGTAAACTAATTATCTTGTTCAAATCCCTTTGCAACGCCTCTAATCCTATTAGTTATAAGAATGCGTGAATACTGATTGCACAACTTAAAAAAGGGAGAAACAGAAAAAGAAACAGAGACAGAGGGAAAAAGCCAAAAGGCAGGATCCAGGAGGATCTGTTAGCCACTTCAGCCTTTCAAGACACGTCAGGACACTCAAGACTCCCGTCCATCACAAGATGGGACACTAAATGGGGCAATTTGTAAGGTCTGTATTTCCTTTCTGTCTGTCTGTCTGTTGCATCTGCCTCAGAGCTGCTGCTATTATTCAAGGCAGCTCCAAGCCCTTTTCTCACAGCAGAACTTGCTGACCCTTGACTCCCTTTAACAGTTATATTTTCTCTCTTTCCCCTTTCATAATGAACATTTTAATGAAGGGGATGACAATATTACAATGTGTCAAAGAAGCCATATGAAGTACAGGAAATGAATGAATGTTAGCGTAGGCATCTATAGGCCCTACGAGTCCTATTTCTTCTCTTCAAAGAAGCCTCACAAGTCTTATTAAAGAGCCCTCTCGCTCTCTCCCTCAGCTGAAGATACCGGAACGGTTGCCTCCTGCTGTCCAGTACTCAGTGAACTTTAATCACTTTTCCTATTTTGTTCACACTGGGGAAGCAGCCAGGCTTCAGTGAAAAGCCTGCAGTCACAGCCGATGTTAAAGAGCATGAAATTTATCTGACTTCCATAAAAGATGAGCTCTGCCCTTCCATTCCTGCTTTTGCTAAGCTGGCTGCTCCGGGGACAGCCATTCTCTTCCCTAAAAACAAATATTTGCTTTTAGCGTGGATGGATGCTGCTGCCTAGGAGCGCCTTCCCCCTTGCTTTTTAAAAGGAAAACTTAGTTGTTTCCACCTACAAAGACAACTTCTGGTCTTGGGAAAGAAATTTAAGTTTATCATTTAGACATGCTGCTTTGCAACTGAAGGTTTTAAAAATGCAAACAGTTCCTGTTTTAACATGAGTAATAAGCTCTGGCCTAATTGGTTACCATAGAAGCAAATTCACCAGACTTCTCAGAGAGCATGAGAAAGATTTACCTTCTTTCCCCTCCTTTCCTGCAGAAATGTCTGTCAGTACAAACCTGATCTTAGGATAAAGTACAAAATTTGTTTTCAGGTTTGAGACACGGTTTATCTGATGAAGATTAAAATAAATTGCATTATTACATAAAATTCCATCATTTGGTTTTAAAACCCTTATGATTTGGAATTGGCTCTACAATCTTTGCAAACTGCATTTCTATTGTTTGTACAATGCTTGCTTCCCTTAGAATGGCAAATCAACAACACATTTGTGTAGAAATTGCAAGGATAAGTCTTACTTGCATATCTTTTCTAAGGATTGATGTGTTATAAATGAACATTTTCAAAACAACCAATTGTGACTTTAGAAATCGTATTTTAGAAGTGGTACCACTTCTGTGTCATTTCATTACTTACATATTTCAAACACAGTAGAGAGCTGGAATGCAAAGAACTCAAAACCAACTCCAGAAACAATTCATCCCCAAAATATTTTACATATATAAAAAAATAAAAAGCAGTAACAAAATTGTATAAATTGGCCTTATAATAAAAAGATTGTGTTAAGAAGGAATGAAAAGTGGTACTGATTCACTGACCATCCGCTCTGCATGCTATAACCCTATCTAATCCTCAATTGATACTGACAACTGCAATGACAAGGGCTAAATTGGAGCCATAAGTGGGAGTAATGATAGACTGCCACTTCAGCATGTCAGCAATTTCCAGATTAATATTAATAACACAGAAACGCTCTTCTGTAAAGCAGAGTCTTACCAAAGGAAGAGAAGTGCTCCTTTAACAGTACTGTGCCACAGAGGCTGAGATCAGCGCCCAGTGCCCAGCAGGGATTAGCTGTCCAGCAGCAGGAACGATGAGCAGGGGAAAACGTTCCCGCTGTACTTTTAGTTGCGACCACCTAGGGGCACTCAGCGTCCTAGAAATGCATCACAGCTCTCAGATTTTGATCCAGCAGCGCTCTGGTGTAGAGCATAAAACATATTCTCTGTCAGGCATCCTGCCTTATATTCTACTTGAAGAACAATGATGAGTATTGTTTATTAATACTTTTAATGTTAATATTACTGGCAGATAACCAACCAGATAGCCTTCTTCCTTCTAAATGCTTCTAGAGAGCTTTTTCTGATAAAGGCTTTAATATGTCATGAAGGTTTTCAACCAACAGGCAAAAATATATAGACCATCTCTTTTGAGAAAGTGACTTCACATTTTAAGCCTGGACTTCTTCCAAACTGTGAAGCAACTATAAACTGCATGGAAAGCTGTCTGGAGGGAATTATCTTAATTATAATTCACTACAGCTTTGAAAAGAACATGCAAAAAGTGGAAATTAATATAAAACAAGGAAATCAGCACAAGGCCATAAGACTTTCGTTTTTTTCTTATTCACATACATACTTCATATTTTCCCTCTTTATTTCATATTTTTTATATACAAATTGAAAAACACCCAGAACTCTATTCCTGTGTTTCAGGATTCTCTGAATTCTTGAACAAAAAGTATGTGGTATAATTGGTCTTCCAAATTTTCTTCAAAAAAATTTTAAATATGTTAATTGAAGCAATCAGCAAAATAAAGTCTTAGATTGAAGCAAATGGTTCATCTAGGCTAAACTGCAGCAGCTTACTAGCCAATCCTATCTGATATTTTACGGTCAAGTTTTATAGCATGAAAACTCTGACTTGCTGCCACATTTTTTCTGTTCAAACAGGGTTCACTTAACAAGCAGAATGCAGACCTGCTGCTTTCCCTTGTGGCTAACTTCACTTGTTCAAAGTCTTTGAGAATCTTGGAACACAGCAATAGCTCTTAAAGGAACTTTAGCCTGCAGCTGTTATTAACTAGCTTTGGACGTATGGACCTCCGTTGACAAGCACCTCATGTAGAGAGGTTAAAAAATTGCTACCATATGCTTTCAGCTTTTCTAACCTACAATGTAAAGGCTCAAAAAAAAAAAACAGGCAAAACTTCCTTTCACTTTAAAAATACAAATCAATTTACACATAAACCAACACTTCTTTCTATCTTATACTGCCTTACAGTTATGAAATACATATTTCATTTTTACAATGCTACTGGAGTGTTCCAAAGGCAGGAGCTGATTTCAATGAAAGGAACAACTGGTTATAGGTATAAAGATCTCAACAGGCTCTATTACTGGACACAAATTAAAAACCACCACACTCTTAAAACCAGCATTAAATAACAATAAAAATCTGTGTCATGAGAATATTTCTGTTGCACAAAAAAGCATTCTGTCCTTAATGAAAGCTAAAGCTAGCAATGCTTGTAACACCTTTACTTCAGCCTTATGTGTGCATACATTATGTTAGTTTTCAATTATGAGATCCAGTTCAGATCTCCAGATGGATCTATATGCCCAACTCCTTGTCTCTCTTTTCCTGATAGATCACTCAGGTTACTTAAAAGTTATCTCTCAGGACAAGCATAGCCTCATCACATGAGTAATACTTTCCAGATAACCATTCTTACTCACTTACCAAAGTACTTGTACAAGTCTTTGCACCACACACAGCCTGATATGGATATTCAATATTTGTAACCTTGTTGAAATGAATAAAAAACCCCATCAATTAGTTGCTGAACTTTTTTATGTCTCTGCTCTAGAGATTTCCATATGACTCTCTAAAAATACCTTAACAGTGCTAGTGAAGATCTTAGTGAGCATCAGTTCAACATATATCAGAGTACAGATCACAGATTTCAGGTTCTACAGCCACTTTACAATTTTTCCAGCAGCTGGAGGAATACTACCAAATATCAACAGAAATTTAGTTAGTTTTTAAGTTTTCAGTGGGTTAAAATGCCTATCTGGACTGATAGATGAAAAAAAGATTACCATGTAATCAATCACATACAAGACAATTTTCCCATTCATGTTGCAGCCAAATATTCTAAGCAGTAATAAACCAGAAATGTGTTTACAAATCCAGACTACTCTTCTAGTGGATGACAAGACAAGCCCAGGAGACTTAATATCTCTTCTACAATAATGAGCTTTACCTTCATGTATTTAAATCCAGGCCACTTTTCCCCAAATCCAGGCATATTCCATGTGTCAGATATATTATTTCTCAGAAAACAGAACTTGCACTAGGAATACTATTAGAGCTACTGAGAATATATATAGAGATTAATAGGCAGAAATATAGCATTTCTGTCCAACTCAAAGCAAACTACAGATGTAGAAGAAATGCAGCCACTAAAGGGTAATCTGCTATCTATCTCAAGTACCTGCAGAATCCAATTATCAAGTTGCCTAAATGCTACACATACTTAATAAAACAACAATAAAATAAACATTCATCCTGCAAAGAACATAAATACAGCATAATAATTAAATTTTAAGGTGGAGAAAAAAGGATCAGTGATAAGGGACTAGAAATGGAAATTATCTCACCTGTCTCCAGCCAGCTGAAAATCTTGTTAGGTGTCTACAGAAAGGGGAAGGCACCTTAAGAAGAAGGGTAGCTTTTTCTCTATCTCCACATTTGAGAATACAAGAAGTTTTGAAAATGGGATGGATTCAGCACTTAAATTTCAGGAAGGTCATGCTGGGAGTCCACATGGGCTGACTCTGACACACTGCCTAGCCAAGGCCATGAAAGCAGCCCACGTTCATGTACTGAACTAATTTCTCCCCAACACCAGGATAGTTCCCTAAGTATTTGGACATTATAATATGGCAGTACCTAGTGATGCTGGTTTATCCAGGATTTTTCTGAGAAAAGAAACAAACCAGCACACTGCACTCATCTAACCAATCTTTGGATGCCTCTTGAATTCCACAAACTGCTCTAAATCATGACAGACTGACAACTTGCACTAGAAAATCCACAGCTGCTCAAAGCTAGAGGCATTGTCAACTACGAAAAAGTCTTACTCCCTTGCCTCTATGACATTTAATTGAGAACTTCTAAGCAACAACCAGCTTTATACATGTTTATGTTAAATACAAGCAACATGACCAACCGATTTCACAAAAGCTGACCAGGATTAGTATCCTGTAGTATTTGATGCTATTTACCACTCAGACTTGCTCTTCAGTCCCTAATACAGCCAAATTTTTCATTTAAATCAACAGCTGAATCAACAGTTAGTACTTGAACTTGCAAATCTACTTACCACTTCAGGCTCAAAAACATACTACAAATGAATTTTCTACAAATGAATTCTAGCTATATAATAGCATGATGAGAAGTTGCTACGACATAGAAAACACAATGCTATCAAATGCCCTCATAAACTTTCACCTGGAGCTGCCCAAAAGGACTTTTTAATAAAGAGAAGCTTTACCAATTATTTATATTATATTGCAGCAGTTGTCACTTATGGAAACATTTCCTTCTGATGAAATTGCACCAAAATATGGGGGTGGGAGTGCGTCTGGTTGCTTTTTTGCGCTTGTTTAGTTGTGGGGCTTTTTAAATTTGGCTTTTGGACAAATTCTTAGCCAGCCCATGTCTTTCAGGATTACACAGCTTTATCACACAAGCACCCCTGAAGGGAGGGATCCCCATTCTTCACTAACTGCACAAAGACATAACACAGGAGGTTCATGGAAGTGCTCCATCTCTGTGAACACAACATTCTCTGGCACATAGCCAGAAGCCTGAGAGACTCTGCCTGGAGGAGATCTGGAGATGCTCTGCCAGAGCCCTCCCTGCCTCTGGCTACCCCAGCCATGCTGGCACACCTCAGGAAACCTGCTGGGAGTGGGGCAGCCATGGGAACCTTCATTCTCCTGCAAAAAAAGTCCAACATGAAAGTTTGAAATTTCCCATTTGGAAAAATGTTCAGGTTTGACTTTCCAGAAGTAATTAAAAAACCTCTAGCTTATATTTTCTATCTGAGAAAATAAATAAATAAAAAAAATCTGTCCAAAAAAAGTCCCCAAATGATCTGTCCACTTACTGGAACTTCACACTATCCACTACATAATACTCCATTTCTAAGACATTTTTCCTCTTATTTTGGTTCTATCATCAGTTATATAAAAATTAAAACCCCACAATCAAGAAAGAAAAATATGCATTTTGTTTAAAATAAGTATAATAATGTAATCAAATATATTTAAAATATTAGCAGCATTTCAAACATGTGTAGGCAGCTAACAGAAAAAAGAGATACTCTTAGACCTTTCAATAAATCTCACATCGTCTTCCAAAAGCATTCTCAGCCAATTAAAGCAAGCAATTAAGATTCATCTGCCCTCCCATACTGATGTAGGCAGGATGGATATTCTGATTGTCATTCCTCCCTATATACTGTGGAGGACTTAGCCAGTAGTACATGGTGTAAGCTCTCTCTCTGTATTTTTCTTAAACACTGTCAAATACTATTGTCTTCAGAAGTATCTCTATGTGACACTGTTGAGTGACTCACAATTACTATAATCCAAAAAATTGTCAGTATTTGCCATAAGTCCTTTACAATTTCCTCACTAAAACTAACCCAAGGATTTTAATTAAGCTTGGCAAAAATAGGCGCAAATCTTTACTTAAAATTCAAAGCATTTTGCCACTGGTAATGAGAGTGGGAGAGCTACAGAAGGGCAAAACAACATCTTCACTAGTTTCATAATATTTTTACATTTTAACCAAATGTAGCTTTTAACTCTAGAATGGAAATTTTAAAGATAAAAATATTCCAGGTCTTAAACATACTTGCAGGGATGAGACAGAACATGCAATAATAACATTGTACATCAAATGTACGCTGGAATAAGCAAATAGTCAGATTCTTTAGAGAACAGATCTTTTTAAATGAAAGCATATGATGTATTTCCTATATATGACAATAAAATGTATATATGAACAGTAACAAAGCTTAATACAGGAAAAAATGTGATTTAGAAGGATCATTTATTGTATCTGAAGTTAATAGGCAGAGCTTGTTTTCATCAGTGAAAGCCACAACAAGTTGGAGTTCAGTTATTATAAATGTAACAAATTTAATGAACCCAGTCCATTACCTTAAAATATGGTTTTCTATACAAAAGCAAACATTTCATATTCTATGAAGTTATTGTAGCTGTATCTTAACTCTCATAATCTGGTGGCCCAATTCACCAGCACCTTGAAAGCATCAGTCTTGATTAAGCTGAACTTTTATTCTTTTTTGTTTATTTTTAAACAATGAACAAACTGTCCTCAAACAAACAGGATTGTCGACATATGCCAATTTGTTTAAACTTCTACATTTCCATTCAGTTTTTTAAGTGCTAGTACCATTTCTAATGAACATATGAAAAATGCTTTAATTATTTGATTCATGCATGATTTAACACCAGTACAAATTTGTCAATATGAGTGATTCATGAATGAGAGGAGAAAATGGAGTTCTTTAAAGAACAGACATTCTTTAATGCATTATCCCTCTTTGTTGTTTCCTGGGCTTAGATTTAACTCAGAGCAACTATTACAGCAAGGCACCTCCATTACTGGGGGATGCTAATTCCATCTCATGCAGCTACCCACCATGCAGGCTTAGCCTATTTATCCAAATGTCAACAGAACCATAGAGTGTCATACAACTGACTAAGCAAAGATTGAAAATCTGCTATTCAACAATCATGGCTTCATGGTCACTTGCACAAGTATTATGCTTCATGCCACAGATATTAAAACAATCGTGCCAATATACTTTATGGGTAATCAAGAGGGTTTTAGAGTAAATGTAGCCCAATTTCCTGTTCCAACAAGCAACAGGAAGTTATTTCACAGAGAGGTGATGAGTAAATATCATTAAGAAAATTTACGAGGGATTTTTTTAGTAATTATTGCTTTCCTATGGATAATTCTTTTGCTACTTATTGTATGTTAGCAATGAACTTTTGAGGGAACCTGGCATGAAAGCTCTTTGGAGATTTCAACAGTACTGCAAGGCATAATTATTCCTTGTATCTGCACAATGTTAAACTAATTGCCCTTACATTTCAAATGCGTATCAAAAGCCATGTGATGGTTTAAACTGAACTCTGCCTTGTGACCAGAGCTCTATCCCAAGAGGTTGGCAACAGTGTGCATACATCTTATTCCTTGAAAGTTGCTTTCATAGCCCATACTGAAGCACGTTGATTGACTATTTATGGGAGAGAAGGAAAAAACAGTCATGCTAACACCTTCAACAACTGTCAGGGATATTCTGCTTCATAATAAAAGAAGTCTAATTTTGATGTATATCCACAGAGTTATTTCCAGAGAAAAACAACATAATTTTTAGAGAAGTCATCATTCTGAAGTCATGTGAGAAATACAAATGATAAATATGCAGAAATGAAAATAATGAAACTCCAAATCCTGGCTTTATCTTGCAACATGCTCCTTTGAAAGCCACAAGTTTTGATGGGATATCAACAGAAAAACAGTAAAAATAATTTCCGCTAGATTCTGATAAGTGATCTGTCCTGTATCAGAAGAGCAAAGCAATCCTGAGTCTTGAAATGAGAGCAAGGATGTGTCATACACGTTATAAGGGCATGTGCAAGTTCTACAAAAACAGCAAAAGAAAAAGGAAACCATGCCCAGAGTAATTTCAGATCACTTCATATAAATTGTTGTTTGTGGCAGATTTGATATACTGCATTACTTAATTATAAGACGCTTATCAGCTTAAATTAGATTCTCTGTCCTGTTCACAAAAGAAAAAAAGTCTTTTCTCATATGTACTTTTTAAACACTGGAAAAAGTTACACAACTTGAAGCAAATGTAAAGCTAAATGATAAACTGAAAGTATTTCTTATTTCTGTAGTTAGCATGTCTCTTTCCAACAAAGAGAATAGAGAGTCACAAACATTCCTTTAGATTTACTTAATCATAACCTTTTCACATGCAGGGACCTAGAGACAAACTGAAATTAGTACCAAGGCTTCTGATATCACCTTTCTGTCTACTCAGTTAAAACCCTGTTTCCTACATACTTCAACCCACGAGCATTTCTACTAAAATATTTTCAACTTAAGATTCAGTTCAGAGTTGAATAGCAGCAGCGAGCCTAGCAAGCACTGCTCCTTTAAAAGCAAAGGATTCAATTTGTAGTAAGTTAAATACAGTTTAAACTGCTATAAGATATTAAGTATAAAAACTCAAAACTGAGTTAACTTTGAGGTTTAATGGTGACAATGACAGCACGTAGTCAAATGGAGAAAAGTTTCTGAAATACTAAATAAAAGTAGTTTCCAAACAATAACAACAAACTCTTTAAATATTTGCAATATAGCAAACTATGTGATGCTTTAACACCTGATCTCTCAGCTGCGTTCTCATTCATTTTAATATTATGGGATGACAGATAATTAAAAAATTCCACGCAAATATATTCTAGATGATTGTGACATGCTTCTCTACTTCACACATTTAGGAAATATTAAAATTCACTCTGTAACTGTAATATATTTTAAACAGCATGATAACTTCTGTGTGACCTGGTCTAGGGAATCCTGCTCTGGCAGGGGGGTTGGCCTAGATGATCTTTTGAGATCCCTTCCAGCTCCTAACATTCTGTGATTCTATGTGATCACACAACATGGAGGTTTTGAAGTTGTAGTTGAGGGTGGAGGAGAGGAAGGAATAGCATGTATCTGCTTTCTCTAAAAAAGGAATTTCCATTCAGGAATTTAATTCTTGAATCTCTGAAGCATAACATGGCGAAATCATGAATCACATGGGCAATTTTCATCATATGACTGTGTTTTATTTCTAGACACGAGGCTCTGTTTTACTGAACAATAACTTTAAAAAAACCAACCAACCAACAAACAACAAAACAAAACAAAAAACCCACAAAACCCCAACCCAAACCTCTACTGCATGCTAAGATAAGCCTAATTACTTATGTAGGACCCTTATTTGGTTGAATTATAATCATGCCTTCTGACAGTATGTAGATTAGCTTAATATTGACTGAGATGTTACACAGAGTTACTGGCAGATAACAGATATTATTGGCAGAGATGTTACACATCTTATTTGCATCAACTATAAAACAAAGACCTGCCTTGAGTTCTTAGGAGATGCTGATACACCTCTAGGAGTTACTGAAAACATATCAAAACATCAGATGACTGTCATTGTCCCAAAAACCTTTGGGAAACAATCTGACTCCGGTATTTTTATGAAATGTAATCAAGGACATTCATCGAAACACCATTTCAGCAGAGCTTTAGGACTCCATTGACACTGTCTCCAGGAACCCAAAGACTGCTAGAAGGAGGTAAGTATACCAAATTTCAGTGTTTTCTCCTTGAAGACTAGATTACATTTCCTGGAAGTGCCTGACTGAAAGTAATTGACTGAAAGTAAATTCAAATTTCCTGTATTTGTTTAAAGGAACCTAAAAAGGAAACATGGGAAAGAAATTCACAAACAAAATGGTTCAAAACACAGAGAAAAAAGAGTCTTTGAGTAGGGTTGTGGTTTTAAGCTCCCAGGGAACTTCTCAGGCAAGAAAAGTAAAGGGCTAGGACCACAGATACCAGGTCCTCAGAAGTAGCAGCTCTTTGGAGGATGCTTGCAAGACCTCAGCACTCTCTTCAAAAGGCTGAAGATCTTGTAAGTGAAGAAAGGCTTGCAAAATTCACACTGTTCCCTGAAACAAGCCACAATTTCACAATTTCAGATTTCACTAAGGTGTTGAGATTTCCCTTCTTCCTTTCCTGATGGTGAATAAGGAGGGAGGGAAAAAGAGGAAAGCACATGTGTCCCCTTGCAAAACTTTCCATGGAAATCACGTAAGTGTAGCTGTCAGAGTGGTTCTCCAAGCTGTCAGAATGCCTCCTCATATATCAAAGTGGGAATGAAAGTAGGTAGCAAGGAAATCTGTAACAAATTCTTACTGAGTCAAACTATAAATTTCCATACTAAATTACACAACATTTTTAGTATTAGTTTCCCTATTACGAAGAGTTGAGCCTAAAAATAACTGGAAGACTTTTGAAGTCCTTTCCTGGCCTTTACTAATAGTTTTAACAGTTATTCTCCAAAAATAATATTCCACATGGATTTATTTTACTATTAAAAGCAAAGTTTAAAATTCAGGAAGAGAATACTCATCATATTCTACCTTAACTTGAATAAAATTAAAAACATTCATGCCGGTGCAGAATGGAAATGAGGATTGATTTCCCCACGGAAAATACTTAACATACACAAGATAGTTAATGGAAACAGAATTGCACTAATGTATTTTACATTATGAATACACATACATATGCTATTACTTCACACTTACATCGTGCCCCTTATCTGATAATCCTCAAATGTGTTTAAAACATTAATGACTTTATCCTCACAGAAGCTCAACTATGTTGAAAATATTTTCCTGTTGATTTTATTTCCCTTATGTGAGCTCTCAGGGCACCCACCCACTACTGCATTGCATCTGGGCAGTGCCTATCAATATAATGGTCACTGAAATTGTGCGTTGTGTGCAGACCCAAAACTCACTTACAGCTATTATAAAACCATACTGAATTCCTACTTCTATAAGCTTCTAAATCTTCATAAACCTAAACTGGAGTTGTTACTACTGTGTTACACACCACACAAACACAGCAAGAGAGTACAGCCACTCTTTCGGAGAATTTATAGCTGAATTTGAAGCAAAAGAATAGGCAAGAGAAGGAAGACAAAACACAATGTGATTATAAAGCTGCAGGTTAGAGGTATTTATCATTAAAGCTATTCAGATACTGAGAAGTTCTCTTCTGCACTTTTACAAAGATCAGTTATGTGTGAAAGCCACTTAACTGGGTCCAAGTGGCTGACTAGTGAAGGGGACCTTGAACAGGATAAAAAAACACACTCTATTTGACATAAAAGAACCTGCTTTAGAATTACATAAATTAATTATATACGGTCTATTTATATAAGTATTCTATAGACTAGAAAAGGATTTTAAATATTAAAAGCATGACAGTTTCCCAACATATAAATAAGGCTTTTCTATAAATTCTTGGTGTATTTCAAATTCACATTACTCTTCACAGGAGACCTACATAAATGTTAAAGTTGGAATTGACAAATACAAAATAATATGTCTTTAAAAAACATAGACTTATAAAAGTTAAAGGACAAACTGAGATAGGATTCATGTTCCTCTTATACTAAAGAAAATTTTGCCTAATGGAAGTATATTCTGGTGAACTCACAAAAGAGCTGTCATTCCTTTAGTATCAGGGACTTAAGATCTAAAGAAATAAGAATTCACTTTAAAATGCTGTTTCTAGATCTTTTCTATAGGTTAAGACAGAACTTTTATCTCACTAGCCAACCCTAGTAAAATATTGTATGTATTAATTTTAAAAACTGTTAATTATAAAAGATTTCCAAGCAGCTGTGAAGACCTCAATCCCTCAGCTACCTGGGAGAAAAAGTCACATGATTTTATTTCATTTTGTATTTAAAGCTGTTTTGTACACTATGTTCCCATTTTTTATACCAATGCATACACCAAAAGAAGAAAAACAGCTATCATCTCCTGAAAATGTCAAATCTCTAGGAGGTTATCTTACATCTGACTTTCAGTGCACTTCTTGGAAATGGACATAAATGATTACAAGCAGCTCTTGGAAGGCTTTGGTTAAGCAGCAGCTCTGGTTAGGCTTTGTAACAGAAGCCTTCATCCTTCAGAGTCAGAGTGTTCATCTTCCAAATGCAGATGCCAAAAACTAGAAGGCTGAGAATCCTCAGAATATAATAGGTTTGCATTACCACAGTTACCATGAGTATTGCTATGCCTTCAAAGAACAGGAAATAGTATTATGCCAAGTATTCAACGTGAGCATTTCATTGCCAATCCCTGGAAGCTAGAGAGGAGTTATTTCTCTGGCTCAACAAACTTACATCGCTTACACAGAGATGTGAACTAACGGGAGTAGTGCTCATTATGTTCTTTAGATTTGTAAGAGAGCACAGGAGCATTTATTTGAAGTAAGGAATTACATATCCATCTTATCAGTTAAAGATTAAGTAAACAAATTCAGAGAGAAAATTCAGAGAGAAATTTCTAATGCCTGGGCTGTGTATTGTCTTTGTGCTTCCATACCAATTACTGCATTAAATGAAAAAAATCAGCACTTTGGTTTCAAAATTTCCTTTTCGTTTCCTACTCTATAACTTCACTAAATTAATTCCAGCAGTATATATTTTGACAGATTTTAACTAGATTATGTTCTTTTTGCTATAAGCTTCATCAGTTTCTAAGATACAAACTGAGGTATTGCGCTTCTCAAATCATGGTCATTCAGTAAGATTCCAAAGACTGCTCCTTGCTGAGGCACTGAATACATAATTACTGTGAGCTAATGTAGGGAACAGCACTGCTGTAAACTTGGAGGACAAGACACTTGTATTATCATAAATTGACCAAGTGGTATTAGGAGACAAAGAAGTGAGTTGGGAAAAATAAACAACCAAACAGGAAAAAAAACAAACAACAAAGAAAAAAAACCAATGAACAATCCAGAAGCTCATTATTTAAGAATAATAATTCTGCATAGTATAATATAGTTTTAAAGTTTGATACACTTCATGTAAGATACCCGAGAGTCTATACTGAGAAGAGGTCACAGACTGTGAATCATTATGGTGATTTTTTCCACAAATCATAGAATCACAGAATGTTAGGGGTTGGAAGGGACCTAGAAAGATCATCTAGTCCAACCCACCTGCCAAAGCAGGACACCTCAGATAAGGTCGCACAGGAACGAGTCAAAGAAAGTAGCACACAGGCTTCCTGAGTTAATATGGAACTAAAAAGACAGAAGTGCTTCACTTGTTGACCACAGAAGTAGATCCATGAGCAACTACATCACTTAATCATAGACAATATTTTGCTATATATGCAGATGCATTAGTACGTTTGTATCCAGCACGGATATCCTTGCAATAGCTCTAAGATATCTTGCTCCTAAACCTCATAAGAACATAAGTATGTGAAGGGTAGGTGTCAGGAGAATGGGGTCAGGCTCTTCTCGGTGAAGCCCAGTGACAGGACAAGAAGCAATGGTTGTAAGCTGAAGCATAGGAGATTCTGTGTGAACACACATAGAAATTTTTTCCCAGTTGAGGTGCCAGAGCAGTGGAACAGACTGCCCAGAGAGGTTGTGGAGTCTCCTTCTCTGGAGATATTCAAAACCCGTCTGGACGCACTTCTGCGTGACCTGGTCTAGGGAATCCTGCTCTGGCAGGGGGCTTGGACTAGATGATCTTTTGAGATCCCTTCCAACTCCTAATATTCTGTGATTCTGTGATACTGGAAAATAATTCTTCTTCAATTGCTTTCTATTTCAAATCTGCCCAGACAGAACTGTACTTAAAAATTATTTAATCAAATTAATATTTTACAGTCTTTGCTAAGTCATTCTTCAGCCATAAGTCCATTTGTTCCAGCTTTCTTCAGGCTTGCTCCTGGCTTCAGGTGTTAAGTAATAAATAATTTATGTAATCCATAAAACTGCTTACCTATAAGCACTGTTGCACAGAGGGGGTTTAGTACAGCCTCTGCAACTGCCCATGTATTTGGTAGGAATAAAGGAATATTGTCAATGAAAGAAATTGCTGTGGAAGAAGAGTTGAAGAATAATCTCAAAGAGTTAAAGCTGAGGCTCCAGAGCCAGAATTTGTTTACAGAAACTACTTTGACAGCATTTGTAATATTTAGAAAATTATTTCATTTATGTAACTTTGTACCTTAAGTAACTAAGAAGCTTAAGTATTTGATGCTTCAATATTGTGGGGGAACAATGGACAAGGAATACATACAAAATATTTTCTTCATTATATAGCTTGCCAGTGTTATCCTGGAGAAGATTTTTACTAATCAAAGTCACAAAAATGCAGAATCTCTATATTCTGAAGATAGTGGAAAATTATCAATTTAAAAAGGAACAACACGAGCAAAGATGTGACCATATGGGTTTCTGGCAAAAAAAAAACAGAATGTGAGGAGGTTTGGAAATATTAATGGCCTAAGTGTCTTGTGAGAAGTACACAGAAAATAGTTTGAAATGTATTTCACCCTGGAATTTTTATTTCAAATTAGTTTCAGCAAAATTAAGTCCTCACCTGGCAGCGAAATGAGTTAGGTGACTTAACATATCTCTTCCACTGTTTTTTTTCTATTATTTTAGCTTATAGAAATATAGAACATTTTTTGCAGGAAGGGATGTTCAGAGGTCTCTAGTTCAAGTCCCTGCTCAAAGCAGGTCTAATCAGATCAGGTTGCTCAGAACTACACCCAGCTGGGTCTTGAACACCTCCAAGGAAACAGATCCCACAACCAGTCTAAGCAACTGCTCCAGTGTTTAGCCTTCCTTCCTGGTAATTTTTTTTTTCCTAATAAATAATGAGAATTGCATATGTTCGACTTCTCTGCTGCCACTTGTTCTACTGCTGTGTGTCTCTGAGAAGAGCATGGCTTCATCTCCTCTGCATCCTCCAATCAGGTTGTTGTAGACAGCGACAAGAACTGCCTTTGTCTATAGACCTAGTTCTCTCTTGCTCCATGTGCTTCAGTTCCCAGCCACTGAAGTGTGATCACAAGGAGCCCCAAACTGGATACAGTTTTGGGATTATTTGAGAATACACATTTGAAAAGACTGCTGTCTGAAGCACAGCTTTAAAACATTCCCTAAAAGGAAGACAGCATTAGTATCCTACAAACTTTTGCCAATCTGACTGACACAGATTTAATTTTCATAATTATGCACTTTAGAGCTTCAAAATTAATAAAGAAAAGTAAAATACTTAGTAGAAGTTTTGAATAAACTATTGTGCATGGTTATAAAAAATACAGTTCCAAACAATGCTATGGATAGTTACATGTCAGTAGAATTTAAATAACACCAAATTACACATCTTTTACGCACTAGATAAGTAAGACATTAAGACAACCATTCCACATGATATTATGAATGCCAAATAGAATCACTATGGAGATCACTTCAAGGGCCAATTTCCTGCATCCATAAAATCAAGTTTAAATTATGTTCTGCATGGGTCCTTTATATGTGGTACTGTTACCATGAACAACCAAATGTCATTACAGATGTATGAGCAATTGTTCTCCATTTTTTGTGAGACTAAAAAAATATGCCCTTTAGATTTTCACTTTTCATTTGATTTTACAGTATTAACACTGATAGACATTAAAGATTAACTGCAAAGGACTGAAAGAGCATTTCTATGTGCTTTTATCTTGCCTCAGACACAGGACATGATTTCTAATCCTGGTACATACAAAACTTGCCTTGATGCAACTTGTTATTTCTCCTATGAACAAAAATTGCAGATCGAGGTCTACTTTGAATTTATTTGCATTTTTTTTTCTTGCTGTATCCAGTTTCACTACTATGATGAATTGACTTTAAAGTGAATAGTGACAGCAACACTTCTGAGCTGTCTCTTCCTTGGAAGTCAGCTTACACATTGACAGAAAATAAATTAAATTTATTTAATTTTAAATTACTTATTACCAATTACTAATTACTATAATCTCATTAAAAGAAGAGCAAAGTAATGCTGAAGCCTCATTATTGGTACATTTTGGGATTTGCTTTTAAACTGTTTCCTCTAACTGTTACTCACCACAGGTAAACTGAAATGGAATTAACCTCTCACAACCGCATATAAAATCATGAAATAAGAAGGAAAATCTGAAAGTATGTGGGTCTTGCAAGGCCTTTCAGTACATTTCCACTTTTCTTTAGGGCTCCCCAAAAGACCAAAGACTGATCTTTGACAACATGTATTAATTTACACCAAGAACTTTCAGTAAGAATTGTCAAATTTTGCAGATTTTCAAATGCCTTTCATCCCAAATGATGCATTTCTCCTATGCACTCGGAACTTGACCAGGACTTAACTTTCAAGGTTACTGAAGTTTTACACAGCTTCAATTATGTCAGACAAGGACAAATTAAAAACATTTAGCTTCTTCCAACTTCAGTGGTGATTGGTACTGGGTTAAAATATTTCCTGTTTGCTGCAGTATGAAGTATACAATTTTTCTAAGAGCAGGAGAGAACAACTAGGCATTTCCAGCTGGTCTGGTAAAGAGACCGGTGAAGAGGCCAGATCTGCTTGCCTACTGCCAGGCTTGTCTGAAAACTGACAAACAGATAAAGTTCATGAAATTAACCTGCACATACATTTGGTTAACTGGATGACTTCGTTATAAATATTTACTCTAAAGAATGCTGGACATAAAGCTGCCCAGTTATGTCAGCCAATCACTCACTAATATTCTGAGACCTGCATCTTTCTCTGAAGTCAACAGGAACAGTGAGTGCTCAGTTCTCTGAAAATCATGTCCGGTTTTTCTCTTTATTACTTGATAGCTTTAAAAATGTTTGCTAGATGACAGATATACATGACTCGATTTATAGCACCTTCTGCCTGACCACCCCCCTTTTTAAATAGTACTACTTTTTTTTCTCTCATGCTCCCTCATCATCCTATACCCTTCTCCAGTAAACCAGTAATTTCAATACGCAATTCTCAGAGCTACAGAAAAGTAGCTTCCTTACAGTACTATGCCAAATTTAAGCTACCACAGATGAAGTAGACTTTCATAGAGTAAAGCATTCAAATATGTATTCATTTTGACATTCTGTGTTGTCATCAAATAAAGCCTTACAGATAGATGTGCATATTTTCTAAATATTTTCTTATTATCCTGATCCTGAAGGCATTTAATTGTACGCACTCAACAGGACTTCTACTACTGAATTCAACAAAACCAAGATTTCATCCTCTGATTCACAGCAGCTACACTGGATTAATCACAGCAGCTAATTTTAGGCACCTACATATAACATTGCAAGAACAATATACTCAGTATTATTAATGGAAGTTCATCTACCAAAATGTTAAATTTTTTTTTTTCTTTCCCCCAAACAGCAAAAGAATGAGGGGAAAAAAAAAAATCACTCTTTGCTTTCTCATTCTGTTGCTGGTTTAGTTTCAGTCACAGAAATTGTTTCAGGAATACCTGTGTGACTGGATTTGTGAAGGTGCAACAGGACATGACTTTCCAAACCTCTAATACAAGAAGGGATGAAAGAAGAAAATTTACATCTCTTTTTAAACCTAGTTTAAACTTTGTAATCCTTATACTTTTGCAAACTGGTCTAAAAAATTAAAAACTAAGCACGCAACACTTTTCCTTTTTTCCCCTCATTTTCTTATCAAAACTAACATTGTCTTCTTTGTCAACTGAGTTCTTTCCTTGTCATGTTGACTACCTC
Source organism: Galbula dea (assembly GCA_013399015.1). NCBI lineage: Eukaryota > Metazoa > Chordata > Aves > Piciformes > Galbulidae > Galbula > Galbula dea. Next base: position 197,341 of record VWZX01007813.1, read on the forward strand.
TTCACTTTTTTCCCTTCTGAATAAAGTTACTATCTTGTAGAACTGTATTTGCTAATGTGCTCAGCTTAGTAAATTTTAAAATTCAAGTATTTCTTTTACAAAGGTGATTTTCAGTCTTTTCAGTGACTGCTGTTCAGTGCCTATTTTAAGATTTCGAAAATGGTATTTCCCAAAATTGAAGACGCTTATGATGTTAGCATACTAGCCAACTCTTGGAATGCCAATTTTCAGCAGCTGATCATCTCACCAAGTTTATGCTTAAATCGACCTGTCAGTGGGCAACACTACTGAAGCTTTTGACTTGCATAATACATCCTCTAAGTATAACTTCAATTACAAAGCTAGTAATTTTGACTTAGGTGGGCTGTTCTTGGGCCAACACTTGTGGCTATCTCATTTGGTGTCATCCTGAGGGCTTGCCACTCGAGATGCAACTTTTCTTGGTCAAGATACTCCTTCATATTCCCTCAAGCGTTTGCAGCTCTCTTCTATTCTCTATAATTTCCAGGGCCAAAATTTTCACCTTACTAATGCAACCATCTGCGATGTCTTACTGATACTTTCCTTTACTCTTCACATATACATGAAGACTTCAAATGCTACTCTACTCACAAGTGCCAAAACCCACATGAACTTTCCAGAATCTTCCTCCCAATCCTTTCTCCATCTCCAGCTGCGGGTTAGATTAAGTTCTTCACTATTAATATATGTTTGAGGAAAGAAGTGAGCATTAAGCAATCCTTTGAAAATCTGCACGAATAACAGGAAAGTTATTTTCATCCATCATCAGCTTAACAACTGAAAAGAAATTTCTAAAACACATTGGTAGTGTTCCTTTCTTATATACACAATGATCTTTATGGTCACACTCTTCTGAAATTAAAGTACTATCATTTAAAGAAGCACATGCACATAAATACATAAATATTGAAATGTTAAAAATTTGCGTTTTTTTGCCATGGAATATAAATATGTTCATTCTTTTCCCTTGAGTTAATTAGCTTTCTTATTTACAAGGCAACATCATTGTCTATTACTATGCAAAGATTGTTACTTAGGTAAAATATCAAACAGAATAGATTTGTGAATGTGTGTTGTAAATAATTTCTCTAAAAATATAATTGGTTGTGTTTATCTTGGATACAGCTAAAAGCTTAAATGGACAATAAATTAACATTCTCTGTAGAGTTACACAAATGTTAAAATTTCCTTCAATTCCTGTGGGAAGCAAGAAAATAAGCACTGTTATTTCTAGTTTATGGCTAAAGAAACACAGACAGAAGTTAAGTGACTTGCCCATAGTAATGCTGTGGATCAATGTCAGTGCCAGGACTAAAATTTATGAGTTCCTTTTTTCCTACCAAGAATGCTAGGACACACATTGCTCTTTAAAATATATACTATTTAATATTTATTACTACAAAAATATGCAGTGTGCACCTGGAATTGGATTAGTACAAATATCAATTAATGGTTTATAGTCCTTTGCTGTTAGGTGAGATGGTAGATAGACAGAAATACTAGTTTGGCTACTGAATTACAGCTTTACAAATATGCATTCTAGGCCAAATTAGTAGTCTGCTAATAATCTGCATGGCTTTAACGCTCCTCTCTTAGCTGAACGAGGCCCAGTGATAGTCACTGCCATTTGAAAACTGTTGCACTGGGTGGTCTTGATTCCTAATGTAGCTATACCTACACTGTGCATTTCAAACGTAAGCCTCAGGCAGTTCGCTTCTGCTTAGATCAATATTCCTATTTATAAATAATGTTGTTGTTTTTTCACCTGGATCGAGTAGTATCTGGAGGCCACAACTGAAAGGAAGGCAGAACTGCCTGGCAGCACTTAACAAATGCACAGCGAGAAAGGGATTCAGGTAGAAGAGAGAAAAAAAGTCAGGTGGAATGGAGTAAAGAAGATCGAAGTTGTTTGTGCCAAAAGCATCAAAGATGGTCAGGAATACTTTTTATTGCTGCTACTATTGCTGAAGAGACAGCTTGTCCCTCAACTGTCATGCATGCTTCTCCCATGAAAGCTCAGGTACCAAATTTTCCTTTCAACCTAAAATGACCATTTCCATAGGGTATCATGCAAAAATTCAAAATGCAGCTGATTGTGTCAAAGATGTATCTAGATAGCTCTCTAATGCTGGCCCCAAATGTATATGCAGTTTAACACGTGTATAACAAAAATTAGACAGCAAGAACTTTTAGCAACAAATGAAAAAATGCAAATTCAGGTAAAGATGCAAAGAAGTCAACAAAATTCCATCAGTACAGAAAGAGGTAACACAGATGACTATGTCTAAGATTAAATACACTTCACTGCATAACTCTTGCAATACTTCCCTCAAATGCATCCTTAAAACAAATTCATCTCCAACGTAGAATTATTTCACATAGCAACTGGCACTTAATGGTGTATGAAAATGTAATTTGGAGTTGAAATTAAGTCTTGTTAAAATGCTTATCTGAGTGACTTACTCAATCAGTTTGAAATATCAGTTAATCAATGAAATAGTGATAGCACTGTTCTAGAAGTACACAATGTACCAAAACTACAGAAAGTACAAGATAGAACAACCTGTGGGCACTACCTACTTTGGTATTAACAATGTATGTATCTGCAGAAACTTGATCTTCCTACAGAGGATACTGCACATGACATGTAATATATTCCTGCAAATCAGCTAAGGGGGATCTTCTCAGTACTGAATAGCTGTGAGACAGAACAGAAGGAAAACAGAAGTTGTTTAAGGGAGGATGAAGAAAAGACAGCAAAGAAATGTGTTCAGTTCAGGCCAAAACATTCAACAAAAGTGTCTCAAACAAAAGAACACACATGCTGAGTCACAAATTTAAAGACATTTGAGCAGCTTCACCTGTCCATGCTACTTTGCATAACCTCAAGAATATTTCCTGAGGAAGCATTGTGCCTTCTAACACACTGCAAATTCTCAGTAATGACACCAGTAATATCTATTTGTACTTTGAACAACACAATTTAGACCAACAGCTGCTGGTAGTTTAGTAGAACACAGACTTAGCTCCTTTTGCCTTTTTATCTCTCTCCTCCACTTCTAAACCTATTCTTTCTCAACCCTGCCAAAAATCAATAGAGAAGAAATTAGTATAAATATGTAAGAGTAAGAACTCTAAGAAACTGTTTTCTCATAATCTTTACATCAATAATGCCATTAGATGCTTCAGTTTTACTTCATAGAATCATAGAATAGTCACAGCTGGAAGAGACCTCGAAGATCATCGAGTCCAGCCTTTGTCCTAGCCCTATCAACTTACTAAACAATGTCAAGACATTAAGCATCTAAGCATTAATACAAAACAATAAAATAAATGTGGGCTTAAGTGTGTAAGGTTTGACTAAACACTTACAATATTCATTGAAGTGAATAAAAATTAGCATATCATTACATTTGAAATGTTAAAAAAATGTCCACTCAGTCTGACAGTGTTACAATATTAAAGAAGCACCAATAGAAAACAGAGCTTATGATGACTGTTTACTCTGGTGTGGGACTGCTTCTGTGGGTCCAAAGCCTTCTAAGAAAAGCCAGTGATAACACCTCAAGAAATATGTAAGACTACAGAAGGACTGTTTCTGAATGAAGATAACATGACTGTGGCGGACTTACTCTAACCACTAACAAAAGAGATCACAACTATCATGGGTATCGTAACTTTAGAACACAGTTACTTTATTATATACAAACTAATCACAATGTTGCTAACCTTCTTTGGTCAGCAAGACAGAAGGGAAGGTTCAAGGAAACAAAACCAATAAAGACTGAGGTGGAAGAGGGGAAGGAAATTCTGAACTGAGAAATAACTTGTAATTAATAAGGGAAGGGCAAGTATTCAGGAATTCCCCTGCCTTGAAAGATTCTCTTATCTCCTGTATCAAATACAGGAAGAAACAATTATAGGCACTCTGCTGGCTCTGCATACAGATGACACACCTCAGAATCTCACAGCTACTGTATTAGGATGTGAGTTACTATTAATGCTCTCTATGCAAATATTTAAAAATTTCCTGAGGCAGAAAGCTATGAAAACCAGCACAGTAATGACAAGCTACATTGTACAAATGGTTATGTAGCATCTTAAAAGTACTTTCAGACATGCTACCAATCACACAATTTTAAGTACTTTTTAAAATTTACATAGCATTCTTTTAGCAGGAATGTGTTATGGTTTGGGTTAGAACAGAATTAATTCTGTTCAGTAACACAATCCTGTTTTGCAGATGAGTTGGTGAGGAATGTAAAACTATATTAAAAAGGCTTTATAACAAAGGAAGTTGCAATTTTAATATATTTTTATACACATTATAAAGGACCCTCTCCCATTTGACTTCTTTTTCAAACCAGCAGAATACTAATCCTCAACCATACAGTTAAAAAAATAGAGGAAGAAAACATTAAACACCTGAAATAAAAAAGCCTTAGATACTCTTAATATTACTGACATTGACCTTACAGGAACACAAATATCTGCTACAGAAAGCAATACAAATATCCCATGAATATGAATACTTAATTAATTTCACAGCACCTATTGAATGAGTTCTTCACCTCATTATGAGGTGTTTCAAATTTAATTACTTCATATTCTATATTATTTTTTTCTGTTATCAGATAAGCTATCCAGCAAGATGCCTGCTTTGTTCAAAGTATCTGATTTAACAGAAAAAGAAAATGAAAATTGAATATGAAATTCTCTGGCAACAAAACCTGTGTGCATAAGCATTCTGGATTTCTTAATAGCATTATTTACATTAATGTCTGTTCTTATACAATAGCAAGTATTTCTCCTTAATTTTCCTTTGTAATTTTTTAAGCAACACTTATCCTGAAACCTGAAAATTACTGGCATAAATTAAAACACAAGAACATCAGAACTTTCACTGTAGATTTCTACTGAGCCAGGAAAAACAAAGAGCTACAAAGAACAGCAGCAAAAAGAGACAGCTAGGAAAATTCCATCATATATTAATACTTCTCAAAACTCCCTAAACAGAGGTTTCTTGTAGTCTAGAGTATGTTTACATTATACCTTTATGAACCAGCTACACCGAACTAACTTAGACTGAACTAACTACCGAAAAGGAAAGTGTCCCTGTGGCTCAGTCAGGGTTTCACAGAAGTGGCATACAAGATTTTATAGAATCATAGAATCATAGACTCGTCAGAGTTGGAAGGGACCTCAAAGATCATCCAGTTCCAACCCCCCTGCCTAGCAGGGACACCATCCACTAGATCAGGTTACCCAGGGCCCCATCAAGCCTTGTCTTCAAAGCTTCCAGGGATGAGGCTTCCACAACCTCTCTGGGCAACCTGTTCCATTGTCTAACCACCCTCATGGTGAAGAACTTCCTCATTTTAATTAGAAACAGTTCATTACTGCTTGCTGGATACTCAGGCTCACTTAAGATTTTCTAGCACATAGAGACAGATGTATTAGGACTGTAACTACTTGTGGCAGAAGCACAGCCAACAGATTACTAAGGAACACAATGCCTTCCCTAACTTTTACAAAGACCAGTCATGGCTCTGAGTATCCATCATCAAGGATAAGTAAGTGTGTTTTAAAGACATAATTTCTTATTTATACTTGACCAATCTGAACTTCTTCTATGACCAGGGGATCTGCCTAGCAGGTGAGGGAAAGGCTGTGGATGTTGTCTACCTAGATCTGAGTGAAGCCTTTGACACTGTCTCTCACAGCATTCTCCTGGAAAAACTGGCAGCTCACAACAGGTGTTCTCTTCACTGGGTAAGAAACTGGCCAGACGGCCAAGTCCAGAGAGTTGTGGTGAAAGTTTGGTGCCGTGACTACTTCCCTAGGGAGTCTGCTCCAGTGCTCCAACAACCTCTGGGTGAAGAACTTTTTCCTAATATCCAATCTAAACCTACTCTGGCAGAGCTTCAAAGCCATTCCCTCAGGTCCTGTCGCTGGCCACCAGAGAGATCATTGATCCTTGTAGAATACCACAAACTGGAATGAAAATCTATTTAGCCAAAAGGTCCAAACATAGAGGAACTGGCATAACACTAATAAAAAATTGTCCACTACATTGTTGGAGGGTCTTTTATACAGGCGTATATAAAACATATATATGAGAGTCTTTTATATATGCCTAATATACAGGCACTGAAACTCTGCAGCACTGGCAGAAGTTCAGAAATAATATGGAAATTATAGAAAAGCGCAGTGAGAATAAACTGGAAGAGTAAAGGGAATTTAGATGACAGAATCACAGAATAGCCAGAGTTGGAAGGGACCCATTAGGACCATCTGGTCCAACTCTTGTTTAGGCACAGGACAACTCCATAGTCACACCATGTGCCTAAGTGCCTTGTCCAATTGCTGCTTAAATTCCGTGAGAGTAGGGGCCATGATGGCCTCCCTGGGGAGCCTGTTCCAAGGCTCCACCACCCTCTGGGTAAAGAAGCTCTTATGAACATTCAATCTAAACTCCCCCCGGCACAGCTTCATGCCGTTCCCCTGGGTCCTGTCACTAGCCACCAGAGAGAAGAGGTCAGCGCCTACCCCCCTCCTCTGGTGAGGAAGTTACAAACAGCTATGAGGTCTCTCCTCAGCCTCCTTTTCTCCAGGCTGAACAGACCAAGTGCTTTCAGCCTTTCCACATAAGACTTCCTCTCCATTCCCTTCTTCATCCTGTGGCCCTCCTCTGGACACTCTCCAACAACCAACCTCATGTCCTTCTTGTACTGTGGTGCCCAAAACTGCACGCAGTACTCCAGGTGAGGCCACACCAGAGCCGAGTAGAGTGGGACCAGCGCCTCCCTTGATTGGCTAGCAATGGAGTGCTTGATGCACCCCACAATCCTGTTGGCAGGATACTGTGGTTTACATTTTTCTGAGAAAAATTAAAGCATTTTATCACTTTGGAACTCAACATCACATTAGCAAAGGCCAAATTCAGGCACAGGAGCAAACAAAATTAAGATTGCTGCTACTGTCATTCTATGGATGGAGGCAGGATTTGCCGTCTTCCATGACAGCAAAGCCTTCCCTCCATAAGCTGCACAAACTACCTTGCTATGCATACTAGTCTCAGTCCCAGAACCTCTAAAAATCATGCAACATAGATTATTTTCACTTCATAAGCTTAGTAATATGAAACTTCTTTTGTATCAAACAAACAAAAAATTTCATTCCTCCCTGTGAATATCATTTTATTATGAAGGCAGGTCTTTATGTTATGAATATGGTTTCTCTAAAGCCATCTTTCCTTGGCCTTCAGCTTCACACAGTAAATCTACAGCTATTACTATTTCAAAATTACTATTATTCAAAATTCTAAATCTCACAACTGAGAATACAGAAAACATTTATGCTGAAAAAACTGCTTCCACACCAAGATAGCTTTCTGTACTATTTTTTTCCTACATCTTTTGCTTTGGAACTTGGTACCTTAAAAAGGCATTAAACTTTCAAAAAGGAGAATTTACTCACCTGTTTCCTTAAGAAAAACCTATGATTTTTTCCCTTTAGTGAACATATACAAAATCACTCTTTCTCACCTGTACAAGAAAGTGAACTTAAGACTGGGGAAAAATAAGTCTAATAGTGCATAAACAGATTTCTCTTCAGCACATTTTAACAGAATATAGCTGAGGGCTAGGAAAAGCAAGAGGTGTGCAAATGTGTAAATTTACTGTTAATAAAAACCAGGCAGCCTTTTTAATAATAAGATAGCATCACTGTCTTATGATATGAGAGCACAAAAAAATCTAAGGACATCATCTTTTCACAGATAAATACAAACTGCTGTGAGTAATTAATGTTAATTAATATTATTAACTAAAAGTCTAGACAAGCCAGACCTCTCACCCTGGAACATTTTTGCCTAATCGCTAATACCTGCAGACTTCAGTCTTGTTGAAGACTAGACAGTTATCCTGAATACAGCACTTACAGCTTGTTGAAGCTTTGTGTTAACTTTGCACCTGCACGGGGCCCCCAGGCTCTAGGAGGCCATGTGGATCAAGTGCTCCTATAACTGGAGTTAGTCATCTGTATCAGAATCACAGCAGACTCTCTCGTAACAAAGTCTCTTTTTTGTTGTTAATTAAGACAGTACCAAAAAAATAAAGTTACTTATTCAGTCATGGGGGCTGAATGCTCCCAGTAGGTAGTCTTTTCACAATTCAATTTCCCTGATGGGACTCAAAGAGGAAATGAAACAACAAATTGTATTCCTGATGATCTAAGCAGAAGCTGCAATTCCACAGGGAGTCCTGTTAGGTCAATTAGTTCATCATGCTAACAGAATAGCAATCCAGAAACCAGTGTCCCACCAACAAAGGCTTGAATAAGTGATGTTCAATGCCCAGTTGTAAGGCAGTATCCAGTAGATATTATTGTTAGGTTCAGCAAAAGCACACTTACTGAGTATAAAAATAGGGCCCCAGTACTGAAAAGCCAGGGGGATACTCACGTACTGCTAGATTCATTCATGTGAATGCAGCAGAAGCAGTTCACCTTTATAAGATCTTTAATGAACGCTCCTTGTACAAAAGAAGTTCATCTCATCAAAATGTTTCCTTCTTAAATTAGTTATTGAAGAGGTAAGTACCTTTAAGCATTTCTCTGAAAAGTCAAAGTGCAGTGCTGCACCTGTCGTTTTTCTCTTTTAAAGTGTTTTGATATTTTGAAACCTTGCTATTATTTCATGTTCTGTGCTTATCTCATAGTATTGTTTTACAAATATGTGGCAACAATAATTAACAGGACTTTTTTCTTACAAAGCCATCCAAGAATACTGTAGTGTAATAGACAGCATTTAAATTTCATTTTTTAAATCAGCACTTAGAGGAAATATATGCTCCTGTGACAATTTTTTTCTTTCTATTTTTAATAAGAATGATACTTCATGCTAATTTTATGAATTGCAAGAACTGCTTTTGTTGTTGTTCTCAAAAGAAAAAAATGGTCTAACAAACTGTTTAAGCTCCAAACTTTCACCTATAGTCCTATGAACATCCCTAAAATATTCAAGCACCCATTTTATTTTCTTGACCTACAGGATTACAGAATTCATTTGTACCAACCTTGCAGGAGGACTTTGAGATTAACAATTCTTCTGAGTTTGGGAACAGAAAGGACTATAAATTCCAGGCAGCTGTACTCTTTCTATCTGCATATACTGGTGCAAAATAGTTGTTTTAATAAAACAAGCCAAACATGAGGTAGTAAAGCAGCAGATTGTTGTCAAACCTGTTATATTTATAAACATCTACTGCATTTCCTCCTGCAAAGACACTTGAGATAGGTCAAAGTTTTGCAAAACTAAAACAAAAAAAGACTTTTATACTTTTTTTACTTTACACTGGTAACAGTTATAAACAAGGAAGTTGTGTAAAGTGAAGACAACTATTCAGTTAGAGTTTATTTTACTGGTATCAGCTACTGCAATATTAGACCTCAACTCTTTATTTACAGAACTCCCCACTGACAAAAGATAGCTGCATAATGAGTACACAAATGCATTTCAAGAGCACATCTTGAAAGTTGTTTCTGTAAAACACCTTCTGGCTGCTCTATTTGAATGTACTGTATGCTGACAGTCAGTAGGGACAACACCACAGATGTGCTTTGTTTGGCTCCTAATGGAGTCAGTCCTGACAAGCATTGAAAAGGGAGAAGAAACAAGAAAATTTAAGCTTTACCTTTAGTTGAAACCCTGATCATGCATCCTCTCTTTGACCATGTGTGTTGAAATAGGATGGAACAATAATACAGCCTACTTATGAGAAAATGCATTCTTGTTTCTTCTGAAAGAATGACTAAAACTACAATTTCTATTCACAAAAAAACTTTCTTTATATCGTAGCACTATTTTTATGATCTTAAGAATAAATTTAATTTAATTTAATTTTAATTTAGAAGCATGGAAAGTGGAGTAGTAACCCTAGGTCTATTACATTCATCCTGACAGAACCAGTTCTTCTATTCAAGTAAAAAAATTCAGTACACAAAACCTCAAGTTCTCTACTAATTCTCTTGAATTTTCTTACAAGAAGGAGAGAGATACCAGAAACTATAAAAAGGCTGCTGTCCTTATAGTAAGAACATGCAAGTGTCCTTTTCAACTGATGATACTTTCATATGACAGCTGGAAGAGGCACTAATTATTGCCCTATAGTCTTCACATTTGTGTGCTTATTAACAATTATTAGCTCACCGGCCTTCAGAAGATGGCTTTATTTCTATCTACAATAGATTCCACACTCAAAAGCTCTGTCTGAGAACTACTTAAACAATGGTTTGAAAACATCTCTCAGAAATTTCAGACAATCACTCAATTGCATGTGGCAGCATTTTAAATGACAGCTAAACCAAGCAAGTTGATAGTTGCTCTAAATAATGAGGTAATCATAGGATGCTGGCTACTTAATTAGAAAATGCTTTAGGTCATAGAATCTCTGCTTTTTAACAGTGAACAAAATTTCAACTCACTGTGGACTTCAAATTCAGTCTATCACACAGAGAAACAGTATCTAAAGAATGCAAATGTGATGAACATCAATGGACTTCTCTGGAAAAAAGTCTTGTCAAAACATCCTTTCTGAAAGACTCATCAGATCAGTTGATAAAGATACCAGCTTTAGTACAAGAGACTTCTGTAAAATCAGTGTAACACAAGCAGTGATACTACTTTGACCTCGAGCACAAAAGAAACTCTTCTGCAAATACACTATTTCTGATTCCAACATTTCTAAATACTGTGTTGAAAACATGGAAAAGACAAAATGAAATGACATATAGAAAGCAAGCTCTGTAACAACAATATTTCAGATGTTCAAATTGTGTACTCAGCAGAAGATTTGAAGGTTAATTGAACACTGACACTATGAAAAATTTAAAAGATGATTCTATACTAGAGTCTGAAGATAGATAACCTATAGAAAGCAAGGGACATTTTTAACAGTAAACAATAAGTATAAATTAGAAAACCTATTGGGGAAAAAGCAACTTTTCATGAAGTCTTTACATGAACAAAGCATCTCTTTTTACAAAATTTTCTTTTTAACATCCCTTTTGAAAACATGCTGAGAACCAGTTGGGTACTTAAGAACACTCTGCTAGCTGCTTCTAAGAATATATGCTCCTTGCCTAAAATGCCCAGTAAAAATTCCTTGTATAAAAAGGCAACAGCAGATATATAACAAAAAGTGGAATCAACTTCTTCAACAAAATGTAAGCATTATGCCAAAGTGTGTTTAGTTTCTGGGGATTTTGTGTTTATTTTGGGTTTCTTGGGGTTTTTTTTTTGGCTGGGTTGGTTGGTTGATTGGTTGGTTTTTGTTGTTGTTATTGAGCAATAAGGCTAGTGGAATTTCACTTTGTGGTCTCAGCTCTTCTCTAGTTTCCTGTCTGCTACATGTCCATATTACAGAGTGTTTCAATTGTTCATGCAAGTCATTTCATGCATCAAGAACAGTGTGATAGTTCTTTGATGATCAGGTTTACCTTAAAAGAGGACTGATATATTGGCATAAATGACAGCTTGGAACACAGGTATGATTTCATAACGTAATACACAAAATATCTGCCTTTGTTACACGATTATCATTCTACTTATGCTTGCAAACTAAATTGCAACAAAGAAGCCAGAATTAAAATATATATTTTTTTAAATGTATACAGATATTTTCAATTTTGAGCCAAAAGTAGCTCCACAAAATTAGGTTTGTCAGAGTAGAGGAAGAAAGGAAGCAATAGCGTAAAACCTTAGTATCATTTACACTTTCTGCAGTTATCAATAAAACAGAGTAATAATTTTTTTTTTTTAATGATTTCAATGTAAATAATCTGTGCCACTGGATAAACCACAGACATGTTTCATAGGTCTTCCTCATGCCCATCTCAAACTGGATTTACGTAGTCTACCGACAGTCAATGGTAAAAACATGCAGCCACATCATTCAGTCCCTCACAAGCTTCACATAGCTTTACCATATGGATTGTAAAACCTCCATTCTCCTTGGTTTTCATATATGTACTCGTGTTTTCCTTTTCCCTATAATATAATCAGAATTCTATTAAAAAAACACAGTAAATTACTACTTTTCAGAGGCACCCACACTACCTTTCAGGATAGAAACCAGTGCGTTTGTCCAAATCTTTTTATAAGATATTTTTGAAGGTACAGAAGAAAAAGGAAATAAAGCTACTAGCAGGTGTCTGGCTTTGATTTTGTTTAAAAAGAGTGAGACCAAAATGCTAAGCACTAATACTAAGTAGTGTTTTAACACAGAAGTGTCAAAATACTTTTAGAATTCAGAAATGTTTGTGGCTGAAGAATTGCTGAACAGAACACCACACTAGTTCCCCTGCAGGGCCATAGCAACTTTTTGATGTATTTTTCAAAAGGTTTTAAATTCAACATACCAGGTGGTTTTAGGGACTCAAATTTATATGCTGAAGCTATGTCCAGCAGTTATCAAAGAATATGTGGCATGCATCCTAATAGTCTTACAGTGAGATCAGTCTGTTTCTATATTTGTGTACACATGTATGTGTATTTCCATATTCAGTCCGAATTTTGTGATGCTGCAAATGAAATGACATAGCATGTTACTACGTTTATACACATAGCACTGTCTCCCCAACAGAAGCTATTCAAGGAAAAACATTAACTGAATTAATCAGAATGGTTTAAAAAGTATGCTTTTCAGTTTCTATTGCTCTAATAATGCTTTTTCCAAAACAGATGGAAAGTTTGTTTTAACTCTAAAACAATCAGTATAGTTAAACAGAATCATCATTACAGGTTTCTACTTCCACATCAAGGAAGGTTTGACTAAATTAAATATTTATTTAACTCAGGTATGTAATATATTGAGAAAGGTGACAGCAGACAGGAGTATTTGTGTTCAGAAATTACAGGAAATTCTCTATCTCTGTCCAGCTTTTCTTCCTATCAAGAAATGGAGAACAGAGAGAGAAAAAATCCTGAATTTCTTTTCCTTCAGTATGGGAAGTGGTTGGAAGATTATCTCTGCTCTCTACTTTTAGATAGTCTGTTCTTAAACAGAAAAAAGGTTTGACCTTTTAATTCTCCATATATGATGGGAGTCTTCATAGCAAATGACAACTCAGTCCCCTTCCTTTAAAAGAAGAAATCCTATAACTCATTTCAGTCAGGTGGTCATTACATACAATTATAGAAGGTCTGTACAAGAGCCAAACCAGAGCTCCCTGTGAGCTGATGCCCTGAGACATAAGGCAGAACAGTCCTTATTAGGAATACCCAAATAGAAATTTCAGCCAAATACAAAACTGAATATACTTATCAGCAAAACTTGTATTTATTCTAAAGCAGGATACAAGATATATTAAGAAAGACTATGATACTACTAACTGAGGCTTAATTGTATCCTTATTTAAATTCTTCAAAGGAAAACATGAAGTATTTTATTCTTTAGTTCTTGTAGTTACATAAGCTTCCAATAAATTCATTTACAGACATTAAAACATTAAAGACACTAAACTTAAAGGAAACCTTTAGCTCTATTCTCTATTACTAGATGCTGATCAAGCTACAGAAAGTAATTATTAAAATCTCCTTATAATAGGTTGCAGTATCTAGTTACAGCCAACAATCAAATCTCATACCAGAAATATCTGTCTCTCTTCTGAACAACAATGGGGATGAAGGGGAGCTCTGTGATGCCCTATCAAGGGCAGTGCAGTTTGTAAAGCTTCTTGTTGCTCACTCTCCTCATATTCAAGAAGCTGAAAAACTGGGTAAACTCTATAATACTGCAAACTATGCCACAGAATACAGCACCATTACAAGCAGCAGCAACTAGACCTAGTAGCTTTCTAGAAAGTCTTTATCCAGCAATGGGAAACACAACAACTTGAATTTCTTAGAAAACAGCTCTCAGACAAGCTACACTATAATACCTGTGTGTTTTGAAGCCCTAACTGCTGAAAACTATGGCTAAGCACCTGGGATCAAAACTTACTGCAGCATTGTCCTGGTTCGGGCTAGAACAGAAATAATTCTGTTCAGTGACTACTTTTTAGCTAAAGATCCTCTGAGTAACTGCACTTTCTGAAACTAACAGCATGTTTTAACAGAAGCTGCCTACTTCTAGCACTGATAAGACCTAATGTTCAGATTTATTATCAGGGATTGGTATGAAAAACAATTTCACTGCTAAATCCTGTGTCTCACACTGGGGGGATGCAGAGTAAAAGCTGCACCTATAGGGAGGAGTGGACAGGACAGGTGACTCTAAACTGACCAGCTAAGAATTCCATTTCATATATGTCATATCTGATATAACACTGAGGGTCAGTTCCTTCTCCTTGCTCTTTTTCTTGCTCTTCTTCAACGGCCGGCATTTGAGGAGAACTCTGTTGTGCCTTTGATCCCAATCCCAATGCATAATTTCCTGAATCCATTACCAGGATCCAGCCCCTGAGCCTGGCTCCCATCTGCTGCTGAGGCCTACTGCTGCAGTATCAGTGGTGACAGTGACATAGTTACCATCAAGGGGGGCTTGGGTTCAGTATTGGTTTTTTATATATTTAATTTTATTATTATTATTCTCATTAAAGTAGTTTTAGTCTTCCAGTCTACAAGTCTCTCTCTCTCTCTTACTCCCCTTCCCTTCCCAGGGAGGAAGGAGAAGTTAGGAGGGGATAACAGAGAGTTGGCACAGCCCTAGCCCTTGAGAAGCATCTGTGTATGCCTATATGCCAACTGTGTCCTTGAAGTTTCATCAGCTGATATAAAAATCCTTCAATTTAATTTATTCAAGTAATTGAGTCTAATAACCAACTCATCTAAAGCTGGACAACTTGAAAATGCTTCTTCACTTACAAAGCTGCATAAGTATGTGATGAGAGAGCATAGCTCTTACTAGCTCTAAAAGCTCACAAGATCAAGTATTCAGTATCCAAACCACTACGAATAAAACTTCTTTTTATTTAAATATTTTTTTCTTTGTAGAGCCAGTATAAAGTTTCTACTAATAAATACAATTTTTAAAAGCTAGCTTTCTACATTTTAACAAATGAAATTTTATCAAATGTATTACATTTGGGTATATCTGTGACTTAAGGAGTCCAGAGTTGATGTATTATTTTTGGCAAAATGTGTAAAACTGCAAAGAATAAAGTGAATACTACATTTCATATCAACATGTTTGAACTATTACTAACAAGTAATAGGTTTTGTTTTTTTTTTCTTTCAAGAGAGAGTGACAAAAACCACACACTAGAGAGTAATGTCTCCACCTATAACTGAAGATAATGCCCCTCAATCCCATTCACCTGCCAGCCATGACTTCTGATTTCGGCAATTGCCCATATGAGTTCTGCCTTTTGCCAAAGTTCACTAATTGCCTCCAAGTATTTTCTTACATCACTGCAAAACAGATTGTCACTTCAGACTTGTAACAAAGACTTCAAGAAAACTGGCTGAGAGTTGGTGCAGTATATGTGGCTGACACAGGCAAATCTCTGTCTAGCACTTAAAGAAACCCACTTTCCACTATCAACAGTTTTCTTGCTTGCTGTCAGCTCTTAACAGCTGCAAAGCCAGAAGCTGGTTTAGAGGCCATATTTAGTGTAAGAGTAATGATTTCTCAACAGAGAATAACTTCTAGTCTATCAGGGTGTGCTCCAGAGCCAGGCAAAGTAATTATAACCAAAGAACCAACCACTGTTAAGCCTTCTTCTTGTGATCTTGTCTGTGTGCAATCACAGTGGCTTACAGAGCATCATGGAACAGGAAAGTGGAAAAATCTAATGCAAGCCATGACTAATGCAATTCTTAAGAAAGAAAAATCTAACTATGGTTAGCAGAAAGTACTCTGCAGGCTTATAGGGAAGTGTAGGCAGAAATACAAAATTGAAAGTTGTATGCAAGTCTGTTGAGACAAGTAATTTGAAGTATAAAAGTATATTAGTCTAGCAAAAAAAGCTCAAGTAGGATTGTCAGAAATTGTAGTGGTTAATTTCAATTTATAATGGGACAGAAACCAGATTTTTTTCTTACTTTTTTAGTAGGCTGTCCATCTTACAGCTCCCTCTTCCTTACCACTAATCCAGATGAGCATTTCCACAAAGAATCATTTAGTCTAAATATGTGTAATATGTGCTCTGTGTAACATGTGCTCTGAAATCAACCCACAAAGAATAAAAACATTCAAAACCCACAAAGGCAGCACACATGTATATACTTCAAACATATTGTAAAACTGAAGGCAGAAAATTATGTATCCCACTTTCCTTTTATATCTAATGAATACCTATAAATATGCAATGCTCAGGACCACCTCCTTTCAAATGTCTAATATCCTTTATGTTGCACTTTAGGCAGCCTGAGGAATCAAAGAGGCATATTAAAAATTCTCAGTAAAGAAATCTCAGCAAGATATTGGAAAAAAGCCTGTCAATGTTTATAGATTTCATAAGTATGCCACGAAAGACTGTAGAAGTACACATACATCTACAATAAAAATAGGAGTATGCAAAATAATATTCTACACAATAATATTAACCTCTGTTCAGAGAGATCAAAACACCCTAAGATTCACTGCAGTCTTACTTAATACAGCAAAATATAAAAACAAAACAAACAAACAAAACATACAAGCCAAAAAAAAAAAAAAAGGACAGAAGTCATACTTACTTGGGCTCTCTTATTCAGTTTGTTCAAGTGTCAATTTTGAAACCCTATTCTTACCTAAATCATTATAAATATATAGACAGTCTATATGTACAGTTGAGCAGATAGATACCAACAATCACTATCAGTTCAGGTTTCACATCAGTAATCCAAAACTGCAGAAACAGACACATGTATGCACGAAGCTTATCTGCACATTTACAGAATGCTAATAAAGACAGTAATTGTTACTGTGGGATCTAATTATTTGGAGCTTGTGTTTAATAACAAACAGAGATCAAAGTTTCATGCTATGTTTAATCCATTCTCACTGTGGACTGCTCCCTGCCATGTCCACCCAGGTATACACAGCCATCTCCTCTTAGCAAATATGTGGTCATTCTGATCAGACTGCTGATCCAGACAATAACTAACATTCCCTTTTGGACTGTCTGCTGCTCCAGCTCAGTGTGTGACAGGTCCTATGCTCAGGAAGTGAGATGAAGAGCACATTTTAGAAGGAAAATGCCCTTATTTAGTATTCACCACCATGGGAAATTATATCCCCAGCAAAAGTGAACCAAATAGCAAACCAGATCTGGCCACAGGAATATATGGTAGTAAATCACATGAACACTGGATCAACTACAACGACGTGCTAATGCACACTGTGCTTGTAGCATTATCCCTGAAATGCTGTTGGTAAAAACATGCATTAGAACAACATCATCCACTGTGCTTCAGGACCACACAGATTTACATCCTTTTCTTTCTGAAATCAACTGTAAACCCCATTATTCAGGTAATAGTAGCAGATGTAATTCTCCTGTGGGTGCCTAACTTGACTGAGCTTTTACCCTGCTTGTGCCTTACTGTCAGAACCTCTAACAGGTTTCAGGTTTTTTGCATGAGTACCTACAATATATGTTGTGAACTGTTAATATCAATAAGCTAGAACAAAATATCACATTCTCTTCGACCTCTGAGTGCCTGGATTTAAGGCAGTATACTCATGGGAAAGACTTTATGGAATAATCAATAAAGGAGTAAAAGACAGCACAGCATTTCCTCCAGAGGATAAAACAGAGGGCACACTAATTTAAAAACCATGCCAATAACAAGAAAGGAGAAACTGAAGTGGAAAAGGAAACCCAAAATACATCGTCTCAACAGAGCTCCCAGTGGAACAGAGGACATCCACAAAGTCTAATTTTTGGTACCCAGCTGAGATGCAGTAACAAGCTCTCTCTAAGTGCTCAGCACTTCCCATCAGCCAGCTACAGAACAAACATAGCTGTTCACAATAATTCAAGACAGACTATCCAGTGACCTGTAATATGATCAGCTATAAGCCTGTTCTGCTGAAGAATACCTAATCCTGACCTAGGCAGGTTAGCCCCTAAGAGCAAAATGACATTTCCTCCTCTTAACAGGATTACTTAAACTTTTTCTTGCACATCATGTTATTCTTAACAGAGCTGCTCCAAGCACTAGCCCCTGCCTGCACCCAATGCACACAAGAACACAAATCCATTGCCATTACTGCCCTACCTGTCAAAAAACAAAAACAAAAACCAAACCAAACCAAAAGCTTGGGAAACTGCTCATGTAACATGCACAAAAAACAAATCTATGAAATCACATGAAAGCTTATTGAATTTTTTTCATGACAGAAATGCACAAGGATAGTAATGGTTACTTAAGATTTCTAAATATAGAGAGGATCACACTGCAGAGAAATAACTAACTTCAAGAATATTAAGCTTGATAACATACTGTAGCAAGCTTAGGCTGTTTTGTACTTGCAGAGTCAAAAAAAGGAAAACCATGATAAGCTGTCAGAACCTAACAGCACACAGGCATGGGAGTGCTGCATCAGAGGCCTCATCCTTACTCCAATTAATCTGTGACACAGTAACATTGATTTTAATGGGTTCAGGGTGAGATCCCAGTAAGAGTTTCTGTCACCACTGACCCAAATCAGAACTAGGCTGCTTTGCTTGAAAAGAAAAGCTGGTGTCCATTAATCCCAGAAGCCCTCCTCCCCATAGTAATGATTTTTTCAGGGACATTTTCTATGTAAATATATATACTGTTCAAGCTGTACTCAGCTTCAGAAGTCTTTAAAAAGATCAATAAACTTTCTGTATACATACAGAAAATGATAATTTCCTATGAATTTCATTAAAGTCTTACATATTGAAACTATTCTGCAAGATTTAAACATACACCATAAATTATTCTAGAAGAATACAATTCTAAAAACAAATCCAGTAACAAGACATTGCAGTCCATGTATACTTCTGTATTTCTCCAGAGTTAAGCTTTCAATGCATGCAATAAATATAAAATACAAGTGGATTAGAAAAAAACCTTACTTCTATGATGTTGTCCATGCATTCAAACAATCATTACCATTTTTTGGTATTTAAAGATTTGAACTCCTGAGAAGGGACAAGGGAAATATCCAGTACTCAAATACAGTCATCACTGAAGTAAGGATTTAACAAACTGTATTTCAATGATTTGAGGCCCTAGTACAATGAACCAACAAAATTAAATTATTAACGGAGTTTTTCACAGTTATTTGTTAATTAATCATTGTATTCATAGATGAAAACTAGTGCCACAGTACATTACCAGAACACTATATCTGATGCATATGCATCGTTTTTTTCATAGATTCCTTGTGGCAGTGCTACCTTTTCAAATCCTGCTCATGTTTCATATCACTGCACACCAATGCACAACCACAATTGTGCTATTCTTTGTACACACTAAAGGACATAGATAAAGTCTATACAGTAATCTTCTGGTATTTTTTAATATTACAAATTGTAGAAGGA
Source organism: Galbula dea (assembly GCA_013399015.1). NCBI lineage: Eukaryota > Metazoa > Chordata > Aves > Piciformes > Galbulidae > Galbula > Galbula dea. Next base: position 216,865 of record VWZX01007813.1, read on the forward strand.
AAAACCCCACTGTGATCATTGAACCATGTTATGATCCTTCCTAGGAAATCTCTGCAGAGATAAAGATAACACAAATGAACCTTTAGAAATCAGATGCAGGACACAGCTATCATAACAACAGTAGCTGAGTTCAAATGCTCAGTCTCCAAGGAACAGGAGTATAGCATACTCTACAAATAATTTTTATTTCTTTATTTATTTAATCCAAGTGGAAATGGTCTTTTCAAGTCTCCACTTGAAAGCTGGAGCAAAATAAGATATATATGCCCAATGGACTTACTAGCCTTTGCATTTTCTGATTGTTTTTGAAATCAAATCAAAAGATAGTTCTATTATCTCCATCTGACTTAAGAGATCATTGCTGTACTAACACACAACAGGTTTCATTATTGCCAACAGCAATTTAGGAGCAATTTGTACTCAAACATTATTTTGCTAGAGACTAGCAGCTTGCAGCAGAAGCATAGGGTTCTGCCTTCTACATACTTAAAGAGACCTGATGACACATCAGCATATGTAGAAGCTCTGCCTGCCTGCTTTTTAAGCAAGAAGTGGAATGGAAAAAAAACAGTAAATTGATTCTGATTTCCAGAGAGTGTTTTTTCCACAAGTTGATACCCAGAAAATGTGAGATCCCCAGAAAGAACATATTAAGCTGGTAATTTGAGATGCTTTTGTATGAAATGCCCTGGGGTGGGCCATTAAGCAACCATATAAATGCATTTGTAGTTCACTTTAGACAGTCAGAATGAGCATATTGGTAAACATACATTGTTGCATATATGCTACTTGACTCTGGGTTGTCTTGTGTATGTGTGTGCAACGAATTCAGTTGTATAAGACATGACATGAGAAAAAAGATGCAAGTAGTGAAATAAATAATTTGGCACAGAATGATTTTAATGATTTTTAAAAAAATCTTACCGTAAATATGCAAATGTGTCTAATAATTATAATGCTTTTTGTTTATATGCATTGCCTAATTCTAATTTCTATAAAATAGAAATGTTTTTCTTGTCTTACCCACAATTATATTGTCTCCAATTCAAATCTAAAAGATACATAAAAGTGTGCTTTAGTAGCTCAACCTTTCACCTTTATTAAGGAAATTCAGCTTATAGCAGTGAGATTTTTACATGTCCGTCAGCATATTTATAGGTGCCTAAATATAAGCAGCCTGAGGGTTTTTCCCATAGCACAAATTCCTCTGTCAGCAGCATTAATTCAGTGTTTAAAAAAAATATATAGCTAAAACTGTGTTTAGAAAATTTGGCATTATTCTATTTACATGTAACATTTGAATAAAGTTTCAATTTGCTAACTGAAATGCTTGCCCCCTACAATTTCTCCTACTAAAGGATACAGACAGACCATGAGTAAAATGTGAGCTGCCTATTACATGCTTGGGACTCGTGCTGCCTGACTCATGAATGACCCTACCTAAAGGAAGCTTCTTTAGAGACCAAAAGGAGATCACTTTCTTGAAGAAAGAAGTATCATTATCATAGAGCAGAGAACTTAGTACAAGTTTTAAGAATCTTCAGCAAAAAGTGTATCTGGTTATATGGCACGTGTGAATGCCTTCAGGAGAAAAGATAAAAAGCCATCTCAAATTATGGATGTGCAAGGTTTTTTGATTAAGCATTTCTATTTTCTTCCATCCTTTTCCCTGAAATCATGATTTTTTGTTTTCATTTCTTTGTAAGATCTCCCTTGCACACTTATAAAGGAGCTTATGGGTGTCTCAGAATGCTCCACAGAATATACTGAAACAATTATTTAAGATATGAGAAGAGCTAAAACAAAGCATGAAGCAGGAAAAAAAACCCTTACAGCTCACGTTACTGTGATGCTGAAGAGGCCTCTTGGCTATCTGAAGCATTCTGCACGTTATTAAATTTGAGGATGTTTTGTCAATAGAGTTTGCTGATAACATAAAGGCAGTAGATGCTTGATGAAAGGGTTTGTATTATGTTTTAAACAATTTAACTGATGCTGCTCTAGGAGTATTGCAAATAATGAAATTTTCACTGTTGAAAATGTGTTGGGTTTTTTCTTTCCCTCAGGTCAGACAATAAGCTCAAGTCCTATAGGAAGACTTATCTTCATCTCATAGACTTTGCTGGAGCTATGTCAATTCATAAAATCTAATGATCTGGGGGGTTTCCATTGCCCTTTTTTTTTCCTGTGGTAAAAGAGTTTTCAGATACAAAATTGCTTTTATCCTCAAATTATATTTTTGAGGTAAGGTTTATCTCTTCTGCCAAACTTTTCATCACATTGTTATAATGCTTTGTAAGGCTAACAGATCCACACAGAGATGAAGATCAGACAACTCAAAGACAATTACGTATTCTTTGAAATACTATTAAATAAATTAACTCAAATTGACTTTGAGATAACTATAGCACAAAGATCTGCAAATTATTAGCAGGACATTTTCAGGTGACAGACTCAGTGGTTGTTATAACTAATTCATCACAGTCAGTTATGGATTTCTTTGTTTGCAGTTGTTTAGCCTGGAGAAGAGGAGGCTGAGGGGAGACCTTATCGCCTCTCTTCAGCTACTTGAAAGGCCATTCTAAGGAGGTGGGTGTTGGTCTCTTCTCCCTTGTGACTAGTGACAGGACTAGAGGGAATGGGCTCAAGTTGTGCCAGGGCAGGTTTAGATTAGATATTAGGAAGAATTTCTTTACTGAAAGAGTGGTGAGATATTGGAATAGGCTGCCCAGGGAGGTGGTGGAGTCACCACCCCTGGAAGTTTTTAAGAAGAGGATTGATGTGTTTCTTCAGGGGATGATTTAGGGGTAAGAGTAGTGTAGGGCTATCGGTTGGACTAGATGATCTTGAGGGTCCTTTCCAACCGTAATGATTCTGTGATTCTGTAATTCTCCTGTTCACTCTTCATCAGAATTAAAAGAGTTAAGAATTAGTTTAAGTGCCTTTATTAAAAAAAAACAAGTTTTCCATGTTCCTTCTCTTATCCTGAAACAGCCTTACAGAATATAAACCAAAAGAACCACTGCCCGCATCTCCCACTCCTTGCTATCACTGTTTTCAGAATTTACTTGCAAACTGCATAAACCTAATCTTGATTTTAAGTGCATATGCACTTTCCCTTTTAAAAATAGGTCTCTTATCGCAACTTCCTAATGTTTCATGATGCAACAGAGCTTCCCAGCAAAGGACACTGGCTCCCACAGCCTTCTCCTGGAGAAAACAGGAACCTGTCTCTTACATGTACTCTTCACTGGCTAAAAAACTGGCTGAATGGCCAAGCTCAGAGAGTTGTGGTGATTGAAGTTACATGTAGTTGGTAGCTAGTCACAAGTGGTGTTCCTCAGGGCTCAGTATTGGAGCCAGTCCTGTTCTACATCTTTTTCAATAATCTGGACGAGAGAATTGAGTGCACTCTCAGTAAGTCTGCAGATGACACCAAGTTGGGCAGGGGTGTTGATCTCCCTGAGGCCAAAGAGGCTCTGCAGAGGGATCTGCATAGTCTGGAGACGAGAAGGCTCAGTGGAGACCTTATCACTCTCTACAACTACCTGAAAGGAGGTTGCAACAAGGTAGGGGTTGGTATCTTCTCCCAGGTAACAAGCCATAGGACAAGAGGAAATGGCCTCAAGTTGTTCCAGGGGAGGTTCAGCTTGGATACTAGGAAAAATTTCTTCACTGAAAGAGTGGCTAAGCATTGGAACATACTCTTTAGGGAAGTGGTCAAGTCACCATCCCTAGAGGTGTTCAGAACAAGTGTAGATGTGGCACTTCATAACATGGATTAGTGGGCATGGTGGTGTTGGGTCAACAGTTGGACTTGATATCTCAGAGGTCTTTTCCAACCTTATGATTCTACTACAAAAACTCAGATGCAACTAATCTGTACTTGCAGATTAAAAATGCCTAATTTTAGCAGCTATAGCTTATGACCATCCTGTTCTCAATGAAATGAAAACTAGATTGCAATCATCACTGGTTTTTTGGTGTTTAATGAGCGAGGTAAGACATTCCCAGATGGGATTTGGTAGGTAGTAGCAACCATTGACCCCTGTCTAATATGATCTGTAACCATTTAAAGCATAGATTCTTACACTTCTAATATTATTTGCTTCTGAACTGTTTGTGACTTGTAAACGTGCAATGTCATTTTGGACTTAGAAGGCCACTGCTGTCTCTTTTGCTAACTCTATTCTGTGTCTCTGTGAATGATAAGCATTAAGTTTTGCCAAGTCAGATCTCTTATAAACGAGCTGGGATGCAAGGAAAGTAGTTCTCTTTTTTTTTTTTTTCCCCCAAGCCAGTCTACAAAAGCAGCAGCAGACAAAAACTCATGCAGAGCTAACTCCCATGAAATAGGCTTCTGGCCTCAATACAGTGTTAAGAAACATAAAAGGATGAAATTGATGTGTCTAGTCTCTGTAAGCTCTTTATCAACAGCATCACCTCACTGTTGGGCAGGCTGATGACAAAGAGGTGAAAATGTAACAAAAAGTCAATCACCACTCCCACCAAAAATTCTCCCCTATCCAGAATTGCTGCCAAGGGGCTTTACTAGTTAACAGGTATGAATCCCTTCTAATAATAATTTTTGAATATATCAGTAAGAAAAGCTAATATACAATAGCCATGAAATGGAACAGAAAAGACATTAGGGTTAAAGAAAACTGGATTTTGTTGGCACAATGTATAGAGCACAGAACTAAAAACTGATTAAGGAAATTAATCACTTATGCAACCAAGTGGAACTTTAACTATGGAGCAATAAAAACACCTCATATAAAGGGAAAGGCATTCAGGATATCCACTAATTCAAAAGACTGTTAATCTTCAAACTTGATAGTTAGAATGAACCTCCTCTCTTTAAACCCTAGGGGTTAGATATAGCTCATATGAACTGCTGAAATGAGAAAATGCAAGGCATGTATTAAATATCCCAGAGGCAGCAGTACTTAGTCCTTTAACAGGCATTCAGACTAGCTCTTTATACCTGAATGCTCTAGTGAGCTCTTTGTGTGTGCTGTAGTAGAAGGTATTTTTATCACGACATCAACAACTATATATCATCCCTCTTTTTCTTTTCCTAGGGGACTTTAATTTTCTACACTCAATACAAATTAATCTAAAAAACATTTCAGAAAAAGATTTGCATTCTCCTCAGGAAGAAAAACAAGTATTAAGAGTGTACACTTTCTATATGTTCTAAAGAGAAAAGTTTAGAGCAAACAAAAAAATTCAAGTTCATATAGAAATTGAGTTGCATGTCAGATTAGACAATACCTCAAAACCCCCAAATATTTGTAGAGGGAAATATGACATGTAAGTTCAATAGGATGTTTAGTTATGAAAACAAGGGAGAAGCAAAAGTATTTCACTGAGCTTCCACTGTGGATTTCTACAAGACAACTAATATATGCTTCTCTTGCAGTCAGAGAGCAAGAAAAATTCATAGGATGCAAAAGATCAAAACAATTTCAGATTGTCTCAGTGTCAGACAAATTAAACCCATTATTCATGTATGCCTTTGATTCTTTCAACTCTCAATTGACTTAATGGGAGCTTAGATGAATAGCTCAAAATCAGATGTCTTCATTGCAGAGAACAACTCTGTTCCTCAGGCTTCATGGGAGCGTGCCTTTCCAATCTAGCAAATAAATTCAGTTGCAAAGTACAATAACAGTTAGGGAACTTTAATTTAATTTCAATACGACTTTGACATCTCCGAGTCTTAGTGCAACCACACTTCGAGACCACCTACTTCATCAGCTCCCAGATCTATTCAGGGCACTGTACTTACAAAAGTACAAACAGTACTACTCAACTAGAGATAGTGGTAAGAAAGTAAAAATAAAAAAATAAAAAAAACCAAAATGACCTTTGTATGATATGTTACCTACCACTCATCTGGACTAAATGGAACATCTACTTTCAAGGACAGATTAAAGGTTATACCTAGAGCGTATTAATGACCAGAAACTCTTATTTATAACCTGCAGGTACAGAAATTCGTTAAACACTCGCATTCTGATACACTAATTGTACTGAATGCTCAAGTAATGCTTAAGGTCATGGATATGTATTGTGCTCGTTTTTTAAATCAGTAAAGAAAGTTAGGTCTTAATGTAACAACTTCTCACAGCTGTTTTAGCAGCAGCTGAATCTGAGGAGATAGACTTAAAACTCTCTCAAGAGGTGTTTGCTATTGTCTTCTACATGGAAAAAAAACCCCACAAATATTTAAATATAAAACCTTGAAAGATTTCAAGAGTAGAAGGAGATTTTCTTATGTAATTTCTTGCTTAAAGTCAACTCTAGCTCACATATACATAAGTATCAGTATAAATGATACTTCCCTCATTACCTTCACAGTAAGTACAGTGATCCATCACACACAACTTTCAGTACAATTAATTACTTATTGCCTTATAGCTGATATATTGCCTACATGCACGATGGCACAGACAACTGGATATCACACTGTAACTTATATCAGCTACTTCCATAAAACGCCTCTGTAAATTCACCAGAAAAGATATGAGGAAAATTGTAGGAATTGACAGTATTTCATGGAGAAACTCGAGAATTTCTAGTCACCAGCCATACATAGATATCACAGAATCACAGAATGTTAGGAGTTGGAAGGGACCTTGAAAGATCATCTAGTTCAACCCCCCTGCCACAGCAGGATTCCCTAGACCAGGTCACACAGAAGCGCGTCCAGACGGGTTTTGAATATCTCCAGAGAAGGAGACTCCACAACCTCTCTGGGCAGTCTGTGTCAGTGCTCTGGCACCTGAACTGGGAAAAATTATTTTTGTGTATTCACAGGGAACCTCTTATGCTTCAGCTTACAACCATTGCCTCTTGTCCTGTCACTGGGCTTCACTGAGAAGAGCCTAACCCCATCCTCCTGACATCCACCCTTCACATACTTAAAAGCATAGATGAAGTCACTCCTTAGTCTCCTCTTCTCCAAACTAAAGAGCCCGAGCTCCCTCAGCGTTTCCTCATAAGGAAGATGTTCCAGCCTCTTCATCATCTTTGTGGCTCTGTGCTGGACTCTTTCAAGCAGTTCTCTGTCCTTCTTCAACTGAGGGGCCCAGAACCGGACACAATATTCCATATGCGGCCTCACCAGGGAATTGCTTATAAAATACAACTGCAGTTAAAGATTCACTGTGTGCCAAATTAAAAGGTTCATTCTGGAGTAATAGATGTCAAAGGCTAGATCACAGAATTGTCATCAAGTATAGCTGTATTCAGAGACCAGAATTATATTAAGTGATTCCCGCGTTAAAATGTATTTTGTTCTTAACTGAGATAAAGCAGTAGAAATGGGCCAAGATAATAGTTTTCAATTAGCCTCCTTGTCTTTTTGTCCAATTGAAGAGAAAAGCCAGTGTGTGCTTTTAGGGCTGGGAAGTAGTAGTTAAATGTGTACCACCCCTTGAAACAGTTTCTGCTCTCTAAGCCTCCATTGTCTGAAACAGTGGGAAGCATGATTCTCAGCATTTGAAAGATGTAAGTGGGGAAAAAAAATCTGCAGTAATATAGATTCTAAATAGCCGTGACAAAAAAAATGAGCCATGGATTTTGCTCTTGGATTTAGCTTCCATTAGCTGGAGTCTATTCGAATTTTTTAATCTCATACTTCTGTTTTTATTGTCAGCTTTGGTACAGTAAGGAAGCTTTTCAGTGGAGATGAATACAAGCAGTGCAGATTTGCTGGAAAATATTTCTTTAAAGGCATTTGAATGTAAACCAACTAGAAAATGGATATTATGAACACTCAAGTGAAAGTTGTGGATAGCTGTTGCTCAGATGTCTTACATGAGTATGAAATGTTCCACTTAAAAATAAAAGGAAATCTTTAGGATTAAGTTTTTTATTAAGTGAGAGAGAAATATTGGAGAACTATTAGCTGTACAGACTAAACAACCACAATACTATAAAACAGAATCCAATATGTGTGGTAATTTCTTTTATAATGTAAAACACTTGCATAATGTATAGCATACTCTGTTGATTTAATAAAAGATGGAAAAACTGTGTAATCTGTCAGTCTGTACAGAGAAAATGAGGAAAGAATTGAAGTTATGTATGTATGATCATTGCTTTAGATTTTATGCTAGCAAAGAAAATGAACTTGGAAGAATTTGTATCTGCTTTTCTTAATTTTATTTTTCTCTTAAGTTTTAGTTTTCCCAGAGTGATGAGTAAAATTGGGGCCACCTGTTTTCCACTGGGCCTTTTTTAGTTTCTGTAAGTTCGTGATACAGCATGCAAGTATTCCTATCAGAGTTATTTGGGAAAGCTGTGGTGAGTTAACAAAAATTAAATAATTCAAATAACAAACTACTATTCTTTCTAAGATGCAAGGAAAATTTTACCAAAATGGCTGCTTTATGCTGGAAGCCATTGATATTTCAGAAAGAAACTCATTTAGTGGCATACAAAAGATTCAGGATATTTTAAAAATTGTATCCAAGTATGTTCTTTTACTGACCTGGATTCTTTTACTCTTTTGTTGCCAAGAGTGTAATGTGAAGCTTTCAGTTCGCTCTTCTTTCAGATACATTTTTGCATTTGCAAATGATAGCCAAACATTTCACAGAAACCAGTGGTCATCTTTAAAATTCATATTCATTCTCATTTGCTGACAAATGGTGATTAAAAAATGGAATTGTCAGTTAATGCCAAAATTTAAAAATCTATTTTCATTGATGCTTATGATCACATCCTGTTTTGCTGAAAATTTTGGATCCAGTTTTACTCCTTTTTTAATTTGACATCTTTTTTCTTTGTTTTTCTTTAATAGGGAGAAGAATTCCTAAACTACTGATTTGATTGATTAATCTGTTGATTGAAGGAAATATAAATAGTATTGATGAAGAGTGATTTTTAGTTTCATTGGTCCTTTCAGATGTATATCTGGGTGTATTAGAAGGTGTGTGGTTAGTAAGTCAAGAGGGGTTCTTCTCCCCCTTTACTCTACCCTGGTGAAGCTGCATCTGGAATATTGTGTCCAGTTCTGGGCCCCTAGGTTTAAAAAGAATAGGGATATGTCCAAGGATACATCCTTATGAGAGGAACAAAAATAAGGCACCAACTGTATTTCTCTATTTTCAGTGCTAAAATATCCCATTTTTTCCTTCTTAAATGACAAAAAAATAAGCTTTTTGTTTCTGGGGTTTGGGTGCGGGGTTTTTTTGTTTGTTTGTTTGTTTTGGGGGGGTTTGTTGTTGCTATTGCTGGTTGGGTTTGGGGTTTTTTAAATGAGCTATCAGTGATTTCATTTCCATTTATCAGATCTGTTTTGAGCATATTTTTTCCTCTACATAAGAAAAGGACTAAATGTTTCATTCAAAGTAGTGCTCTATTTATTCTTCCCAAATTTTACTCTTTTTTTGTTATTCTAGGTGATACTTTGGCATGCTCTGGTAATCCTACTGGAATCAATGGAGTAAGACCTTGTGCAACATCAGTGCAACAGGGCATTTACTGAAACATTAGACTCCTACTGACAGACCCCTCTGTGCTCAGGACAATGACCTTAATGCTTGTTCCAATCTTTACTAAAGTTAAGGACTGAAGTCTGCTCATGTCTACTTGCACTTCTTCAACTGAAGAGCATTAAATAACTTGCTGCTGGACTTTGAGCTTGTCTGTGGATGCCATGAAGTGCATACCTTATGACAATTTCACAATTAATAAAGTGTGATTGAAGCCTCCTTGCACATCGTTAAAAGTTCCATACTATGTGTTCATAGGTGAAAAGAAACAAAGTTGGCTTGTATAAATATATACAGTACTGCTCAAAGGTTGCATTTGACAATAAAAGCAAATTCATCTAGGGACTATATGTCACTTAAGACCTAATGCCAGAGAACCAAAGAACCTTTATGACAGGAAATTCTTATGGGAACTCAGGAATACATACATAGAGATAATCATATAATATATTACATATTACTGTAATAGAACTACATATATATATTCTATAACTATATAGAACTATAGAAGTGAGTTTTTAAAATAAAAGACCTAAGATGTATGAGATCATATGTGAAAACAATCACTCAACATCAAGATACTTTTCATAGTATCAGCTGAGCTGGACGGGACCCAATAGGATCATCAAGTCCAGCTCTTAAACCTATGCAGGACACCCCAAGAATCACACCATGTGCCTGAGAGCACTTCTTGAATTCCGTCAGGCATGGTCCTGAGGCTACTTCCCTGAGGAGGCTGTTGCAGATCACAATCACCCTCTGGGTGAGGAATCTTTTCCTCATCTCCAGCCTAAACCTCCCCTGGCTTAACTTCATCCTGTTTCCCCTAGTCCTATCGCTCTTGTATTTTATAAGCAAAGCTTTAATATAACTTCGTTCATAACTATACAGAGTTATTATTGCCTTCCTTAAAACTCCTCTTCTATAACAGTTCCAAAACTATGGGTTTGGGTGCAATGACTGATTTTTAGGGAAAGGACTAAGTTATAACTGAAAAATACCATCTTAAAATACTGTTTTGTCTTGTAAACAGGACTTCATTCCTATGCCACACATCAGGGCAAAAAGAGGGGTTCTCCTGCATTTTTACAGATCCACAGATATGCTGATTTTATTCTTATGTGTTTACACATATGTCTACAAAGCAATAAAGAGAAATAATATTCAGTGTTCAAATTGCAAGCCTGGGCATTGGAAACTATAGTTTCCTTTTTAGGAAATCACAATGAAAGTCTCAACTCCCAACACAAAACAGTACTTCTTCCCCCAGCACTCATGGGGTTGGTTATATTACCTCTTTTTTCTAATCCCTAGTTCATTAATATCCTTCCTCTTATATATACTGTCATTCTTTCTGAGTCTCAGACTTCTTTCATTGTGTTCTCCTATACTTTTATACACAAGTATTCTTGTCAGCTCTCCTCCTGTCCCATTCCTTTCTTAATTGTACCTTGGTTTCACAGCACCATCCTGCTTCTCTTGTGGATACAGAAGGAATGTTCTCTTTTTGCCTAGGGAACTGTTAAACTCCAGGATGAAGTCTTTGATACTGACTGTATATGATACTGATCTGCTTATACTATCAAGTCCTCCCAGATACTCTTTTAGTAATTAGTAACAATGTAGATAGGTCCTGAAACCTGACAATGAATGACAAAGAACAACAAGACATAGAATGGGCTGAGTTGATTAAATGTCTGGGGATCTTCTGCCCCTCTTACAGTTCTTGCTAGTCTTAAAGAGTGAATTCACTTAAACAAAAAGACACATTATGTATGCATGTAGTCTATAATGTTTTTAGTGACTCTGTAGGGAACCTATGGAAAATCACAACTGCTAAGTTTATACAAAACTCCAAATATAGTAAGTGTCATGCACTGTATTTATTCTGAGTGGTTTTGTGAAAAATCAGGTGTACAGCTCAACACTTCTTGCAGACTACTTTTTTTTTTAGTGGGGTAAAAAACAAACCAGCAAACAAATAAACCAAAACCCCACACTAATAAAAGTAAAAAAAAGAACAAACAAACACTAAGATAGAAAAAGTTCCTGGAAAATAACCTGAAACTATATTCTTATATTTAGCTTTCCAATTTTTTTTTAATGGTATTAAGACAACAAATATTTGTAAAAACAGATTTCATTTTAATGGAAGTAGATTTAATAGAAGAATACTTTTTTGACAAAAAAAAACTTTTGTGAAGCAAAAATCTGTATCACCTTATTTACCCCAAGAATTTCACTTTCTATTTGTGATTTGTCACAAATCTCTCAACTCCTTCAAAGGTAGAGGCATATTTAATTATCTTTTAAGATAAATAATTCTTTACTAGTTTCCTTGTTGAATCTCATAATCCTCTGAATCAATTATTTCCCCTAATTTCATGTCTTCTCTGTAGATTTGTCACAGCATTATCTCCTTTGGCTGGTGCAAACAGTACACACACACTATCCTCACTGCTCCTGGACAATCTTGCAAAATTCCATGCCCATTCTCCACTAAATTTTAATTTCTATTTTCAAGACCACTAATGATCTAACCTCCGTAACTTTGCTGAATAACTAATCCTATTGGACTGATAGGATTACACTCCAGTCTTTGTACTATACTATAGTCACTACAGTTCTCTGCAGATGGAAAGCAGCAACAGCAGTATAGCAAATAGACTTCCACAAGGTGCCTGCAGCCTGTACTTCACACTCCCAATAACCTCTTCTGTGTCAGCATTTCATGCACAGTTTTCTTTTTTACCCTCAAGTAAGCCCCCGATTCCCACTAACAGAGTGGATTTTCCTCCATTCAGCCCAGCTTTTCCACAGTGGTTTCTGGGTCCTAGAGCTACTGTTGTACATTTTCTGTAGTAAAGTGCTTTTCCCACCTGTGGGTTCATACAGCTGGAAAGACCAAATCCAATGAGTTTGCTCATACTGTCACTATTTTCCTGCCCTCAATTATTATCCAACTAATTCAGAAAAAAACCCAAACAAATAAAGAGGCTACTTTAGGTACTGATGTAAACATGGTTATATCCTATAAATATACAAAGCAAGCTAAGAGAAATAATTGACCTTTTAGGATTCAAACAGGCACTTAAGAACAAAGAGGTCCCAAGTTTTATAAAGTCATAGTTGCTCCTTCCAGCTGAGCACAACCTGCTCTGTTCACAAAGTTTTCTACTACACTACACTGGTAAGTTATTTCCACAGTGCCTAGAACACCACTTAAAGGATGTGAGTAAAATTTTTGTAACTGGGTTTATCTATAACAAAACAAAACACAAAGCTTGTACTACAGTTAAATCAAAAACTACATTCAAAATTAGGTAATTTGGGAAAAAAATTAAAAAAGGAAAGAAAAGAAAAAAACAGAGGATGGCATTTTATCCATACACATTTACAGGAATTGCTGGTTATCCTGGCAACCTGGAGCTAGGCTCCAGGCAGTCTCTAGATAACAAAATCATGTTGGGACTCTTATCGACACAAGTATGTTCTTATAAGACAAGTTTTTGATTTGAGATGTTAGAAGTATTTGGTACAACAGCTGTGAATCTCATTCTGTAGCAAGACTGAATTTGCTCTGCTTATGGACTCCCCATATACCTTATTAAATTGCACCAGTGAGGAACTGCAAGACAAAGTTCCCAGCACAGTAGTAGTGCTACAGGTATCTATGCTGTATCTTTTTTTTTTTATTCTAACATTTAAAAAAAAATCTTTTGTTTCTCTGTTATATAGTCATTGGCTTACATACAGCTAGACTTCATATGTCACTATGTAAACTTGGGGATTAGTAACCCCAAACCACAATCATTATTCTATTGGGGATGAGTTATAGAAACAAGCACATCCTAAGTCTAGTTATTTCATTTCGTGCAGTCACTGCTCTTTTTTCATATCCTGGAGAAGTCTTACTGTTTCTCCAATTTGCTATTTTATGTTTACAACTGGACTTTGTTTCTTTTGACAAAGGGCCCAATCCCTTTGCTTCTGTGAACTAATTAAAAAGTTTGAGTGCAGGTGAAAAAAGGCAACGTATGCAATTTCTCCTGTATTTCTAACCCTTTAAATGTTGGTCACTTATTTTTTTATGGTTTTAAAATTCAATGCACAGTATTCCTAAAATTTTAAGATTAGGGATGCAGAACAAATACATATTTGCCAGTTACATCAATAAAGGCCTAGCTTTAGGAGGAAAGAGGAAAACCATAAGGTGTCAGTAAGAAGAGAAAGGCATAGGGCAAATACATTCTAAAGAAATTAAAATGTCTTGAGGTCTACGCCAGTATGAAATCATTCCTGAAACCTCATGGTGTCAAGTCACCAGTGACATTCTGATACACAGGACAATGTATATTCATAATCTAAAAGTTAAATCACTAACTCAAGACAGTGGCAGAGGGAGAACTGAAAACCATCAGAACAGAAAACAGATTATATCATCCTGAAGCAAGAGCAATCTTTTTTTTTTCCACAGATCTTTAGCTCATGCTACCTGGAGAACACCAATGGCAATATTCCACTCCCCAGCAAGAATATACAGTAACAGCCAGTAAGATTTGAGATTTGATATTGAGATGATACCTGCTACCACAATGTCCATGCTCAGATGCTTGCCTCAGCATTTATTGTATCTATAAATAACACTGATATAAACCATTGATCAGATTTAGCAAACTAGCTGCTGAAAACAGTCACTGGCTTAATGTAACAGACAAAGAGCAAGTGAGATTATTTAGATCACTTATTTATAAAGTGGCTCAAATTATGTGTTATAAATAAGCATGGGATTTGACTTGTCCTGTTGACCAGCTCGCTCAAGATAATAATGATCAATTCACCCTGAAATGCTGTATATCAAGTACAATTGATTTCTGCAACATGAGAAAAGGAAACAGCATGATAAAAGGAAGTGCATGTTACAGAAAACCTAGGTATAGCAATTGAGCATTGAGGCCAGATTATGTTGTTTTAGTATTAATTGGATACTATGAAAGACAAACCACCACAGCATAACTTAAAGGTAATGCTTTTCTCAATGGTATAACCTAAAGCAGAACCTACTAGTTAGGCTTTTGCCTTATTCCAGGACTTTTAAAATCATCAACTATCTGCCTTTGTAGGCACCCAATGATGTTACCTCCTGGTCAGACTGGTGTTTGTTTTTTAGCTAGATAGTAATGCATGCTACAATATGTGGCTACACTGCTGCATTTAAGAGGTCACTGGTTTACCATCAAAAAGGTCACAAAAAGCAACCACACTGACTGTGATCCTCCTCTGAATCCCTAAGCACTCGACTGGTATGACTTGGGAGGTAAAAAAAAGTGACTGGAAGGTTTTACTCAGTAGAAGGTTTCCAAGCAACCTTGCACAGTTGAGCAGCCTCAAGCAAAGGGAACAATGGCTATCTTTGGCAAGGATCCATTAAAGGGAAGCCTGCAGCAACACCATTGTATTCTCACCACCAGCAGCTATAAATACAGGCTACATTAAACAGGATAAGAAATAAAAGAAAAACAAACCTGGGAGTGAGGGGAGCAGATGGCTCTGCAGAATAATGAATCTTTGCCATCGTTTTAACTCCAATTCTTGCAGACTATACTCAAAAGCTTAAAAAGCTCTGCTTCAAGTAGAAAACTTTGTACTGTAATATTTCTAATACATTTAGAGTTTTGGTCTAAGCACAGTCCTGACATACAGCAAATGTAACTAGGTGTTGTGAAATTGCCAGTCTCACAACGCATTAGTGGTCCAGCTCCTTAAGGCTATAATTTAGATCCTTGCTGGGACATTTTAAGGTAGGTCAGGCTTGGTCTTTCTCATTCTTATCTCATGCTTACAGAGGATTTCCCAAAATATACAAAATCCAGTGCATACACATGAGTGAATTGGTAGTGGTTCTGAAGAGATGCAACTTGGATGCCAGACAGCTAGCTATTCAGTGGTTTTAGACTGCAAATTGCAAGACAGGTGGAAGAACTAAGAATATATTTTTTCTTTATTAGCAGTATTTCTTACAGCCATATTTTTTATAATGAAATTGCTAAAAAGCTTTTCCTTTCAGGCACTGCATTCAGATTATTTATATGTGGCAACCTGATATGAAATCCTACACTTTTTTACAATTAGCATTTATGATCAATGCACATAAGCCTTAAAGTTTGTCTCCTTCTTTTTAAAAAGAAGCCTGATGTTTTAATCAAAGAGTTTGTAAAGGAAATGCAGTATGTAGAAAAATAATGTAGATAATTTTATTAAATAAATTACTCTAACTGGGCATCCTTTGAACTCTCACAGCTTCTACACAACTGATTTTCTTTTCAGCAAATGCCCAACCATAATTAAAGAATATTTGAGTTTTGCAGAAACACAGAAACTTTTAATACCAAAGAAATAACTGAAAATTCCCAGTATGTTTGGTACCACCTTTAGTTTCATATTTGGCATTAAATAGTGGAGTTTATTTCCTACAATGTCAATGGCATTACATTTGCAAGAATCATCACTTCCATTTCCTTGGAAATAAAAAGGAAAAAAAAAGGAGTTGTGAAAGGTAGAGATCTGAAAACTAAAATATCGTGGATTTTCCTTTTAAAATAAAATACTGGACAGTCTGTCATGCTCTGGTAGGCTCAGAAAAAGCATGAAGGAACAAATTACTCAGCTGCCATGCAGCAAAAATAATCTATAGATAAGGGAAGCCAATTTACAGGCCATGGCTGAAGCATTGTTCTCGTACCAGGAGAAGTGTTGAGCAGTACAATTTAACATTCACTCACCCAAAAGAAATAAATTAAGACATGCAGTGCTGATCACTTACATCTGTTGCCACAGAATTTTTTGAAAGTTGAATAAAATTTAAAAATTTCATAAGGGGGGAAAATAAACCCAAGTAATTTTAACCCCTGCTTTTTTATTTTAATCAAATCAAAATAACTTAGAAAATATTTGTCTTAGCTCTTTAGAGCAATAAAGACTGTAACTTCTGATGAGCTTCCCATTATGCAAACATGCTCTCCCTGCATAACAAATGTAAAATAGCAATTTTTTTACATTATTCCAAATAAGAGTAGAATATATATTTCTCTGCCTTTCTATTACCATATTACTGCAGATGGTGATGATGCATAATCAGATTTAAGAGTCTCATTCAGATCAATTTCTGTATTTTCTACCATCATTTAACCATTTAGATTGTTTGCAAACTGTCTTTAATATACAGAAAAGACATTAGAGTCAAGCTGTGCTCATTCAGGCACACAGAGAAAAGCTTTACACAAACTGAAGTTATTGTACAGGTAGTTGTTAAATTATTATGCTTGAAAACTTAACTTGCAGAAGTTTGTACATAAATTGAATCTTTAGTCTAAACTTAGGTTACAGGACTTTTTTAGTGTCTTTTCATCAGTGTAAATAGTTATTGCACAGTTGGATTATTTTTTTTTCCCCCTTTGAGCTTTTACCATCTAATCAGCCCAGAACCCAGATTAGGACTGTCACGTTGCGTCAGGAGTTTACAGTGAGTGCTCACTAGAGTGCCTTTAATCCTCCAAGGTTTACTCAAATGTCACAACCATCTGGAGGAAAAGGAGACTCCTTGCCGGGTTCCACTGACCACAAATTATTTGTAAGGAGAAAAAAAAAAAAAAAAAAAAAAAAAAAAAAANAGAAAGCAAAATGCTAAATATTTTTTTCCCCTTCCCCTCAAACACACCAAAACACATCCATAGCAGTAATTCTGATACCCGGAACAAACTCAGGAACAACTTGAGAACTTCATTCTAACTACTAAAACATATTAGATGTATAAGGTCATTTTTGTTATCACAGGCCCAAAAGAGCAGATAACACAATAAAATGAGAGTATTTCAATGAAAACTCAATCCTACATATTGGAACTATTTTTTACAATATATAAATGTCTTGTTTGGATTGGAGACTCATTATTTGTGTTCTTTGTAAGACACTCTGAACCTACATTCCACGTTTGAAAAAAATCACAGATTCTTTACTCAAGACTTTTTACTCCTTTGTAAGTCAGAGAAACTCAAAAAAATCACTGTGACAAATCTAAAATGACATAAATAAATGTATGTTAAGTAACAGGGAGCTCACATTCTTAATCCTTTCCTCCAAGGAAAGACACTTTCATATCTGGCGTGGACAAAACTGGAAAGCCAGCTGCATCCCATTCTTTAAGTAACAGCATCTGCAGCTGCACTTACTTTCTATGCACCACTTAGAAGTGCTTACCCATGTTTAATATTAATCTTTCATTTTAAAAATTATGAAAAAATAAGGAAAGAAATAGGTATTGTAGGCACTTTTGCTCCACTTCTGCTATATTTGTCAATATGTATGGCATTCCTGTCACTACTTCCTGCTTCTTCTCTATACAATATTTCATGGTTTAAAAGCAAAGGGAATGTGAAAACGCAACAGAAGTGGGGAGCTTCCCATGGTCATTATCAGAACTGAAAGAGCTTTTTTCCAGTTAAAGGCATATGTCAAATGTATCTTTGACCATTCATTTTCTGCAACCCAACTTTCATGATTGCTCATTTAGATGCCATGGTATTGTTTCAACTGACTAGGTAAACATTAGGGTTAGTTACTCAAGGTGACACTGGATTACATGGAATTGCAGTAGAGTACTCTGGTTTCCTATACCTACTTAGCAAAATTTCAGCCAAATTATATACCTAGTTGCAATATGTTCAGTTAGTCATCTAAGCTTTTATTCTCTTAAGTGGATTCCTTGACCTCCAGTATTTAAATTCATGAGCTTATAAATACCACAGTGAAAATTAGAGGAAAAATAACTTTCAGAAACAAAGACAACCAAGTCTTACCAATTTCGTGTCTGCTTTTGCTTTACAAGCTGCAAGCACTACTTACAAGCTCAGGAGACCAGTCAAGAGTCAAGTAATGAGAACTAGCCTATACTTTTTGAGTAGTGTGAAAAGACACCATAGTCCTCAGAGTCCAGAGGAGATATTGGATGTTAACAGCAATCTTGTAAACAGTATTAAAACACAGAAATTATCTAAGCTTATCATTCATGGGAATAATTTATTTTAAGAATAATAAATTTTCTTTTCCCACTTTAGCACATTTATATAGCCATAATCTTTAGACCAATAGCTACAACTCGTTCTATGTTCTAGCAAAATCATACAACCCCTTTCAACTTTGACCTAGCAAAGTTGTGACTATCTATAAAAAAGGTAAAAAACGTCATCAGAGAAGAAATATGTACTAATTAAATTACAATCCACTGAAAAAGTAAAAATAATACAACAAAAACTTTTCCACTACATTCTGAGCAGGAACTGCATAGGTTCAGTGGAGCAAAGGTATTCCTACATGCCTATGTCATGCCAGTAGCAACTAGGAAACCATTCAACAAACAAGCAGATGTTATGTTCCTTCAATTTTGTACAAAAGCTAAAACATACAAGCAACACAAATGTGATAGCCCAGCATAATGACAGATGTTACCATCATGTTCTCTAAAAGGCAGTAATGAAGAAGGTTCAGACACTTCTTGAGTGCACAGAGAGTTCATCGTCTTTTAGCCAAAGTCCATTGACAGCAAGATCACTATTAAGATGTGGTGTAATCCAAACAGTTTAGATGGAATTAAATTAAATGTGATCATTGTATGAGGGCACTTTGCATATATAATACAAACACTGATTACAGGGATCTCATTTCAGCAAAGTCAGTATCTGCTTAATCGATGTTTTACCACAAGTAAGACTCACAAGCCTGTAGTTACCTGAGTCATCCCTGTTGCCCTTCTTGAAAACCAAGACAATGTTTACCCACTTGCAGTCAACTGGGACATCTCCAGATTCCCAAGAGCAATTGAAAAATGATTGAGCATTGAAACATCATGCACTGCTCCTATCAGACTTCACACTAATGTAATTTGACTGTTGAAATCTGTTCCACAGACAGCATTTACCTATATATCCTGGCTAAACAATCATGTTTCTACTCTAAAATTCTTGTATTTCTCAGCTTCAACAGTTGCTTTTGAATGAATTGTTTAATATCTTGAGAATAAATTGTAACTATGCTATGACTAAGCTATTACTGCTTCATACACTGAAAGTAGATGATAAAACAAAACAATGGACATACATCATAATATTTAAGATAATTAATGTACATTATTGGCAATTTTTTAAAAAAATACTTAAGTGTCAGAAATGTTCAAACATTTTGCTAATGCATCTTGTTAGCTTTGAAAAAAGTAATCCCAGATGTTTACCTTTTGGTAAAGCACATCTGATAAAAATGAAGATAACTCTTAAATGTAATATTTCCATATCAGTGACACAATTAGAACGTTATAAACCTCTTGAAAAGGCACAAATCAATAATCAGGTTCTAACATCAGTGAGGTCCAGATCATTAAAGCATGAATATTTTTAACCCTGTTTAGTCACCAGACTCATCATGCAACCTGTCTGCTTCTTCAGGAGAAGAACAAAACAATCATGAGTCCCAGTAACATGCATTGCTCCCTCCCAGCTCTCATCTTAAACAAAAAGCCCAAACAATATTATCAATGTGAAGATATTTCTACAGATGTCTAAGATAAGGTAGGAAATATGTAGAAAATTATACAATCAAGGCAAAGAAGAGTAAGCCTATGTATGATATATATGAATAGAGAAATAAAACAGTGGGTAAATATAGCAAGACACCAAGCATCATGTACTGTAACCAACTCCTCACAGAAAGCAATTTACGATTCAAAAATTCTCAAATTTTTTCCACACTGCAATGAAAAACAAAGTTTCTAGCACAGACTTACTGTTTCTCTGATAAAATGAAGAGAGAAATGAAGAGATTGAGTCCCCTCACAATAAGTTTTGTACATATTTCCTATTTCCATCCCATTTATATCTATAATGATCATGTACAACATATAAAACTTATACAGGGACTTCTTCTACAAGAAGCACTTAAAATGCTTACAAAAAGAGGCTGGTTTATTAAAAAAAAACAAAACAAAACAAAACAAAACCTGTGCAAGAACACCAAGAAAAGAGATTTAAGACTCCTTCAGTCACTGGAGAGATGTCACTCGGGGGTACTCTGGAGAAAAAGCACATTCCCTCCTGAGTTTCCCCCAGAAACAGTTGTCTGCTCTCCACTGACTGTTACCTTGCAATGTTAGTCAGCTCTACCTATTTAAACTGAATGATAGGTGAAGAGTAAAGGAAGTACTTATAATGTTTTCTTTAATTATTAAACAGCTTTTTAGTGTAATCTAATTCACATTTGTTATATGCACATATTTCACTTATCAAAACTTTCAAATGAATTTCAAAGAAAAGCATTAGTGTGACCTTATCTAAAGTGTCCTGCTTTGGCAGGGGGGTTGGACTTGTTGATCTTTCTAGGTCCC
The DNA here is from genome assembly GCA_013399015.1 of Galbula dea. NCBI lineage: Eukaryota > Metazoa > Chordata > Aves > Piciformes > Galbulidae > Galbula > Galbula dea. Next base: position 237,802 of record VWZX01007813.1, read on the forward strand.
TTCCAACCCCTAACATTGTATGATTCTAAGAAAGGCAGTTACCTGAAGGATTGACCTTGTCTGGATGCCAGCTGCCCACCAAGTCACTCTATCACTATGCCTCCTCATGTCCACAGAGGAGGGGAAAATACGACAAAAGACTCATGCCTCAGGATCACTCACTGATTACCATCACAGGCAAAACAGACTCAGCTTGGGGAAATTAGTTTGATTACCAATCAAACCAAAGACGGGTGATGAGAAAAAAACCCCAAACCTAAATCTTAAAACACATTCTCCCCACCCCTCCCTTCTTGCCAAATTTGACTTTACTCCCAACTTTCTCTACCTCCTCCCCTTCTAGTGGCATAGAGGGTTGGGGAATTGGAGTTGCAGTCAGTTCATCACAGGTTGTCTCTGCTGTTCCTTCTTCCTCAGGGGAAGACTCTGCACACTCTTCCCTTACTCCAATGTGGGGTCCCTCCCATAGGAGATAGCCCTCCACGAACCTCTCCAACTCGTTTTCCACAGGTTACAGTTCTTCACAAACTGCTCCACTGTAGGTCCCCCATAGGGTCACAAGTCCTACTAGCAAATTTATTTCAGCGCCAGCTCCTCTCTCCATAGGTTGTGCCAGGAGTCTTCTCCAGCACAGGCTTCCCATAGGGTCACACCTTCCTTTGGGCATCCATCTGCTCTGGTATCGGGTCCTCCACTGAGCTGCAGGTGGCTATCTGCTCCACCGTTAACCTCCATGGGCTTCAGGGGGACAGCCTGCCTTATCTTTGTCTTTACTATAGACTGCAGGGGAATCTCTGCTCTAACACCTGGAGCACCTCCTCCCCTGCTTTCTTCACTGACATTGGTGTCTACAGAGCTGTTTCTCTCACATATTCTCACTCCTTTCTTTGTCTGTAGTTGCTGTTGAACAAGTGGTTCCCACCCACCCTCCACCCCCCTTAAATATGTTATCACAGAGGTGCTACCACTGCTGCTGATGGGCTTGGCCTGGGTCAGTGGTGGATCTGTCTTGGAGCAGGCTGGCACTGCCTCTATCGGAAGCCACCCCTGCAGGCCCCCTCCTACTACCAAGCTTTCTCATGCAAACCCAATGCAAACAGGCAAAATTGCTATCGGACAAACAGTTCCAGATGATATTTATTCACCACCACTTAACCAGATCATCAGCAATTACTTCTGACGCACAATGGCACTCAAACACAAGAAGCACTTCAACTTACCATTTTTGAGCCTGTGATAAATTTGTGAATTAAGGGATATATATAAAGCGCTTTTCTTCTAAATGTTATTTGGCTCACTGAAAAGCATGAAAAGCTTCTTTTGTAATCTAAAGTGCATTCCATATTTGTATAAATTTCTTCTGTTTTCTAGTAAAATAGAACTTTCACAGAACAGAAAAACATCTTTCAGTGTAAATGTCCTTCCTCAGACTACAAAAAGGAAAATACAAAAATGTACAGGGAAAATGGTTTTAACTTCATGAGAAAAGAGATTTGTTTCTTTAGGTATGTTAAACACGAAGTGAATCCTGATTCTTCCAAATTACTTCTAGTGACTGTTATATTGTCGGGTTTGAGCTTTTTCATGATCTTAAGCATTACTTTATAGCAATAATAACAAAAGTAAGTAGTGGATTCACTGATGTTACCTCCCTCTGGAAACATTTCACAGGTGTTAAATTCCTTGCGCATTTTAATTTCAGGAAACAGAAACTGACAGCACAGAGCGAACCAGCCAAAAGACACATTATGCTGGGCTAAAATTAAGACAGCCCAGATGAGTAAACACTATCAACACAAAAGACTACAACAGGTACTCATAAATCATGCATCAGAAACCAAATATTGGCTGGAAGAGAGAGAAGGAAAAGAATAATGACACAGTTGGTTTTCATTAAAATGGAAAAAAGCCTGAAAATTCTGGGTGTTTGACACACGGGCATAATTTCAGTCATCGATATGACATCAGTTGCTATAAACCATAGCAGTTGCCCAGAGAGTATCAGATTCCACTAGGAACTTCAATTTTATTTTTAGAACATTACAATAGAAAGAGGGCCCTATTTTTGCAACAACAATCAACAAAACTTTATTTTATGGCAGCATGGCAGAAAGAAACAATATGCCTTCTAAACATAATTACTAACCCTGTCAAGTTAATACAGTCAGTAGTGTTCCGCTAGATTAAGCTTTCGGGTGGATGAAAACAGCTCATTTTATCCACTTGCTATTCTACTGAAGTTAATTCCTGCCTAAATAAAGAGTGACAAATACTGAGACCAGTTCTTACTTTCCAAACTCATGCAAAGAAGTATATTAAAATACAAAGAAATCCAAATAAAGGAAGGTAATCAACTGGATCAAAGTTCAAAGTACTGAATCTGAAGGTGAATAATTAATTTTAACTGGTAAGATACTGATGAGGGCAGAGTTGAGTTAAAGACTTGGAAGGAAGAAAAATAAATAAAATCATGAAATATAAAGAGACTTTTATTAGACAGATTTTTACTAAGTTCCTTTATGACTATAAACTACAAATATGATATAATTAATTTAAAATTAATTTAAATATAATGTTATTTGTAGGGAGATGGTAAGAACAGTTGAGATGGATGTATCCTTACCCTTTATTTATATCTATATAAATACAGAGATATATAAATGTGTATTTTGATATTTGTGTTATTTATACCTGGAAAACTAGACTATTAGTATGTACATTGTGTTCTACTTCTCTACAGGAGTTAGTACCAAAGTACAACAGTTCTGAGACCAATAACACTATCACCTGTTATGTAAGTACAAATGGCTGACAGAGAAAACCTTCACTGAATGCATTCTTTCAAACATTCTATGAAATACAGCATTGAAGTCCATGTAAGTAAAAGAAATCAAAAAACACCAGTATGAAGTTATGAACGTCAACAGTTTCCATAGGAAGCAGACTGAATAGGTTGGATGGCAGCCTTTTAGAAGGTATCCATAAGATATTTAAACCAATGTTTGGAAAAAGCAAACTTCAGAAAGAAATCAATCAATAATATTCAGAATTACTGGGATCGGCTTAGATGCTAAAGGCAGCTATACTCATCCCAGGTACACTACCAAATCACTACATTCAATTGTTTAAGATTTATTTATATTGTTTATTACAGTTTTATACCTTTATGATTTAATTGTACTTTAATGTCACAGATAGGCTTTATAAAATGAAAATCATAGAATTATCAGGATTGGAAGGGACCTTAGAGGTCATCTAGTCTAACTCCCAAATGTGTTGGAGCCAGAAAGAATTTTCCCATGCAATTCCCAATGAGCTCATCTTGTAGAAGCAGTTCTGCTATCCTCTAAATTAGGCTACTAGGCAATGCCAGTAGCCATGCCAGATGCTTGAAACTGTGAGTGTATGATCAATACAAGAAGAGAGATTGTTAGCTCGGCCAAATGAGGTAAACATTTTGCCCATGCTTCACACCATCTTTTCTAAGTGACACTTTATGATGATGGGGAATGTGGGAATAGCCACCAGCATTCAGACAGATAGAAAGCCCCATTTAATTCCTCGCCCTATGGCAAAAACCAAGGATACCTGCATGCCACCTCTGTGATCTGCCATACGAAGGCTCAACGCCAATTTGCTAGAGGACACTTTGCTATAAAAAGCAAAATACTCATTGATTTACTGAAAAAGGCTATGCTTGAATGCTTTTTTTGTCAGAAGTTGTTCTACCCTACAAAGCAATAAGGAAGATTCAATGAAAGAGAAAAAAATAAGGTAGTTCAGACCAAATCAAGAGAAATATTAATTTTATCAGTAGAACCTCGTGCTTCCTTCAAGTTATGTGATGTTGCAAGAATGCAAATGAAAGCTGTTAAAAGAAAAGAAGTAAAAACAGCTGGGTACAAAACTGACACGGTTTGGCTAAGATAAGAAAGGGAAAGTTATAAACTTAACACCTGCTACTGGGAGTCTCCAAATCCCCAAAGTTCTGCAGGGAGACAGCTTCGGCAGCGTCATTCTGACCACTTACTGTCAATTGACAAGACAAAATATTTATAGTTTGATTTACTGCTCCCTAAATAAGAGCAATAATGAAAGCAGTAATACCACTATTAGCACTTACCTAATTAGCACTTACCTAAACAGCAGTGCTAAGTTTTTTGTCTGTCTCTAGACATCAACTTCGAAGAGGTAGCTTAAAAAAATGAGATCCTGAGATATGCTCACTGTTACTTCCACCTCCTAGCTATTTTTCATCCTTCAGAAAATACAAGTGTTCAAATCTGTTAAGAATGGCAAACCTATCTGTTAAGCACAGTATTGCAAAATGCAGAGAACATAAAAACATTCAAAAGGTCATTACAAATTTTCTTTAATCTGATAACTTCAAAGGGGCTCAATTCTGCCACATAGTGCCTTTTAATCGATGTCTGCTTATTTAACACTAAAAACATGACTTTTCCCACCTTTTCTTTTTTCCTTCTTGGAATAAAGACTGACTACATACAGTTTTTCACAAAACTTCACAGTTAACATATCAAATATGAAAGCCTTGTCTAGAAGGTACACAGTTCAAGTATGTTTTCTCAAGGAAAAGGATATGCTAGGAAAAGTATTACCTAAATACACAAATGCTTTAGCCAAAATTCCAAAATTAGACACCAAACTGTCAGGCTTTATCTGAGTAATACATTGAAAGTTTCATGAACTGCCTTTCAAAAAGGAAAGAAATATCCTCAAGAAATGCTTTAATTTCCAGAATGAATAAGTTCTTAAATATTTGGTCAGAACAATTCCCATATGTACCAATGAAATACTTACTGCTTTAAGAACCAAAAGCATAGTTTTACACAGGCTAACTTTTTTCATGCTTTGGTTGCTTCACTGATTTTAAGTTAAGAGAATTTTGACATACTTGTCACAAGCAAGAACTATAAAAACAAATCTGAGGCAATATATATTGCACTGAAAGCATATTGGAAGTTGCTTGAATTGTTGTAACAGCTAATTTGAACATTTGCATTAATTGGTTACTAAAGGTTAACATGCTTTAAGTGACAGACAGGAAAGTATGACTGTTTCAGTGACACATTAAAGTCATTTTAATAATCAATAAAGGGTTTTATTAGTTTTTTCCATCTTGCACTGATAAGAACACTGGTATGGCCAGCTCTGTTCCTGAGTTCCTCAGAAGATTGTGAATATTTTTTTTGTCCTAAATGTAATCAGAGTCAGAGATTAGGTTAGTTTAAATTACTTCCTGAATAAATTTTCTAGGAGCTAGATCCAAGAAGATAATCAGGAAGAAGACAGAAAACCAGTTTCCTTCCTCCATGCAAAAAAAGAAGCACTAACACAGAGAGAGAACAAAGATGGCCAATATGTATCACAAAATAAAAGATGATGAAAAAAAAGAGATCAGTGAATCAGAATAAAAAGATTAAAAATAATAATGGATTGAGGATTTAGAGGCGTGTCCCTAACCTGTACAGCTTGGATAAAAATACCCCTGTGATCATAAGGAAAAGTAGAAGAAAGAAAAGTAAATTCATTAAGGGCACTTAGTGTTAACAGTATCCGCATTCCACAAACTCAGTCATTGAGATTTTATCAGTTGTGGGAGCCTAAAATCAAGCCTCTGTAAAATTATGCAATTAGAATGCAATGACCTCAAGCATGCCAAACATCTAGAAAATCCCACTGAGCTGGGTGGCTTTGGTTGGTTGCTTTTACTTATTTATTTTTCCTTAACCTACATACTTACTACATCCAGATTCTTATTACTGTTAGCTCAAGACATGGCCCTTAATAGATTTTTGATAAGCATCAGACCAACTTGTCCAACCTGCTGCAAGTCAATGACTTTTCTTCAAGCTGCAATAAAGACCAATTCCAACAGATGCTGCTGTCACTACTGGTTCACAAAACACATCAAAACATGAAGTACACGCAAGGATAGAGATTAAAATCTCAAAACACAGCCATATTGCAAAGAAAGATTAAAATGATAACAACAAAAGAAATCATCTTAGTCTCTATGGACAGTAGAAACAAGAGAAGAAATATCTTTTCAACTACTGGAACAATACCACACAGGTGTCTTGAAAAACTGAACTCCCACCTTCAAAGCATCTTCTCCTTAAAGAGAATATAGTCCTTTAACTTTCCAGAGTGTACTCATTTAAACAATAAACCTTTACTGTTTTCATTTGCACTTTTTTTTTTTTCCCCACACACCTTGAAGTCTCATCATGCCAGCAGAACTGTATTATTTAAGTTCAAATAGTTTTCAGCCACAAAATGTGACAACACAGTAGACTGTCAGGGTAGTAAACTACAAAGAATGTGAGAACTTCTGACCAGCAAGAATGAGCAGCATAACACTGAACAAATCAACATGTCTCCTCAGGCTCTCACTTCCCATATTATCTGTGCATGCTCTTGAGATCAGGGACTGTCTTGCTGTGTGGTTGCCAAGTGCTCAGAAAGCAGATTTCTCTGAAAAGCCACTGGCGTCTATAGTATAATACAGTAATATAGTAATGACTTGTGCTTAAAAGGGGAAAAAAATGGGTTGCATTCTTGCAATGCAAGGGAGTTATTCCCAGTATCTCCAGATAAATTGCATCTGACAAAGCAGTACTCACGCAAACACAAGTCACCGACATATAGTCTCTTCTGGTATGCCACTAAGACAGAAACATTTTTGGGTGGTGTCCAAATCACCCAGCTATTACAGTTTTGGTGGTGTCATAACTGAATTTCTTTCTTTGGGAAGTTTGCTGGCTAGCATGAAAAGTCACTTTACAGCTTCACGTCTACTTTTTGATACAGTAGAGTCTAAAAGTGAAGGTCATACATGCTGTCTAGCAATTCATAGCTGAAACTCTTCATTTCCCATAAATATGCAATAACTTCCTAGCAAACTGACCTACATTATCAAAACAACATCACAACATTTGTCTGAAAATGTATTATGTTTGCATTTAGTCCTTTTTTTCACCTCATATTCATGTTTACTGACAAATGTAGACCACAGAACTGGAGCAGAGGATGAAAACTTGCATTTAGTCCTTTTTCCACCTCATATAGAGCCCTTCCCAAATCTTCGTTCGCGAAGCCTAGCCATGATCTGATGATGATTCATGTTTACTGACAAATACAGACTATAGAACTGGAGTAGAGGAAGAAAGTACACTAAATAGTTTATTTTCTTACACGTCTACACTTTCTAATAAACAGTTACAAAGTAGCTTTAGTGCCTTTTAAGATTTACAAATAAATAAAATGACCTAGATAAATAATTCTTTTTCAGGCCCACATATACAATTACTCCTGTAATTGAACACTTACCTTTGACACATACAAGAACTCATTTAAGAGACTCATTCTCTCTTCTGTTCTTCTGAAACATCTTTGGTAAACAGAGTTAAATTTCTGTTTAAAAACATTAACATGAAAGTCAGCTTTGGCAAGCTTTTGATGTTTATGCCTGTCTCTTAACTGTGGATCAGGCATATATGCCACTCATCTGATATGGCTTTTCCTCATTTTTGTGCCCAGAAAATGTGCTTGACACTTCTGACATGAAAATGATTAATTAATAGGGAATTCTAGGAGAAACTATAGTAACTTTTCTATTCTGTGGTTTATTAGTATATATTTTTTCTTTAAGAAAAAGCATAACATATATCATCTGACACAGAATTTATTGTAGTATTGTATTAACTCTGTTTTATGTGTTCATCCAGTGAATAACAAGTGCTGATATGGTCATTCATCATGCTGTATGTTTCTGCTATATTAGATCACAGCTTCATCAGCTGCAGTGATTCTTTGCCTAAAGTAAGCTGGTTTGATTTGGACAGAGATTAGAGAAGTTATCTAAACTTGTTCCCGTTGGATGAAAAATGAATACCAAGCAATTTGGGAATCATTCAAAATTGTTCAATTTCTAATCAACAAGTCATGTTCAGCAGGCACATGATATTACCAGAAACAACTATACTGATGCAGGAAAAAAAAGGTAGTAATTACTTTCATGTTTTAAAGTATCAGTCAGGGAGATGCCATATTCCTCCATTGAGTTTATGCCACCTGAAGGAACTACTCTATCATGCTATCATAAAAAAGACCTTTTCAACTTTACTAGAAGTTTGTTGTGATACTTCCATTCAGAAAATATGAACTGAAGTGATGATCATGCATTTTATCAAATTAATTTTTAATTTTTCATGTTTCAATGTATTAATGCTGCTAACTCAATACTTCAGCACAGGAAATACAGAGTTTTGACAATCTGTACAGCATATGAAAAAAAGTGTACAAGACAGGACTTTTCAATATATTGACATTTCCTCTAATCTAAACTAAGGATGACCATGAACAAGAGTTGTCACTATAATGCCTTACCAAAAATCAGCTTCTCCCATGTTTGTCTCATATCTATCCCAAGATAAAGAATGGCAAGTGAAACAAAACAGCAACTTGTCAGCTTTTGACAGAGAACATATAGCACTGAGCAAGCTATGTAGGTGATTTACATTTCCCTTTTTATTAACTAATGCAGTCTTCTCTGGTCCATTTGTTAGTTTACTTTATATGAACATGGTGGATATACTATGCAATACTAGTGGTACAACATATTTCCAATCAAGCTAATTTCCTCTTCACAGTGTACTATGATGGGGTCCTATTTTGGACTGCTACAGTTCCCTATCTTTCCTACTGGAACATTGATCTCTATGGAATGTGAAAAAAAAAAATCTATACTCATTGAATGCACAGAGTAGCACCACAGAATATACATGATTTAACTAAACTTACAGCATCCATAGCAGATAGGATCTCATGGTACTCAAACAGACAAAGCAACAACAGAAAGAGGAGAAACATTAAAAAACTGGTGGGGAAAAAATAGAGTTTAAGAGGAAAATAAATGAAAAAAGTTCTAAAATCTATGGCTGAAACATCCAGCCTATTCCTTGTCCCAACAATTCCTATTTCCTCAAATAGATTCAACACCATCACATGGGTTCACAAACTTTTAAAGTCAAACTTTTAAACTTCAAACCAATCTGTGGTCCTCTGGATCATGCAGGTAGGAACAGTTCACAATAAGTATGCCAAGTTTTCAGCCAGAAAAACACTAAGCATGTTGAATCCATATGTTCTCTAGTTTTCTCTAAAAACTTTTATATTCTTCCTATGTAATATCTTTAAAATTCATTCTTTCCTACACAGGCACATAATACATATTCATATAATTAAAAATCATAATCTGAAATTACTGTAATAGCATCCTTAAGTTACAATACAAAAAATTATGCAAATAAAGGTTTTGGAAGGAACTCAAAAGCAACCCAGTATATCTTACCCATTCTAGACAACTCCTGTTTTCCTAACTTTTCTTCTAAGCTCAGCTCTACTGAGAGGAGTCCAGCCTCAGCAGACATGAGTAGGCACTCCTAATAAACACCTTATCTCAGCAATCAACTGTATTTGCTCTTATATTTAACTCAAATCCCCTTCCTACTTCCTCTCCTGATCAAAGTACCAGCCTTCCCTCAAGATTTCATGTTTGAAAGCTGCTATACCACCAATGAATCTTCTTTTCTATAAAGTAAACTAATTATTTCAAATTCATCTCATTCACTGCTTTTACTAAACCTTCAACTTATTTTGGTTTTGACCGGATCCCTCTTTTATTTGTTTAAGATTTTAACCTTTCTGCAAGAGGTGCACTGAATCTGGCTACAGCACTCTGACTGATACTCCCCCAATATCAACTTTGCCAGAATAAAAAGCTTAGTGTGTCTGAACTATGTTTGCACATACTGCACATGATAGTCTTAAATTGCACTTCAGAATAACACCCTGGCTGGATATTGAGCAAATATGCAGCAGTGCACTAACACCCCAGATAGTGTTGCTGCATAGACCATTATCTTATTTTAACCATATTTGACATTTCCCTCTTAAACATAGGATTTTTCATTGAATGCACTTAATAGCATTTTTCTCCTATTGGTAAACATTATTGATAGTTTCTGTTTAGTTAGATCACTTCATATATAAATATTGCCTCCTAAAGAATTTTAGGCAGCAGAAGTAACAGAGGTCTTTATCAATCAGCATAACCATTTTCCTTCTTTAATGCCTTGAGACTAATTTCCCTAAATCCAGCATTTTGTTTCATATTTTACCCCTCCTATACTTGCGTTCAACTCAAAACTTAGCATCTCCTGCACCAAGATTCCCTCTTTGGTCTCTTCTCCTAAACCAGCCAATGATTATGCCTTTCTTTTAAAGCTTCCAAAAATTTCTGATATTATGCAACACCAGATCATCACTTTCAGGTAACCAGATTTTCTCAATGGGTAATCCTTTGTATGATGACAACTAAGCAGAGTAATCTGCCTAAGCAGTAACCAGTGAATTGTACATACAAGGCTGAATTCCTGTAACTAAGCTCATAATGTTTTAAATATTTCTATTATTAGCTCTAGATAACTGCTCTTAGGAATTACAATACAGAGCAGATGTTAAAAGAAAAGGCAAGAAAGTACCATATTTCATTTGTAGCCTCCCTTAAACATGGAGAGTTTCTGACAAATATACATACATATAAAATCAGAAATAATTCACAACTCATCACTCCTTAGGTGTAATTTTCAGACACATCCCTATCATCTCCATCCTTCACCAAAGCTAGTAACAGCTTGTGAGACTTTTACAGGACTGAAATCCATTTGGAGAGGCACTCCCTAAATCTTGCACAATTCCTACAGACTTCAAACACAGGATGGAGCATCAAGAGACAAAACATTTAGTCTACCCACTAAACAGTGGCAGAATACCACATATAGCAAGACAACAAAATCACAAGTACTACTGTACATATTCACACAGATCCACAAATTCCAAGTATCAATCTTTCTCATATTGAAGCTGTTCTTGATCAGTGCAACCCAGATCTGAAGTTCTTCAGTGCTTCTAACTGCCAAGGTTTCCATAACCTATATACTTTCAGGCTGCGTTGTAAAGCAAGCTTGACCTTTATTTTAACCAGCACTAAAACTACCTTCTTTCAGAAATAATCCTTTTATGAAAAGCATAAAAAATGGACAATAGCAAAATGCTTGAAATGTTCTATTGTTTTTTTGAAGTTAAATCATGAGATTCAAACAACTTAAGAGTTGCCCATCAACGTTAAGTACCATATTTGTCTATCACCATAAAGTTCATACAATTAATCCAGTGATGCTTACTTTGCTTAATATTTGTCTTCTTAGAACTAACAACTTTTAAAGAATAAGTAGAAACAAAATTATTTACTGAGACTTAAGCTCTAAGGATTCTTAGCAGACAGATAATCATCAGAAATACTCAAATTTCACCCAAGTGTGAAAGTATACAAAGTCACAAACAGAACTGAGATTGAAGTGAGGGGGGGGGGGGGAAATCCTTCATTAAATCCTAATTGGTTTCCATTATGTTTTTTTTAATTAATTAATTGTTCCTAGGCATAACCACCACAGAAAACCATCTAATGCATCATAATTTTACTAAATACACAAAGGATTTTTTTTTTGGTGGTGGTTGGGGAGGGGGGGGAGGTTTGCTGTCTTTTTTTTTTTTAGTGCTTTTTCAGCTTCCACAATGTAAGACAGTAGCTGTAGAATTATCCTGACCAGGTATCTGAGAAACAAATTCTATCTTGATATGTTTTAAGATTTAGTATGTTGTGGAACTAGTATTAAGAGCTTTTTAAGTGCAATGCACATGTTTATTAGACAGATTTTCCTTGCTGAACTGGATTCTGAAGACACTTCTCCAAAGCAACACGCCACCATTGCTTCTTTTTGCAAAATATTTCTTTATTCTTTCAATACTTTCCAAAACCTACTGAGCGTCAGAACAAAACATTTGGATGTGCTAGCACACAATTAATAATTGCTAAATGTGTGCTTAGCTGATTATTGCACATTTCCTCTAAGATCCCTCAGCTATATTAATCCTACACAGTCTACCTTAGTATATCCAGATCCTTTAGTACCTTCATCCAAAACATTTGCTACATGTTTATCAGAAGTTCTTTCCATTTTTATTACATTAATAAAAACCTAAGTGCTTTGACTATAACACACAAAATTAATACATTTCAGACAATGAGTTACTGTAGTAATGTTTACTCCATGGTTCAATGATTGTCTCAAACCAATCTGCACATAACAGCCTGGAAACAGCAAGCGAAATGGTGACTGCTCTTAGGGCTGAAATAGCACCCTACATGTTTTGCTTAGTTACAAAGTTAAATATTTGTGTTTATGATCACAGGGTTGAGGCTGAAGTTAGAAGAGACCTCCGGTGATCATCTAGTCAACTTACCTCAAATAGGGTCAACTAGAGCACACTGCTAAAGAGTTGGTCCATCCAGACAGGATGGAGACTAGTACTTCCCTGGGTAACCTGCTCCAGTGCATTCTTACTGTTAAAAACTTTTAAACCTCTAAATGGAGTTTTCTTCTTACATTTAGAATAAATTCTAAGTAATACTCATTATGCAATAATGGAAGAATTGGTAACAGCTTTTCAAAATACTCTATGCCTTGGTACCTACACTTAATTTTATGTTTTATTTTGAGAATTCCTGAGTTCACCATTTTATTATTTCCTGAATTTGAGTGACAGAATATTAATAGATATTATGTATAAAATTTTCACAGGGTTCAAGACCTAAACAATCTGATACATTTGGATTTATGAGACAAAATGCTTTTACAACATAAAATAAAAATATTAAAACATTTATGTAAGACTCAAAAAAACCCCAAACCCTAAACCAACAACCATTTAGTATACTTCAATAGAAAATATATCTTTTTAGAATGAGCATTTCACACTGGTCCTCAAACTCACCTGTAGACCAACTAACAACACCAGAACTTATAACTGATTCCCACATGTGTATTCTCCTTATAGCTTTTTATTTTAATTAAAGGCTTAACTGTAGGGAAACTTGAGTTTTCTATAACTGAAAGTAGTAAGTAATCAACTCACTTCATACAGACCTAGCTGTGGGAGGACAAAAAAGTTTCTTGGTCATGCAGGCAGCAATTTCAAACTGGTGAATACTCCTGTTTTACAGATCTCCCTCTTTCTGCCTTCAGCTGTTCCATTCATATAGGCTGTAAAATAAAGCCCATTAATTAACTCTGCTGCAGACTCCTTGACTGTTTGATTATCTCTTGATGACTGTCCTTTTTGCTTCAGTGTGAAGGGGGAAAAAAAAGCAGCTTTATCTCCAGCATATATCTTGTCTATCTTCTCAATTGTCTAGCTGTTTTCAGGTACTGTAAGACTGCAGCTGCTTGGGCTGGCATTGTCCTTGCTAAGCATCTATGTTCATTTCTAAAGCAATGAAAATTATTTTTTCTTTAAGTTTTTAAAGGTGCATGTTGGTTTAAGTTGCCCTCTACACTCTGAGACTATAGTGCAAATCTGCACTACATGAGTTCATGTCTCTTGATGAATTAGTCTTCCCTCTTGCACTGTTCCTAACCTCCTGCTCCTACAATCCAAAACACAAAAAACATATTAAACTGAGAGTTTGAAGCCAGTTGGCTTTTTTTGATTGTGAGATAGTTCATCTCACAGAAATCAACTGCTGATTTTACAGTGAAGCTATTAACTAAGTTATTGACACTGTTAATAGTCCCTCAGGGATTCTTCATAAACCTAGGTCTCAATAGACACGGAGTAGTTTTCCCAACAGTGCACTGAAACACAAGAGAGCTCTTCATTTTACTACATCATTTACTGCATTTGGGAAATACCCAACATACTCCATGGGGAGACAGAAAGCACAGATTAGCTTTGACAGGTCTTTGCAGTGGGACTGTTGATACCCAGGGCAGTTATTCTGATTGCTGAGACACAGTTACCCATGTTCTTTCCATAATAAAGGTCATACACACTGTAATCAAGTCTGGTTTTATTTGGCTGATCAGCTTTCTCTAACAAGAACAGATATCAGGGGATATTTGTCAATAGATAAGAATACAAAAAAAAAAAAAAAGAAACAAATAGCATTAAAAAATGCATTATTAGGCACCAAGAAATTTGGGGCTGATCTGCTACTAGACGTGACAGGACTAATTAAAAGAAAAGAGAATGCCTTAAGTATTTGTCCTATTTTTATACAAAAAGTGTTCTTGAATAGCTTGACTAATAAAAACATGACTGAATACTTCTTGCATATCCTTTTTCCACAGGTATTTCTAACTAGTTAAAGAAAAAACAAGCATTCTGAAAAAAAGTACACTGCTGACCTAGTTAAATAGCAAACAAAAGCAAGGGATAGAAAAGTCCTCAAGTAGCATTTAATTGCAAAGGAACCTTCAAGGAATTTTTCATATTTTCCCAAAGAAATCCTCTGCAAAGTTGTAGTTCAGCATCAACTTCACAATCAAGTACTTTATACTGAATACAGTACCAATCAAGTTCAACATCAGTACTGCAATTCATTGTGACTAGACTAAGGAATGTAAATGCCGCTAAGTGTCCTTCAAGTCTTATGTTAAGCTTGAGCACCAAATTCCTTTGTAGTTCTCCTAGGGTATTACCATTAGTATAGAAGGGTTAATAGCAAAGGCTGATGATTGTTTAAAAATTCACATTACCAAAGTGGATTACATTGCATCTACTGAGGGGATCAACAATGTAAGCCTACACTAAGCCATTATCGCAGAAACAAAGCTTGCTTTTTAAGCCTTTGGAAACAAGCATAAAATGGACAAAAGGAAAAATTCTTCTGATGCAAGAACAAGGCAAACACTACATGCTTTTCATACAGACTCACATTTTCAGAGCTATACAGAATACACGAAAACGGACAAATAGCCTCCCCAAAAAGCTCATCATGAACTCCTGACAAGATCAGCAAACTTGGAGGAAAGGACAAAACAGATAACTGTAAGTGATCAAATGGTATAAAGGAAGTCTTGTCTTCTCTTTTCTTCTACACAACAATTTAATTATCTTGAATTTAGGAATGAAGATTGGAAGAATCAAACATGCTTCTTAAAAGTTGGGGATTTACAGCCTCAGTGGAGTGCTTGATGTTCAAAGGCACTAAATGCTGCAATTTTCTATTAAAGTCATTGGAGTCTGAGGTTTCTCAATACATACCATTTATCTGGCCAGTCAGAACTCAAACCTTATAAATTCAAGTTTTAAAACATTAACAGAATCCTTTGAGAATGCTTCAACACTTCCTCTTATGCTCCCTGAATCCATCACTACAATTTGTCTTTTTGTACAAAATTTAAAAACCAGCAAATTAAAAAAACAAATGAACAAAGCCCAGGCTGAAGATGCTTTGTGATTTGGAATGTTCCCACAGATTATTTGTAAGTACCACTTCCCAAACACTCTCCTCTGGATGAAGATGCTTATTGCTATTTCCAGTTGCAAATACACAGGTTCAAGTTTTCTGACCAAGTACTTGCACAGTGGAAAATTCTGTTGTTATGAAAGTAAACTGACATAATGTATTCAATCTAGTACCAACTTACAGGTAAATCTTTGCACATGCTACCTGAGTTACAGAAAAGATCCTAACCTTCAGGAGCTGTATTCTTCAGTTGTGAAGATTATTTTGAATTAATAGCACAAATCAGCTTATTTAAAGGACCATACTAAGCTTGTCCGAGATGCAACCAGAAAGGAGAGTGTCACTCAGCACTTCTGCAGTTTAGATTTCTAAATGTAACTTGCTTTTATTTTAATTTTGTCTTGAATTGAAATTGGATCAGCTACTGAAAATTTGTACAAGTCTAAGAGTTAACATTAATCATAGCTGAAGCAGACTACTGCAGACAGGTTCTGATTTTCTGAAGTGTTTTTAAACTGTTTAAGACATTTGTCTTCTGTGTTTACTATGAAAAGAGTATCATTACTGAAAATGATACTTTTTATGACTGCACAAGTAATGAACTTCACAGATTGAACAGTAATTTTCCTAGCACAGAAAAAAACTAATTCAGTGATTTTTTTATTTTTTTTTTAGTTTTAGGTTGGTTTTGCATGAGTCAGACTGAGTAGTGAGAACTCACAGCAGCTTTTAAAAATTGAGCAATTAATGTAAGCAGGGGTAGAAGATTTTTATGCCAACTTTGATTTCCAAACTGTTAAAATGAGGATGATGTTACTATCTCCCACAACATTGTGCATCTCAGACTTCGGATTCTCCAAAGGATGGAGAGGAAACGGCAGAACAGGTTAACTCCCTCCACGTGGTTCCCCTACTCATACATTCCAGCAAGTCACATGACATACAGGTTTCTAAAGGTTTTCCTCCTTCTGTCTCTGATAAGAAGGCATGGCCTCATTTTCTCCCACTCTCCATCCAAAAGCTTGTCTTATCTTAGTATTTTCAAGGTATAGAATGTATGTCCTTTTTCTGCCTACATTTTTTCTTCCTTAAGAGAATGGAAGGGATACAATTGCATTTACAAGCCCACCTTTTTCTCATCAACAGTGTTTCACTGTTTTCTTAAAATTCTTGCCTAATTTTTAAAATGTATTTATCAGAACAGACAAAAATTTGTACAGAAAGATCATATGCAGATGAATTTCTTCAAAATTGAATACATGTGTGACAATTACAAGTTTGGCTACCTAATCATCTACTGATGAGATAAATATTAACTATAAGAATTTACTTAAGAAAATGGGAAAGAGAGAATATCAAAAAGGTTTTTGATTTGGCTTAATGTCACTGGCTTAAATTTCATGGCTCAGAACATAGTCTTTTTAATAGCACTTCAAGTAAAAATTAAGCAACATGGAAGACAATTTTAACAATATTTCAGGGAAAAAAAGAGAAAAAAAATTGACATTTCTTAAAAGCCAGTCTTTTTTTGACAAACAATATGAAAAGCTTTGTCTATGCCACATTATTTTCCTTCTACTCTTGCTGCACTTTTTAAAACCTGATCAGGATAGAGCAAACTGCTTGCAGTAGCCAAAAGCTTTTTTTCTGACATGTAATCGATTCTTTGCCCTGTGGACCACTTTGACATCTCACATGAAGTACACACATAAACAGGCTAAGATATGTCACTGGTACTGACCTAATACCCTCATTTTTCTGATTACAGACCCACTCTCCATTTGGAGCTACACAAGCAGCTTTTGCAGGCAAGCAACTCAGAAAAGTAACAAGAAAATAGAAATAAGCTCCAGTAAGTCAGAATTGAGAAACAGAAATGCAGTATTGCTCTGAAAGAATAATACCTAAACTTGGTTTTCCAGAATGTTTTTTAGATACAATTATGCATCACAGATAATAAAGTTATTTTGTATTTTTTCAGAGTTGATATACTAATAAACAACAATTACCAGAACAACAACAATTTTTCACAGTAAGTGATGAGGCTTACAGGCTGACATCCAGAGATCTTCAGCCATCCCTGGGCATTTCTGCAGTGTCCCTATGAACAGAATGAGTTAGGACAATGACAAGAGACTGTGAAATGCACGGCAAAGAGCAGATATTCCCCTTTGCACTGTTCCCTTTCAATATACCTAAGGAGTCCTGTTCTGCTGTCATATTAACTTTGCCAAAGTAAAAGAAAAGAAGGGCTAAAATACATAAATTGATAAAAGTCTTTCTAGGAAATTTCTGCAATTATCATTAGATTTACTAACTCTTCACCTCCTTGCCTCAGTTCTGTTGTATTCACTAATCTTTTAGTTATTTGTTAAAAAGAAAAAAAATTAAGTTGTCCAAAAATAAAAGTAAATATTATAAAGGGAATTTTATACTAGAGCAGTTTTCACCCATCTACATTCAAAACACCATTATAATAAGATGCATTTTTTCCTCTAAGTGTTACTGTTATCCTTTTAAAATATTTTCTTCAGTGTTCATGTTAATAAATGTATTTCTGTTTCCCAATCTCTTTCAATCAGAAATAAAATTTGGCTGCAGCAGTAGCACATACATGTCTTTTGAACCTCAAAAGAACCATTAATTGCTTACAAGAGCAAGAAGAAAAGCCAAAACTAAAACATTTTGAACAACAGCAAGAGGAAGCAAAACTGAATTTTTATCATATCAGCATTTATGGAAGTGTGACCTCATTTTTAGTACGCTGATCTCTGACAGAGGTGGAGAATACAATGAACTCACAAACTAGGAGGTGATACAAAGAAAATGCTTCTGTTGGAAAATACATGTAACTGCCTATTATTTTAGACATCTATCAAATACCTGATATTAATTCTTTGAACCAGAGAGAGTTCTGTCCACTGAACTGGCAATAGTGTGAAAAGGAACATACTGGGATTTGTTAAATACTTAGCACTTATTGCTGACAAGACAAGAAAGAGCAACAATGTCCTCCACAGGCCTTGGCATAGAGAAATACAAGAAGTTTTACATGACAAATTATCTTTGAAGTGAAAAACTCAACCTCTAAGAGAACAGGCACAAATCAATGAAGACACATCACAAGGCAGAAGAGCAAAAAATCCTTGTAGCACTAATATATCCCTTGACACAGTCCACCAACCAAGCTCAGTAAAGATACTGAATAGAAACAACTGCTGCATGACTTTTCCCAGTACCCATGAAGCAAAATGACAAGGTGGTAGTAGAAGGAATAGGATGGAAATAACCACAGTATCCCAAAGTTTAAGGAGTTGTATTTGTTGATGCCAACTGGCACCTGACCATGAGTACAAGCTAGAACATGCACCATCCTCCCCGGCTGGTGTGTCCTGGACAAAAATCTAAAGACCACATTCATAAAGTAGAGGCTTTCCTTACTGCCTCTTCTCAAATTCAGCCTACACATGCATAAGTTCTCGACTCTGGTTCCTAGTGCACTCATATCAAAATAATTATTTACATGCACCATAGCAAATGATGCAATAAATGCAATTGATAAGCAAGTAATGAAGAAAATGATAAGGAACCCAGCCATATCTGCAGTCAATTTGAATTATTTTATTTGAATATGCAGTTTAAAGCAAAGAAAAATCTGAAGGTAAAGGTATAAAGTCCTCTCAATTCATAAGAACCTTGAACTTTGTATCAGAATCCAACTAGCAGTCCTAAGTGTTAAATGAACAGAAGACTCAAGACATGCAACTCCATACCAAGGAACAGAAAAATAGGAGGAGACTAATTTCTGAATGAATTTCATCCTCATCAGTTTCAGGTTTACTAAACTCTACAGTACTTCTAACTTGATCAATAAATATAAAATTCACTAATAGAGACATACTGCTGCTGAGGGGAAGAAGCAGGCTCCCTGACATGTCATAGCAATTCATCTTACTGAATTATTATAAAGTGAAATGAAAAGCAAACATTAGTAGCTAGGCAGATTAAATCAGGGCAAATCTTAAACAGGGTATATCACTCATATACTATGATTTCTACTGAATAAGTAGTTTCTTTAACATCTCTCTAGGCCAAACCTCTGAGAATGAGGCTGGTGAAGCGCTGGCAAAGGCTGCCCCAGGAAGCCACAGGATGGACAGCCATGAAGGTCTCTCAGCATCTGCCTGGACAAAGCCCTAAGCAACCTGTTCCAAATTCAACAACTGCTCTTCTTTGGGCTAAAGGCTTGCCTGATTATCCTATAAATTCAGTGATGACTTGTAGACAAGATTCACACAACAGTTAATAAACTCACTTGTTTTGGGTTTGGTTTGATTTTATGTTCAGCTATTATTCTTAAATGTTACTTGGAATTTTGCTGAAGAGCAGCAAAATGTGTAATATAGAGATTACACACAAACAGGTTAAAAAGAAAAAAAGTACTTTATTCTAATTATGCTATTCACTTCCTTCCTAAATTGGTGTCCTATCAAAATAAGGTATTTCCTTTCATTCAATGACAAAATACTTATGGAAAACATTTTCCACTACAGTAATGCAAAGTTTTACTGCTGAAATACGGTTCTTTCCTGAATAACTAATGATACTCAGAGCACTCCACAGTGAGGGAGAAAAAAATACTTACTCCGCTTGTTACTCTTCCTTAATAAAGCTAAGTCTTTATTACAGACATACTTTATATGTGGCATTGTACAAGCCACAAATGAAGTGTGGTTTAGCTTGATTAGAATGTAAACATTTAATTAAAATAGATAATGAGTTAATCACAAAACAAAGATTGCTTATCAGGTAAGAATGACAGAGTAAATCATTACTCTGTAAATAAATGACCAAAATTCACACACGTTTTATTCTCACCAATTTCCTTTTCAATGTTCATCCTCTAGGACTGATTCAAAAAAAACCTGAAATTTGTTCCATTTTCAACATTTCCTGCTTTAAGATATTACATAAAGTAAAATGAATAGATTAACAGCTTCAAGTTTCCTCTTTGCTTCCACTGAAACTCTTGCAATTCTAAACCATTCTAATTAGGCGCCTACTATTTCATAGAAAAGAATTTCTAAGCTTCAAGTGGAGACATCTGCAAAAAAATCTGATAGTAGAGTTAAAAAGACCAGACTGCCTTCAAGTATTAGTGTTTCTAGAGCACTCCTTAGATGGTTTTAATAAAAATGCTCATGTGTCAGACTGAAAATGTGATTTTTTTTTCCATATGTATATATCAGAATTAACCTTTTTTCCCCTTTTCTTCTCATCCTTTATTTTTCCCCCGATTGTTTTTGAGCTGCTTATCCTCTAAATTTGAAGCAAGTTGTCATAGCCTTCCTGATTCCCATCTGCATGTTTTCTTCAGTTTTATGCTATATTAACTGAACATAAATTGACTTATGGCAATATATTCAAGACATTAGTACTCCTGAAAATTTTGTTCATGTTGACTGATTCTAATGTGAATAAGGCATGTAAAACACGTTTGCTGATAGGAGATGTTGTGATTCCTAGAATACAATGAACACACATATGCATACAACTGAGAAGGGATTACTTTGATTATAGTGATTTTAGTTGTGTAACGAAGACTGTAATTATCTTTTAAGTAAGTTCTCAACTAAGCAAGAAAAATTATCTGACTCTTCCAGGTAATTATGCACTACAACTGTGTCAACACATTACCTGGCTTCTGGCCACACAGGTCAAGAGAAAGATTCTTAGCCCAAAGTCACAGTAATTACTACATATCTCTCAATCTTCCAGTGCACCTGCTCCAACCCCTGGAAACATTCAAGGTCAGGTTGGACAGGGCTCTTAGCTCTTCTAGCGGAAGATGTCCTTGCTCATTGCAGGGGGGTTGGACTAAATAACTTTTAAAGATCCCTTCCAACCTAACCTATTGTATGTATCCACAATGGCCAGAGCCAAAAGTAAAGACTCAAGCCACAAACATCCAGCAAGAACCTGGCCCTGAATATGCCAATGACAAATTGCGTTCATGTTCCATGAACACAAACTTATGGCCAAAAGGAAATTACAGCTTTACAACTCCACAAGAATTCCACTTGATAACTGAATTTGTCAGTTAGGAATACAAAGGCATCCTTCTAGTCTGGGGTACCAGATGTGATGTTTTATATGCAATGCTGAGGGACATAGTTTAGTGGTGACCTAGCAGTGCTAGGTTAGTGGTTGGACTTCCATGATCTTAAAAGTCTCTTCCAATGAAAATGATTCTATGATTCTACATAGTATCCAGACAGATTTTCAATATTTATGACTGTATCATCAAAACCACTGTAAGTAACTGTAATCACCTGAACAATCTGTTGAAGAAAAAGACTGCAATAAAAGAATGTGAATCACAAGGGTTTATCTAGCCAGTATTTACTGGTTTGGGTTTTTTTTGGTCTGGATTTGGAGCACATCTTTTCCACCCACTGTACTTCTACGTTTAAACCACTCATTTTAGCCCAAAATGCTCTGGGTATTGTGGGTTGGTTTTTTGTTTTTGAAGGGGGAGTCTTGCAGAGGAAAACTTTATTTTTAATCTTATGCTCCAGTGAAAGAAGTAGAATCAGATAAAATAACAGTATCCAGTCAACATACTATTTCAGTTTGTTCCTAATGAAAAAAGTGCCTTATTTTCTGGTTTGTTTTTTTTTTTTTTTCAATGAGAACAAGCACATTCTTTAAGTCAAATTACCACAGCTTCACAAAAAACCCCATAATCAGATAATACCTTAAGATATCTACTTGTAACCAGTAAAATGTTGAAAAGGCACTATCCTCAACCTTCCTATCAATTCAAATCTCTGAAAATGTGCAACTAATCTATATTTTAATGGCACTGCCAGGGAGATCTCAGCAAGAGTAACATTTATGTGGTATCTCTGCTGGCATAGGGATATCCAAATAGTACAAGAATGTATGCCCACATTATTTATGCAACATCTAAAAGATAACCAAATACATTCAGTTCAAGTCAATAAAATGTATCTAGAAATATGTATTGCAGAACACTATAACCTAACTTTGAAAGCTGAATTAAATCACTGAACTAAATTTCTGAATTTTCCAGTGTGGCACTAATCACCAAGCATTCCATTCATAGGAAACCATTTTTAGTGAGACCAGCCCAGAGAATCAATATTATGACAAGGTACCATTTGTCAGGTCCTGCTACAAGATGTATCCATTTTCCAGGCATGAACCCACTGGGACTGCTTGTTAACGACAGCAACTCTGGTGGTCTACACAGGTAACTTGTCAAATGGAATATTTCCCAAATTGGTTACTGTTTTCTTAACAAACACTTCCAACTAACAACAAAAAAGATAAAATCAATGCATCTCAGGGTAGTCTAACGCAGTTTTCCCACTGCTAGAAGTTGAAGAGTCAGAAGCCTCACTTTCAATACCTGAGAAGCAGAGATAACCCAAAGTTTATTTGAAAACACAGAAGATTGACTCAGCCTCTGAAAGTGCTGAAATCTTTCTTTGAGAACATTTATTTCATTAAGTTATACAGATGGAAGTTGGGAATCAGGACTACATGCAGTTCTTCATCAGATGCCTCCTTCTTCACACTTTACAGAAAAAGTGAACCAAGCCTCAAAGTGATTTATTACTGTTACTACATCAATGACACGGATGCTGTGAGGCTAATCTTGCTTCTGTGCTTGAAAATCCCAGGATGAAAGGCACAGCTTAAATCCAAAATAGCAGTAGCATAATTAACTGCTCAGTGTAAAAGATATCTTTTGCTTTGAAATGTGTGAATATCAATCCATTTCTGGATTAACTGGCTCTGCACAGTTATCCCACACCACCATAAAAATTCCAGAAGTGATACAGTACTCATATTCATAAACACTATCCTTTGTCAAGAGAATGGCATTTCCAGTTTTGGGAGGCAGATTGATACAACATTGTATATGACTGCTTAGATTAATAGAGTTATTAAGTATGTTCCCAGACATTGTAAAAAACTTCAGACATTTCATTTCATAAAAACTCTCAGATACTTAAAGTTACTTCTAATATCTGCATTATTTTTTTTAAAAAAGAGCCTTTCAATTCCTAAAAAATACTCTAAGACATTTTTGCTAGTGGTTCTTTTACTGAATCTGCATCACAGATATTACATCTTGGCTTGACTGTAACAAATTTCTCCTCATAAAATTAAAGATGGCTTTCTTCCAAAACGAGTCTTCAACAAAAAGAAAAAAAAACATACAGAAGAAAAAAGCTCTTAATAAATCTAGCACCTGAAAGCTCTCTGTCAAATACCAGCATTTTATTAGTAGTATAAAAATACAGAGTGAAATCTTATTATAAAGTTCCATATATTTTCTTTGAGAAATGTTCTTATTAAATATAGGGGGGAAAAACCCTTGTTCCTGTACAACAAATCTAGCTCTAAATTATTAGATTTCTTTTTAAATATACTATTCCAAGAGCTGATGAACATATGATAACATTTCAATAGAATCATAGAATCATAGAATTGTCAGAGTTGGAAGGGACCTTAAAGATCATCTAGTTCCAACCCTCCTGCCTGGCAGGGACACCATCCACTAGATCAGGTTGCCCAGGGCCCCATACAGCCTTGTCTTAAAAGCTTCCAGGAATGAGGCTTCCACAACCTCTCTGAGCAACCTGTTCCACTGCCTAACCACCCTCACAGTGAAGAACTTCCTCCTAATGTCTAATCTAAAACTACCCTCCTCTAGCTTACACCCATTTTCCCTGGTTCTGTCATTACCTGACATCCTAAAAAGTCCCTCGCCAGCTTTCTTGTAGGTCCCCTTCAGACACTGGAAGGCCACAATAAGGCCTCCTCGAAGCCTTCTTCTCTGCAGACTGAACAACCCCAACTCTCTCAGTCTGTTCTCAGAGGAGAGGTGCTCCAGTCCTCTGATCATTCTCATGGCCCTTCTCTGGACTCACTCCAGCACATCCATGTCCCTCTTGTAATAGGGGCTCCAGAACTGGATGTAATATTCCAGGTGGGGTCTCACAAGAGCAGAGTAGAGGGGGAGAATCTCTTCCCTTGACCTGCTGGCCACGCTCCTCTTGATGCAGCCCAAGATACAGTTGGCCTTCTTGGCTGCAAGTGCACACTGGCAGCTCATGTTGAGCTTCTCATCCACCAGCACCCCCAAGTCTCTTTCCGCAGGGCTGCTCTGAAGCCAATCTTCACCCAGCCTGTATCAGTGCTTGGGATTGCCCCAACCCAGATGTAGGACCTTGTACTTGGTCTTGTTGAACTTCATGAGGTTGGCATGGGCCGACCTCTCCAGCCTCTCCAGGTCCCTCTGGTTGGCATCCCTCCCCTCCAGGTTATCAACAGTTCCACACAGCTTGGTGTCGTCGACAAACTTGCTGAGGGAGCACTCGATGCCACTGTACATGTCACTGACAGAGATGTTGAACAAGACTGGTCACAGTACTGATCCTTGAGGAACTCCACTTGGACATAGATCCATTGACAGCCACTCTTTTGAGTGCAACCATCAAGCCAATTCCTTATCCACCAGGTGGTCCATCCATCAAACCCACATTCCACTAGCTTGGAGACCAGGATGTTGTGCAGGGCAGTGTCAAAGGCTGTGCTCAGCTCCAGGTAAATGACATCCGTTGCTCTTCCCCTGTCCATTGATGTTGTGACCTTTTTGTGGAAGGCCACAAGATTTGTCAGGCATGATTTACCCCAGTGAAGCCGTGTTGTTTATAACCAATCACCTCTTCATTAAATCATGAACTCCACAGATACCAATGTCATTCCATCTCAATATATGACCATGAGTACAACAGGAATCTGTGTATCTTAAAACTATGATATATTAAAATAGCATCATCTTTCAGGTTAGCCCTTTAAAGCTTCTAAAATGACAAACCACAAAAGCTCTTTTAATGTTAATAACAAAATAATGAAGATTCCTAGGTACAAAAGGATTCCAACCGCTGGGCTTTAAAGAATATCAATTAGCAAGAATGACCAAGAGCTAAATCCACAAAATTAGTTCCAGGTACCAACATTCAGATGTCACTGATATCCTCGAATTTGCTGCTCAAGTGCAACCTAAGCCCTCACACAACTAAAACCTGTACGATGGGCATTTAGGTACAAGACCACCTAAGTTCTACCATTTAAACACTTGCTCATGCTAACGCCTGACAAAATGAAGCAACTTTCTCCCCAGACTACTGATTTTGTGCAAAATATAGCTAGGTATAAGAAGATCACTCTGTTTCAAGGACCTGATCAGTATTCAGGCTGATTCAGTGTCTGGACAGGCCATATAGTCACTCTCAAATTACCATTTTCAAAAAGTTATTTAAACTTAGATGTTCTTCATCTCAGGAGGTTGTCCTAACCACCAGGTCACTTCTTAGCTAAATTTCAATTCTCTTGTACAAACTACTTTACTGTGCAAGAGCAACCACGTAAATCAGTAGAAGGAAAGGAGAAAAGGAGGGAGGAGTTACCAATGGTATTGCAACATCACAAAGCAGGATTAAAACCATGTTGCACCCAGTGCTACATTTTTTCTGTGAAGTGGAACTATCTCAAAACCAAAGATCAAAAGAACTTAGTTCCAAACCATTAAGAATGTAAGCAGAACTATGTCCTGGCACACAGGGTAAGACACCTGAAAACAAGCCATCAACGGGAATGTCTTATTTGTCTAGGGAGTAAATCTAAGAAGCCTGTTAAGATAACTTTTCTTTAGCTTTCTCTTGTTTTTTATGAGCAAAGCTCAGCTATCACAACATCAAGAGAAAGTACAGTGGTAAGAAAAAAGAGAGTCACTTGGTTTGGAAGAAGAAGGTTTAAGCTATGCAGCTGCCCTCAGGGTTTCTTACTGTTTTTCTTAAATAACTCCCTGACAGCTCGTAAATTCCTAAGAAACATAATGTCCTGGGCACCAACTCAAGTCTTGTGAGAAGTTAAATCCATAAAAATATTTGATTTCAAGAAAAAATTAGGCATGTAGGTGCAAACTGGAAACCTAAATCATTCTCAGCTGGCACTTCAACTTTGCAGGCACCACACTACCTGTATCGTGTAGTGACACTCCTGATTTTATTTATACTAAGAATCACCCCTATCTTGAAAAAGCAGAGAAGCATGGACCTAATCTTGTGCACTACACACTAAAACATTGTGTTAAATTCTTTGACACAATTTGCTTTAGATTCTTTAAGTAGTGAAACACCTTGGAAAACCCTGCATCTTTACTGTTATAGACAGCCACCAAGAAGTTAAGGAACAGTTTCCTTATCCTAGGAAACACCTAAAGATATTCTACTTCTAAGAAAATCCTACAGTGTAGCATGTAAACAGCGACCTCTTCTTTTGCCCTTTTAGACTAAAACCATAAACAATCCCTCCCATCATAACAAACTTTCACACAGACATACACACCCACACAAAAAAAATCACTGCTAAAACGAGGTGCTAGGAAGGTTATCTTTTCAGGTATTTTGTAGACTAAATGCAAAGACTAGATCATAATCCAAAATAATTAATAAGAATTGAAAACAGGATGATTTCATACTAGTATAGAAGATATCCAAATCACAATGCAATAAATACACCACAAGTAAAGCTTTAAGTTATACCACAGTTGCTGTAAAAAAGATGTTACTTGAAGCCCACAAGACAGGTACAATACATCTCTCTTAGCATCCTAAGCTCAAAATCAGAGCTCAGACAAGGAAACTAATCAGAAAATAGAAAACGTTGTAAAACTGCTACAGAAAGAAAAGGAAATTAATGAACTTGTAAGAAAATAGAAGAAATTAATGGTGGAAACTCCTGACTTCTCTGCTATTCTGAAAATAGTCCTACATGTTAATCCATAAATAATCTGAAACACATAACCAGTGATATGAAACACATCACAGCTCAAAATTACTTTGGGAAGAAGATAATACATTTGCATGTCTCAATAAAACAGAATGAAGGATGGAAATAGAATGCTCTAGACATAAATGAAGAGGGAGTCTTGTCTTGGATTTTGCAGTTTGTTAGGTTTTGTGGTTTTGGTTTTTTCCCATCACAGAAACTGCCAGATTCTTAAGCTAATCACCAGGATGACAATGGCATCCTGGAGTGCATCAAGAATAGTGTGGCCAGCAGGTTGAGGGAGATTAGACTCCCTCTCTACTCTGCCCTAGGGAGGCCACTCCTAGTGAGGAGTATTGGTCTCTGCTGTTCAAAAGGGCCACGGAACTTCTGGAGAGGGTACAGAAAAGGGCTACAAAACAATTAGGACACTAGAACATCTCTTTTATGGGGAAATGCTGAGAGAGCTGGGGCTGTTTTGCTTCAAGAATAGAAGACTGAGGGGAAATCTCATCAACATTTATAAATATTTAATGGATGGGTGTCAGGAGGATGAGGCCAGTTTTTTTTCCAGTTTTGCCCAGTGACAGGACAAGAGGTAACAGGCACAAACTGGAATATAGGGATTTCCATCTAAACATAAAGAGGAACTTCTTTACTTTGATATTGTTGAAGCAGTGGAACAGGCTGCCTAGGGAGGTGGTGAAGTCTCCTTCTCTGGAGACATTCAAAACCCACCTGGATGCCATCCTGTGCAACATGTTCTAGGTAAACCTTCTCTGACAGGGGGCTTGGACTAGAAGATCTCCAGAGGTCCCTTTCAATCCCTAATATTCTGAGATTCTGTGAAAACTATCTGAAAGTCTTCAGTGGCCCACATTACATTATTTGGGAATGAAATTTTAAAAATAAGAGGCCAGTAGACATCAAAATAACTACTCTTTTTTTTTGTTTACAACACCAATTTAAATGATCCAGTTTCCTCAGTCACAATAAAGTGTAAAAGGCATAGCAAAAAAATACAAACTTTACTAGACTTTTTTAAAAAGGAACAGCTGAGAAATTTCAGAGAAAATTCTAAGCTTATTTTTGTTTTAAAAGAGCCTTTCTTTCAACTTTCACCCTTTTTTTCACTATTAAAATATTTCAGAAGGTTTGCATTTCTGTATTACTCTGAATAAAATGAATTTTTCTTTAAAGGTGTTTTCTCTGTCAATAGCAGCAGCTTGATGGATGCATTGGAAGGCCATCTAACTTCACTGTTTCTGCTGGAACACTACCTTTCACTTTGTCAGAAGCCATTCTATAGCTTGTCATATTTCTTTCAACAAAAGAAATGTTCCACTTACTAAACAAATTACTATTTCAGAAGGGTAGTAATTCATGTATTCAGCAACAGAACTAAAAAGTGACAGATTGGAGCATTTAATAATGTGACGCTGTAACTTATATGCAGATCAAAAAAAGAATAGTCCTTCAAGAGGAAAAACGGTTGGTTAAGACCCTTTAACAGATCAATAAATAAATGTGTTCTTCTGTTACATTATTAACAACAGCAATAGGAATGAAGTCACAATAGTATAAATGATTCATTTTTTTCTGTAACCTAGTTTATTGCTTAGCAAGATGAAACTAAAAAAAGAAAAATTGTTTACCATCCAAAAGATTTCATTTGTGAATGAACCATGTTTGTGTAAGAATGTATTTCATATTAATGTGAAATTATATTTAATCATAATTAATATAGCAACATCATCAATAATTATTAAAGTTACAGTTTTTCTATAAATAAATAATAATATGTTGAAAAGGACTCTCCTAATACTTATCTTGGGAAAGCATCACTGCCTCAGAAACAGTTTATAGCTAAACCATCCACTACTACATGCTTGTCAACCCATTCTTTAAAATACTTTTCCTAAACTTTATAGTCTTTTTTAGACTCATTTTTCTACAATCTTAAAAACAGTTCCCCAAAGTAGACACAGATAAGCACCAAACAGAGTAGGATAATTCACATCCAGTGTCTTATGTACAGCAGGACCTTTAGTAGGTCAGACAGTCTATGCCTTTTTTTGCAACAGAACTATGACTCAATTTATCCTGTGACCCCCAAGCCCTTAAAGCTGCATTTTGCCATGCTACTTATTTATGCTTTCTCCATTTCATTTCTCCTTCTCAACACTAGTGCTCACTGTATTTCAAGTTGATTTCAGATCATCTATCCAACGCACCATAGATGTCATGAACTCCAATTTCAAACACTGAGTTTGCACTCAGTGCCCACGTGGCCTCATCCTTGCATGTTAGAAAAGTAGGCTCACTCCATTACTCAGATAGTCAAAACAGAAGTGGATCTAGGACCTCACTTGAGACACCTATGTCTCAGCCTAACCTAATGGTTGATAAGTGGTCCCAAAAGAAGTGTCAACCAGAAGTATAAATGATTCATATAATCCTACTTCTATATATATATATTTATAAGAATGCCATGAGAAACAGAACAAATAACAAATGGTACACAGGTCACATCCATTACTCTATCTTCACCCAGAAGGCCAGTTTTCCTGTCCCATTCCCACACCACACACTTTAACACAGGGCATGAAGTTCTGATGCCAACGACTGCACATCAGTTTAGTGGAGTGCAACATGGCCTTACAACTGGTAAGACACAAACATATGAAAAGCATTATGCTGCATCTCATGGTACAGAAAAACTTTAGCAGCAACATAGGTTCTTAGCAGCCTTACACTTATCCCAGAAGCACTACTGAGCTTAAAGCAAAAATGCACACTTACATAGAAACACTAGCAAACTACACAGAAACACTAGTCGACTAGAGCCACCAAGCTCACTTGAAGTATTTGAGTTCCACAGTTCATTTTAAAAATGTCACCATCATTTAGATAGATGGTGGCAAAGACATCTTGATCAAAGTAATGTACTGTAGTGGATTGCCCATTTGTCTCTACCTCCATCTCTTTAAATCCTTTTAAGGAGTCAGAAAGAAGCATTTATGACATGACCCTTCCAGCCTTTCCCATTCAGATATCTGAATCTCTGAAAACAGATAGGGCCAGATTTCACAAATACATATAGATCTAGTTTAAGTTAGTTAACTCAAAGCACAGACTGGGTAAACTATTAGTAGCAGATCAGAAGACAGGGGTGAAGAAAGCTAAATTTAGAGTAAGGTCTGCAAAGAGATATTTTACTGCCAGGAAAAGCCTTTACTTGCAGAAAGATGGCAGGTGCATTAGCCTCTGGAATAGGCAAGAGGAAATGAGGAATTCTGAAGGCAAAAGAAAATCTAACTACCTTTTTTTCCCCTCTTTCCTTTAATCCAAGCTATTCCTTCAGTTGGCAATTATAACAATCTGTTTTATTATCTCCCTATCTTCAGAATTCAAGATATTTTTCAAAAAGAATATGTGACCTACATATGCTCCACTGGAAAGAAAATGCAGTTTTATTAAAGGTATTTTTAAAGCATAAAGAATAAACTAACAACAGATTAACACAAGTCATGAGAAAATTAAATACTATTATGATTACAGCTAGTTTCCCACAAAACATCTAAAACAAGTAACGCACAACAAAAATACTTTCATTATAAATCAGGGAGGTTATTTACCTGAATATTAGGAGACAACATAATAAGTGAACATAAATAAATGAAATTAACAGGATTGATGACAAATTAGGATAATTTTTTTTTATGTAAGAACAGAACACCAGTTACTATTTATTAGACCTTTTCCACAGTTAAATATACAGACTACAAAAATAGCACTGAGTGAGGAACAGTCCTGAAGAACACAAATTCTGTAACAAAAATATTCTGCAATCTAAAACAAATTATTTCACTCAGACACAGCTTATGGTGACAATGTATCAGGCAGCCTGATTCTACTAACTCAAAATAGTTTCTGAAAGTATTTAAATTTCATTCAGTTTGTGAACACTGAGTTTTTACTAGATATACTATATAACATGTACCAAGATTTTCAACTTAACCAACACAATTAGAATCAAATAGGGTCAAGAATTAAGTTATATTTTCAGCATTGTTGAGTGCAAGAATTTACCCATACTAATTCTACCTTCCGCATTCATACACTTTTTAAAATATTGTTAGTTCCTAGGTCTCTTTATTCCAGGTTACAGAGAACTAGAAGTACTTGGCCTAAAACCTTTTGAAAATCCAGTTATTTTCATATTAAGTTTTATATTTGGATGGTAAAGGCACTAACACACATTTTGGACTTCTCTGCACTAAAAATAGGTGAGAAGTTTTCACCCTGACTACAGTATTTCTTACTATAATCTTAACATTGTTTAGCGCAGTTGGCCATTGCTCATTCACTTCAGATTCAGTAGGAAAAGAAAACAAAGTTGGCAAACTGGGTGAAAACCTTCAGGTAACACAGAATATGAGGGCTACTCATTCAAAATGGGAACCTAGACTAAGAATATGTAAGCAGCCTGGTTCACAGCAAAAGATCCAGTTAACAGGATAACATCATCAGTCCCCTTAACCTGAGATGTGAATGATGTCATGGATGTGGATCTATGTGATTCACATGTGACACCTCAAGATTAAGTTGCAGCATTGCCTCAAAATTTACACTGTATTTTGGTTCCCTAGAAGAAATAGAAGTATCAAGTTAAAGATGCAAAGCCTTCAAAATATTCAACTTTTCTTTCTTTACTCAAGTGTCAATAATCTTCAGCTGCAAAACAAACTATTTCTCATGAAGATCCCTGGATGCTGGAATTAACCAATCTTGCCTTCATGTTACAAAGCAAAGATCTTCAAGGGTGAACCAGCTGTTTCTCCAGAGGGATTTTTAGTTTGCCTTTTCCTTTCTGTTGTGTATGACAGAGAAGGGGAGGTAGGGAGAAGGATACGGCAAGAGGGAGGTTAAACAGTGCCTGGCTCACTTAAGGAAAGTTAAGAGCTACATAGACTTGACAGCAATTTTCTAGTCAGGTCTTATTTTGGAGGAAGCTTAGGACAATAGGTGTTATTCTACAGTTACAACACTAAACAGTGATTTTATCAACCTTTTTTTCACATTATAAAGAAGAATAGGGGAATGAATTTAACAGAAACAAAAATGAGAGTGCAATACTAAGGCTTTATAGGAATGCAACATAGTGAAGCTTTTGAAAGAAAGAAAAAGACAAGAGTGATAAATTTTGTTTCCTAATAAAATAATATCAAGCTACATTGGAAGCAAGAGTTTAATAAAAATTGGATTGCAGCTGCGTCCTCAGGCTTATGTAGTAGGTGCTGTTCCACACCACAGCACAGGATATCAGAAGACAGTGGGACTGTTTACCCTGTCAATCACTTGTCAATCTCTCCAGCTTTCTACAAAAACCCCTTCTATTTGGGAGCACTTTAACAAACCTCAGTAATTAAAATTTTTAACACAGTGACAGACATGTAACAAATCCAATAAATTAATGCCACTAACATGCACAAGAAAGAAAAAGTAATGTCATGGTTACTTTTCTGCAAGTAGGAAAGTTACATGTAAAAATCTCCTACAGTTGTTCTTTTAAAGGATATGTTTATTTTTGAGGTATTATTTCCACTTGTTCTTTTTAAAAAAGCTGTATTAATAAGCATGTGTGTGTTTTCACAGTCAGCAGGAAATTCTTCTCCACTGCATGCTTCCCATAAAAAAGAAAATATGTCCTTTTACACAAAGCATTTTGGAATCATTTCTGGTAAAAAAAAAAATAGACTAACTAGATTTTCAATTAAGAAAGAGGAAGAGAGTTGTTTGGGGAAAAAAAAAATCATCTTCCCTAGAAAAGAAAATATCTAGACATCACAACATCTATCAGCTGAGCTCACAGTAAAGGTACCAAGTAAGATCACACCAAGGTTCAAGACAGTGGTGAGAAATATTACACTGAACAATCTGAGAAGACAAAAAGCTTTCACTGTGCCCAAGAATTTGATGAAGTTGATATAACTGAAGAATGAAAGAAGCGTGACTAAACATGATATGCCCTCAGCTCTGCAAGTTAGACAAGAAGAACAAGTGTCATCAGAAATTACTGCTGGTATCTTATCATTAAATGATCCTCCTTTTTTTTCACACATTTTTTTCTTTAATTGATCCATGTTGTTTAAAAAGTGGACTTAGCTAGTGATTTGACTAGTGAATTCCCAACTGCCCAGAAAACTTAATCAGGAATACTGTCAAATTATGGCTTTAATTGCATACATAGTTTGTATTGGTGAGGAAATAACAAATTTCTGTACTGAAATATTCCCTGGTTTGTGATTCTGGCTTCAGGTTTGGCAAGCTTGCACTTCATGAAGAAACAAAACCCCCTGCAACTCTAACAGCTGGCCAAACAAAATATCTGTCTATGAAAACATGAGAAACCATAGCATTTTTCTCCAAATGTAAATCCATTTATGAGTTTGTAAGTAAGACTTGTCATAATTCCTACATGCAAGGTGAATTCTTCATCTCTGGAATGTTTTACAGATGTTTCATAACCAAACAACACTCCTCAGAATTACAATCTGCATTTTCAAATGATCAGCTAAAACAAAGCAAGTTATATAATCTGGCAAACTTCTTGGCCCTGGTTCACAATGCAGGCTACATTGTTTGGTGATATAGCCTGACGTTTCCTTCTTACAGAGTTATCTTACTCATTTCACACTGGAAAATGCATAAAAATAGCAAACAATTACTTAGGTAATTAAAATAATCTGAAGACACAGAACAATTAGCTTCTTCAGCCAGGATCCTAAATGTGCACATTATAACGGCACTGGCTAGTCTGTGACAGGAAAAGAAAAGGAATGTGGAAGGACCAGAAGAATTCCACATTTCAAAAGGTAAGCATATTTAAGGCCAGGCTGGATGTGGCCCTGGATGACCTGGTCTAGTGCATGTGGCGTCCCTGCCCATGGCAGGGGGGTTGGAACTAGATGATCTTTAAGGTCCCTTCCAACCTCAGCCATTCTACGATTCTATGATTCTATGATATTTACCACTAGACTGTCATTCCTTTCAGAGACAATGCCCAAATATTAGGATATTGCATTGACTGATTCATCAGACCAATTAATTGCAGGTCATAAAAGAATCTTCAGGGCTAGAGCTGGCACTGATGGAAATTGAAAAGTGGGGAAGATTCTTGTCCTCATCATTATGAAAAATGCACAATATCTGCATATACAGACATGACTATTTTTCAAGGTTCACATGCAATTTACAGTATTGTTTCCTAAATTTTTCATATGCTTCCCTTGGCATCAGATTTCATTAAGATGCTGGAAATGCCATCTGCACCTCCAAAAGCATCTCCTCTGTCAACAGCTTGATCTCAGATGAGTCATTCAGCTTGGGCTAGCAAGCAAGAAGAAAAGCCTCTTAAGCCCATGTAAATAAGTTAACTCAGTGAGCTGTATTAAACACCCAGCAAGAAACAAGTCAGCCAACTGAACAGGAGAAAAATTATCTTTACCACAGTTTGAAATTCTAACCTTGAAATGCTGGATTTTAAATTCTGAACTTCTAAAATCTGCCATGGCCCAGATTCCATGGTAAAATCTTGCATCTCATTCAAAAAACCAAAGGACACCTTATTCCACCCAAGCAATAGAGTTTTCCCTAATCTTTGTCAGAGGAACCCAAAGGAACTGATGGAAAATAATCTGCCAGTTGCCAATGCTGATACTCATCACAGGTATTGGTACCGTATGGTAGACATCCACTACAGGCCATGAACCTATTTAGCAGAGAGACTAAGCAGAACATTTGGAAAACTGAATATTTCAAGTTTATATGGGAAAACCAGCAACAGCAAAAAAGGTTAAGACCTTTGTGTTCTGGTATTGTTTTTCCCACTCTACAAAAGTGCTTTCTGAGGTAAGAGTTTGCAGGCCACTTTGTCTCAAAAACTACTTGAGGATACAACAAGTTACTTTGGAATTATATACAGGTAAAAAAAAAAAAAGGTTAAGTTAGTACAGTGCTAGGAAGCTCAGGAAGGCTGGCAAGTAACAGGCTCAGCACCCACAAGAGGGAGCCTGCCCTGGAGAATCATTCTGAACTCTTGCACTTCAACAGCTTGTGGTATCAGACAGCCCAACAGTCTGCAACTCAGTAGAAAACATTTTCAGCAAGCTTTAAGCTTTAATCAGGGCTGATGTTTGCATAAGAGGAGAGTCACAGGAGAGGAAGAGCAGGAAGGGAGTGGAAAGAAATTAAGAAATTGGGTTGGGATCTTTACAAAGGGAGTACACATAATCATTGAAGTACTGATTTTTAAAAGGAAGAACCAGCCCAGGAAAACAGGAATGGAATATGCATACTCAAAAGATACATTTTCCTATTTATCCTGGTTCTTAGAGTATGCCTATTTTCACTTCTAATCTGCTTGCAAATTACCAAATATTTGTTAGTATTTCCACTTTGGAACTATTTATCTTCATAGCCATAGTAATACATTTAAATGAAGGCACCAGAGCTGCCAAATTCCTCCATTACAATCTAGATCGCGGTGTAGAGGCTGGGGTGTTGGCACTTGCATCTCACTGGACCCATAACAGCAGACACTCATCATCATCAAGTCATTATCACATTTTCCCTTCATGGCTGTGTTTATTTTAAGAACTTCCCATGTGTTCAAACATCTAGACTTATTTCAGAGTACCAATTCTATATAAAACTTAAGCACAATTAGATATTTCCTTACCTTCCCTTTACAGTTCATACCTTCTGGAGCATTTTCTACAGATTCATGTCTCCAACCCAACACCAAAGAACAAAACAAAAAGCATAACACAGACCAAAAAAACATTTATTATACACGCTTTAAACCCTCCAAAACAGCATACCATATTTCTTTTCAAAACCATGGTTAATTCAAATCACATTTCCCTTTAAAAAAAAAGTTTAGGAAATTCAGAAAGTGTTACATACTGTAATGCTCTCTAAACATTACACAATCTCAAAAGCACTGCTGATAAAACTACACCCAGCAGGATACTGCAATTAAGGACAAAGCAAAACAAAGCATCAATTAAAATCTGAATACTAGTTATGCAATATTTTCCTCCAGTAAAAAACTGAAACCAAATTCAGAACGTCCTTTCAATCTTCTGGACCACCCAACTTAAACCAAAGCATTTTCTGAGTTTTTTCTTTTTTTTCTAATTACTGGTCATAGTTTTCTGTGTACACTGTTTCCTCTCTTACTTATTTTCACAGAAAATAGATCCAGGGTTTACCATATATTGATTCAGAAGGAAAAAAATATTCCTAGCAGATCCAGGTAAATCCATTAACCATAGTGTACTAAAAAAAATGATGGTCAAACACTTCAGCAAGAGGGATACATTGATTATCTTCTATTGGTATCTTCCTTTGGGCATACCAAAACTACCCTCCCTTTTTAAATAATTGCTTAATTCACATGAGACCTGCACTATCATTGTGCAGACTAAGACGTTACACCATTAAAAAGAGCTTTC
This sequence comes from Galbula dea, assembly GCA_013399015.1. Taxonomy (NCBI): domain Eukaryota; kingdom Metazoa; phylum Chordata; class Aves; order Piciformes; family Galbulidae; genus Galbula; species Galbula dea. The sequence continues at coordinate 274,591 of VWZX01007813.1, forward strand.
TGCAACATTCACATTTAGCAAATTGGAAAGTCATCCCAAGTTCAGAAGCCAAAATAAAAGACAATGGACAAATACAGTCACACAACCAGAATTAAAAAATGCAAGTGAACAAAAAAAAGATTAAAACCAGCAGACTTTTTTACAAAACAATCCCACACACAGCAAGATCATACAAAAAAAAGGCACTGAATACTGTTACAGCAATCTAAATGCCATTCTATTTTCAAAGTAGTCAAATAGCATTACATTTCTACAGAACCATATAAACTGGAATTATAGCATCACAATCTTATTCTCTATATAAAGACATTAAGTTCCAAATACATACCTCTAATTAAATAATAATGCCACATTTAACGGATACAGATAAAACTTTTCTTAACTACTTACTTTTGGACAAGCTCAAAGAAATCATACCAAGACAGGCATCTCCACCTTTAATGCATTTTCTCTCTGACTACTCAAAGACTGGAATTTCTCTTTGGTTTTTGTGGGTTTTTTGTTTTGTTTGGGGTTGTCTGTTTGGTTGGGTTTTGGTGGTGGTAGTGGTGGTTTTGTTGTTGTAGTAGTTTGTTTGTTTTTTGAGGTGTGGGGTTTTTTTGGTTAATTTGTTTGGTTTAATATTGTTAACATCTTAAATGTCAATAATGAAGCCCCAAAGAATTAGGAATTATCAGTGCTAACCCATTTGCATACCCACACATCCCACACTATGGCCTTGCTGTGTTTATAAAAGCCAGTTATGAACACTCAAATTCCTATTCTAGGGAATACACAAAGTCAAGTGGTTGCCCTAAGAGTGCTTTACTTCAGGAAACAAACTTTGAAGTCTTTTACAGCAGTGACAACATCAGTATGATTTTTTTTTCCAATACAAAATGCACTCCACACTTTTGTTTATTAAAATGTGCACCAATTCTTGGGGACCTTAAGCTACATTTCCTTAGAGCAAGCATGTGAACTATTACGCCGATAACACTTCAATGTTTTTCTGTCAGCGTTGAAAGGCTCTCTAGGCTGAATTCTACTTTACAAACTGCTGTGGTGATGTGCAGCTCTCGTGAGACAAATAGTCTTCCCTGGACAAAAAAATAAATCAACAATCGGCAGATTCCCAATACAGTATTTGCCACTTGCAGGTAAACATTAGCTTTTTCACATTTTGCAATTTTCTCCCTATTACCAACTCAGTGCCTAGGGTCTATTTAGGTATGAGAACTACTCCTCGTCATCAACGCTTGCTTCACATGACTCCAAATCACCACCCTAGTCAAACACATTACGTGAAACACAATAGTGCAAGCTATCATACTGCAAAACAGAATTAGGCTGTTTTCCAGACTTGGCACCTTTGTGGACGAAGTATATACGAAGACAACTTGTAACTGAGTGGCTAAGAGACCAACAGTGAATAAATCACAGAACAAAGCTTTGATTTTCTGCTACTACAGTAAAAACACAACATCCACTGTCACTCCTAAATGTTAAATCTTGTGAATTTGTAATTCCAGCAGATAGTCAAGTTCCATTTCTTTAATAAGAATTCATATATCTGGAAGCATTAGTAGTATCTTAACTAGAGTACTGAATATAAGCCAAATAATCATTCTTTGGTCACCCATCTCAAAGACTTGCAACTTGATGCAGAAATCTTTTCTTAACCAATCAACCTCCTAATTCAATTACATTTCTCCCAGTTTTGCTCTTCACACACAATACTGCCATTCTTTTGCTATTCCAGTCTTACATACTAAGCTAGCAGCACATACTTATTTTAAAGCCTTCTCTATAACTCTAATGCAGTTCACTTTTCTTTCATTTGACCAAGGAAAAAACAGCATAATAGGTTTTGCAACCTGATTACAAGAACAGACAAAAACCCCAGTTTAGCCAAAATCCTAGTGAAATCTTTTTAATGTCACAACAAAATGGAAAAAATGGATTTGAAGTGAACATCCCACAGTATTAGCTAGACAGCAAAACTACTTAACGTGGTTAAAAACATTTTCCATTTCCTGCAGCGTCTCTGATACATACACATGAAACTGCATGATCTTATTGTTCCATGCTGCATTATACACTTATGGGTATTATTATCATTAAGTCTCTTACAATAGTTTTCTCCCCAGTGATCACACTCTTGAGTTTGCTGTAGGTACTTTGCATTTCTCACGTTCTCAAGTCTACATCCATGGGACAAACAATTCTGGCATACTTTTATTTAAATCCCTTAGTAATATAGTATTATTTCCTCTAACAAAATTTACTGGTGTGCTGTTTACAGTTTACATCAGTATTCAACAGGCTACAAAACAATGGACACAAAAATAAACACTTCACCCCAGTGCCTTATCTAAAACTTAAGAGTGTGTGGCACAACTGGCCATATTCCAGCAGACTTGAACATAATTTTGTATGTGAGATTTCAAAGTAAAGGTGACAGTACACTGCAAGTTGCAAAATTCTTTAATCTTAATATAGTAATGCCAGCTGAACGGGTTTTACTAACAGTAATCTTCATTTTTAGATAATAAAACATTTGTACAATTTGCCCATTATTTCCTATCCCAAGAAGTCTTATTACATGGTGAAATACACTCTTTTGCACAAATAAAACCACTGTTATCAGCCAGAGTAGCAAAGATGGCCTGGTTTAGCAGTTATACCCTCAAACATGAATGTGTCTGGCTACCCTTAATGGTGAGCCAAAGGAACAGCAACCCTGTAGTTATGATTCTCTCTTCTAGATGAAATTTGACATCTACATCAAAATTTAGCCACCAGACATCATCTCTGCACTCTGTGTCAACTTAGAAGTTTTGGCTTCTGCATCTCTGACGTGAATGCTGTACTGGTGATCAAGCAGCAAAGCACTCCTCCATAGATTTGATATGCTCTCCATAAGAGTTCAAGTTTTCAGATTCAAAAAATCACTCTGGCCTAAAAATGAGAATTTTCTGAGCAGTACTTTTATTTTGTTCTTGCATTGCAGGGGCATAAATGATGATAAGTTATAGCATAGGAGATCTACACAAAAGTATTTCCTATATTGAATTTGCAGACACATTACTAAAATTAAGGAGGAAAGTCAGTCTCTTGCATTTAGAAAGAAAGCACAATTCATAAAAACACAGAATGTGACAGAATTGGCTGATCATGGACTAGATTTAACACTAATGCAGAAGCAGTAAGGACCAGACAGGAAATTTCTCCATTCTCAAAACGATCACTGCTTTTCTGCAGCATATGCATGCATTTGAGTGTGTCTTAATTCACGTAAATAACTTTATCTAGTTCTGCTAAGCTTTTCAGATTTTCTTGCACATTAAGACATATTTACACTCTTTTCTCTCCATTTAGCCTTCCATATCATTATACTCTGAGAAGCGGCCACCACAAATATGCCTTCATTACATTAGCTGTTATCCTATCTTTGCAACCTTTCCCTGTGGGCCTTATCAAACTTGAGATGCAACCTTTTCAGTTTCAAGGTCAATCAACTATCTAAATCCCTTCTAGCTATCTACCACTCCTAAAAAAACCTACAGAAGGGAAAAAGAGTTGATTTTTCTCCTATTTCCCTTTATTGAGTTACTAAACTCACTGAACAGCCACCATCAAAACTCTCCTCATACATGCTACCTTATATAAAATATGAGCAGGCCTTCCTTAGTACTATATGGATTACACATTCACAGTAAAAAATAAAATTGTAATTGAACTGTTTGAACAGAAAGGGAAATGAAAAGAAAGAGACATGGATTTTGTCTCCTGTACATATTACCCTGCAAATCGTCAAGGAGTACTTAACCAGAAGATTTACCCACACACACAGAATTTCAGCCCCTTTTTTCTTTCTCCTAAAGATTAAGGGCCATGGAAAGAAGCCTTCAGAGCGTGGTCCTTTAAACACCCTTGAGGCAGGGAGGGCCTGCACCTGGGCTTGGCTGTAAAGATGAAAAGAGTTCAGCAAGTCCCAGTTTTATTCCCCACGAGGTGGATTTAAACAGCCATTAGCAGAGCAGGCCCCTCAAGTGTCTGAGGCAGAGAATAAACTCCGCTTGGTATTCATAAGCAGCCTTTCCCCAAATAAAACTGCCAGCTCCAGCTCTGGTATGCTTACAACAGCTACAAGGATCAGGACAACAGTCTGGGGTGTTCATCGCTGCAGCCCTTGCTTCAACTCTCCTCTGAGACTAAATATTGCACTTTGTATATTGGCACTTTTCCTTACCATAATGAGAGTCCCTTTGGCTGCTACTTAGATAACTGATGTGAACTGCCCACAAGGACTGGGTCCCACACAGTTCAACGTAGTTTCAGCTAAGTCTATCTGTCTGCGTGTGGAAAGTTTAGCCTATGTCTTCCTGCACACACTACTTACCTTATCACTCACCAGTTGAACAAACCTAAAATCTCTATCAGGATTGCCATGTGAAGAGAGTAATCTAAGTGTGGTACAGGGTAAGCCTGTCTTATCTGTCCTAAGCATACCCTAAATACTCCTTCATCTTACGTGTCAATTCAAAAAACAGATATTGTAGAAATTGTTTTCAATTAAAAACAATGGAAAATGTACTCAAATGGTGATACACTGCTTTAACTGTAAATGGTCAAGTATTTAAGACAAAAGAAAATGCAAGTACCTCTAACAAGCCTCTATCCAAATATTAAATTTCACTTAATAAATATATTCAGAAAAGTTTGAAAAGCACAGAGATCCCACTGACAGATAGAACTCTCACTGCAGCTGCAATGTTTCATCAAGTGTTGGATGGTTTATGTCACTTGTGTGGAGAAAAGGAACTTTCACAGTATCAGCAGATTCCTAAGTTTTCCAGCTCAATTATTGACATGTGTAAAGGATATGACCATTACCAAAAACAAGAAGTATACCAAAATATCTGTGGGTCATCAATAATTGAGTTAAACTGTTATCTTTTTTATTATCAATCCCTTAACATGCTTCAATGTTGGGGGTTTTACCCCTTAAGCAGAGACAGATGAAAAATACTCCTAAAAATACAACCAAACAAAAAAAAGAAAAAAAAAAACAAACACAACAAACAAACAATAAAAAAATGCAATCTCTAAACCTAGCTCTAATTTCAGTTTCCACTAGAGCATGTTTATAAGAATGCATTAGTTGAAGAGCAGCTGCTCTCTAACAAAGAGCATTTCATATAAATTTAGCTCTAGGATGCAAAAAACTATTCAAACGTGCTTTGCAGGGGAACATTATTGCAAAAGGCATTTGTAGATCAACATTACAATGAAAAGCAGTACGAAGGACCAAGAGCAAATCAGAGCTTTCAGACAGCCTTGACTTTCTTTGATACAACAGAACATACGAAAGTAGATCTGTGCTGGCTAAAGTGGATATGCATTTTTGTCCTAATGTTGTCTCCTTTGCCAATTTTCTATTCCTTTTGAAGAATCCAGACAGTAGCTACTACAACCAGTGTACAATATGTTGTCTGCTTCAATCTTACTTTTTTTTCCCTGTATAAAAGCTTATATATTCTTATCAAGAACATACAGACAAATCTGGCAAAATATCAATGTTTATTTTTTTACCTACAGTAAAATTTTGATATATTCTATATATATCAGTAATTTTATAGGAAGAAACTATGCTTTTTATAAAAAGGTACACTTTGGGAAATATTTTTAAAAAGAAAAATACACGTGATGTTTGAATACTGTGTGAGTAGCTTTGGAAAAGCTTTAAAATAAATTCAATGCATTTTAAATGCTATATAAATCAACATTCAGGATAAAGGGTCAACAGGGGTTAAACTGTCTGTCCTTCTTGACTACATTCATAAATGTCTTTTCTAGCTGTACTTATAGAGAAGCAACGGCAGCCTAACTTAGATATTAAAACTTCCAAGGAAACCAACAATAAAAGCTACTAAGAATTTCACAAGTTTTTTTTTTTCCTTAGGTGTTAATTAAATGATCATTTAACACTGAAATGTAAACACAACATTTTCATCTACTGACAGCACAGCCTATTATAAATCCAGGGTAATAAACGTCCTGGTGTTAATACTCTGAACCAAGTTCCCACAACACACTAAGATGCCTTGTCGTGTCTAAGGTTAAGCATCTAGACACAAAACAAAGATTGTGCCTACTCGACTTCCAGTTCAATTTTCCCATCGCCCAGTGACCTAGGTAACACTTTGAGCAATAAAGAATAAATTTAATTTCTCCAGCATTTTGTGAGGATTAGGAACAATTGTTGGCCTGCAATGACTTTTTATCCTTGGATTCTTTCTCTTCCAGAGCATTCCCCCAGTTCTAAAAGAAAATTCTGATGGTTTAAGACACAGAACAAACAGAACTTTAAATTAGGCTTTTTTCAATCAATTGGAACTGTTGGAGGGGAAGCAATCAACCTTTCTTTGGACTTTTCTCAGCTATTCAGTTACTTTAGGCTTTAATCTTCTACTTGCAGAAGAAACCTACCATCAGAGGGACAAGCCTCTATACTTTCACATTTTCCCTTGGCCTGATTTATTCCTCTTTTCTGTTCTTTTTTTAATCAAGATGACATGGCTGCACTTAGATGTCCTCTCTGTGCAAGCTGAGACTTACAGATGTCCTCTTTATAATGTTTCACACCATGTTTCTGCACCACATAATAATGGTATTTCCTCTGACATGCCTTTTTACTTTTCATTACTTCCTTCACTGAGATTCAGTTTCGTACTTAACTCCTGCCTAAAAGGTTTCCTATATCACAATTTACCAAATCCTTCAAGGTTAACCCTCCAGGAACAACCCAGGGAATGACACAGACTGGACGTGAATATGGTTACAGCTGGCCCAAACCCAGCTACTTCAATTTTCATATTAAAAGGCAATTATCTTAGTTATCCAGTTTGACTGCTACCATGTCAACAGAAATATGGAAGATAATTATTTGTGCTTGGGGCCAAACAGGTCAAGGTAACAAAGCCATAATAGCTAAAGGAGATCTCTCAATTACTCTGAATACCACAACATTATTTTAAAAGAGCTATGGCTCGAGTAATTAATACAATTCATGTTTTCACATTAGACATATTACCAACAGCATAAATTTTTTTTAATAACACAGATATTTATGTTGGTCCAGAAGAAACACCTTAAGCCACATTTTTATTTGCCTGGTGTTTAACATGATATTCTAATTAAGGTTAAAAGCAAATAAAAACAATTTTGGAGTGTTTGTACTAATGAAATATCAACAGTTATATGTATCCTTACAGATGCCTTTCTCTCAAATTAGTCAGCAATATCACTTGATAATATAGGTTATCTAAAGATTTAGTGATCTGCCCTGTAGTAGAATTAGCTTACAGCACCAGAAGTCCATCCAATTTGCCATTTTATCCCATAGGAAAGGAAATACTGCTTGTAAAAAAATACATTAAATTATGGCTTTATAAAAGAAATAAAGGCAAATTTAACTGAAATTTAAAGACACCTTCCAATTATCTCAAAATTAAAAATACAAATATCCATCTTGAGAGACCTCTTTCACAAGCAAAAAAGGTTTCTTTCCAATTTTTAAAATACCATACTATTATTTCAAGTAACAACATTTAACCTGAATTCTGTATATTTGGTAAACCATTTTTTTTCCTGTACAGCATCATGGCAGGTGCTGTGAAAATACAGAAGAAAGCATAGCTCAGGATATATAGATTCCGAGATTCTAAAACAAAGGGCAGGAAGAGTAATGAAGTTTGAAGCCCAATAGTTGCACAGATTGATAATAGATCTTTTTTTCCTGAGTAGAATTCGAAAGTTTGTTCTCGTTCTATCAACACTTCCACTCAGCTAAATCTAAGGCTGAATGTTTGCTGTTGCTAGGATATAACTACTGCCAGTTGTATGCCAAATGCATATATATAATTCTTGAGTTTGTGCTCAAAAAAAAAATCACCTGGGGAATTGTACAAGTTTTGCAGCAGTTCCAAAATTTCTAAAAAGTCATCTTGCCATCTCTAAAGCTACATAAGCAAGGATTATGTCTGAAGCAAAATGACTGTGGCATTTTTTGTTTTGCTGCCTATGTTGTAAAAGATGACTGAGTTTTCGGTTTTGAAACACACAGAATGAGAACTAAAGGTAGAAACAAGAGATAGTAAGACAAGAGACATGATGGACGTGAAAGCCAGGTTGCATGAAGTATTCAGGCTCCTAATTCACTTCTCTATAGATTAAAAATATGCAAGTGACAGTAGCAACAATCAGTCTTTATACTGTCTTACAAAAGCCTATCTCCTTCTTCAATAAGGTGGTGCACACAATAATGGTTACTACAGCACATACAGTGGAAACCCACTCACGCTTATCCAAGAACAGTTCCTTTAATCTATGTGCAAAAGGAGAGAGATTCATCAATACTGCCTTTTGAAAAGGGGAAACTCATTCTGGCTCCTCACTGGATTTTACATCCAGAACCACCTGTTTGCAACTTGAATAAAATTCCAGAGGTTTTGGGATAATTAGCAATTTAGCTATTGAGTTGTTAAAATGTATTCAGACTGAAGATAAGTATATTCTCTACAAGATTACAGCTATAGTTTCACTTGCCATGATTACTGTTAGGGTATGACAACTATATTAAGCCTCATATGCAGCTACCATAGAGTAAGGACACAAGCACTTAAAATATTTTAAAAGTCATGGTTTAGCATCTTACATACACCTCCTTTTAATCTTTGTATCTGATGTATACATTTGGGGTATTTTTGTCTCTCAGCAAAGGTAAAAACAAAATTCTCAGTAAGTGATGCAAATCACAGGCTCTCCTGCGGCAGCTCAAAACTCCTACCCAAGAGCCACCTTGAGGACTTTCCTTCTCCTCCATCTCCTCCTCTTCCTCTGCTGCGGCAGCCACCCACAGCCTTCCTGCGCCGGGCAGCAGTGCTCAGGGGAGCGGCTTGATGAGTAATGATGTCGGTTCGACCGGACAACGGTAACCCTGGCAACTGTAACCTGCAATTCCTGCCTAACCATTGTGGGATTTATTGTGGCAGGGGCCAAAGAGGCCAAGAGTAAAATGAAGCAGAGAACTATGGTGTCTGACACATCTAGTACCACACACTTTAATCATAGCTGGCAGAAATTAATTCAAGAGGAATTTTTGCAAGGGCCTCCCATGCAGCATGTTTTGTTGTTGTTGCTGCTGCTGTTCTGGCCTAAGATTTTTTTATTATTATTATTATGTTTAGTCTTTTTTTCATTTAATTATTAGCTGTTAGGAATTCTTTTAAGTAACTAAGAGACATCCCAACCTATTTATTAATCAGACTAAAATAAAATCACTTTTTTCCTTTAGAGGAGAAACATCTTCATTCTGTGTATATTCTCATGTTCACATACTAGAAGAAAAAGGTATCTAATATCAGACCACATCCACTAGACAGACTTTTTCCCAAGCCAATGCTGCCTAACTTACACAGCAAATATTGGTCAGTAAGGAAACTTAACTTCATTCCAAGCACAGGAAATGTAAATCAAAAGGGACAAGCTTTGTGCATGGAATTCAATAATCTTTAACATGCCACTGTAAAGGTATCTTTTAAAACTAAATTTTCAAATAGCTTTGGGTCCAGCACTTGGTATCCTGCAGCAAATGGCAATCAATGAACTGTGATCTAACCAGTCAAAGCAAGCAGTCAAAATCTATTTGCCTCAGATAAGCACCCACTAGGCTGTAGGAGTTTTTGTACTAAGGTACCATCGTCAAGGCTAGACAAGTTAGTGTGAGTAGGCATACGGGTCACTGAAAACAACACATCCTCTTCTCACAGGAAAAGGACTTGTTGAACAAGGACTTACATTACCCCAGGGGATTTACAACAGCACCTTTATTTTAACAGTTTTGGACCAAAACAGGTTCATGTAAATTGTGCTTTGAGAGATACCTTGCAAAGGTAAGAATAATATACTCTACAGTGTTATTTATACTATTTTTAGCATTAACTACTTCCTAATGAAATATTTACATCAAAACACCTTTGCAAATAACTCTTAATGCGAAAATAGGTTTCTGCTTTGACTAAGATTATCCATTTTAACTAGTTCCAGGAGATTTCTTGGAAGGCTGCTAAATTGGAAAGAAAACAACCTGAAAATAATTTGTTTAATTACCTTTGAAAATAAGTGTCTCTAGACAGAAAATAATACACTGTCTCTTTTAAACTCTCAACCTATCGCTTCCCTTTACTTACACTTCCCATCTGTCAACAAGTGCTTGTAATTTTATTACACTGTCCTGTAGTTTATGCAGAGTTGGTATTATTTTACAGAGTTCTGTTAATGGACTGGATAAATGGTAATGCTATTTAAACTAGTCTCCTGCTCCAGCAAACACAGCTGCAACTGTACTACTATTTCTAGGCAAACATCTTGACCTGAACATGCAGTGCTCTCTCAACCCGTCCAAAGAGAAATTGGAGCAGACAGCAAAGGGAAAGCATAGCCGGCCGCTGGCGGCAACCAACTGTGCCTAATCATAATTCATATACAGTGTACCCTCTTTCTTTTATATTGCATTTAGACTACACAACAAGCATATGTGCTTCTTCACCTGGCATCTCATTTACAGCCAAGGGTCAAATGGTAATTATTATTCACAGAAGCTCAATAGTACGTTGAAAACTTGCAGTACACACACTGTTTGATTAGCTGTTAAATGCCAAAAATAAATACTAAAACCAAAGCATATTATAGATTTTATTGATCGTGTTTAGAGAACTTTAATTCTCTTTAAGATGTATTTATTTGGATGTAAATACATGTAAGCATATACAATGATACAAGTGAAAAACCAAACCATTTTATAGTCTTCAAGCTACACAGAATCTGAAACCTGACCAAACCATTTAACTAGCCTAACTTTTAACTACAAATATAGCGTTAAATGACTGTAGATTTTCAGTATCACTCATTTGCTTTTAAACATGAATACATTATAACCAGACTTTCACTTTCATGGTCTGACCAACAATAACCCTTAGGCAGAGGAAATTTAATACTGTGAAGTCAGTGATCTCTTACTTTCCACCATATATGCTAAGAGCAGTTGTGTCCTTTATGTCAAAGGACATTATAGATTTCAGACTAGCATCTACCAAATATACAATTCTGAATTAAACACGTTCAAGTATGATTTTGCCTGAAGTGTGCATCCATTTTTTTGCCTGAAAATTCTGGCATATTTCTATTGTATATTAGTTTAGATAACCATTACACTATAGGTGGAATAATAAAATTATCATAAATCCCTTTTCATTTTCCTTCCTGATAGAAGCAATATCTTCACCATGGCTCATGGAAATTACAAGAGACTCAGTTATTAATACATAAAACCACATATGAATATATTATAATATTATAGCAGAGCAAAATATTTTTGTTTGTCAGAACAAAAGCCTTCAGGAGCTTTCTGACCTAGTAATTTAACAACTCATTGCATCTACAGAGCAGTTCTTGAGACAAAGCATACATCCAAAGCAAAGAAACAAAAATACACAGAACTAAACACTTACATTAGGAAAGTCATTTTCAGTTTATCATTTCATATTACTATGAGAATGGGAAGAAACTACTATTTCATAATATTTAGAGAAATTAACTCCGAAGAATAAAAGCTTCATTATAACATTTGTTCTGAAGAATATTTCCACATACTAAAGTGGAAACAAATCAGAGGAATCCCACCTTCCTCCACCTTCACTTTTTTATTTCAAGAACACAAAACCAGCAATTTAAACAGCAGAAATCTCACCTGAAGTCTAAAGAAGTGAGTCCAACACTTATCTAAAACACAGCTGAATTTGTGCAACATTTCCAAAACATATCTAAGCATGTCCTGTTGCATCCCTTCCATACCACATACTGTAATTTACAGTAATTTAAATTTATCCTTAGTTTACCTTAAAATTCTTTGTTACAGTAACTGATCATGTACACAAATATAAATCACTACCTAAACTTCGTTCCACGTTTTTACTGCAGTAGAAATGAGTGGATTCTTAAAAGGGCCAATCAGTCAAAACAATAATTTAAAAATGTTGCTAAAAGTAAAGCACTCTCAAACTAAATAATACAATCAAAACAATTAATTTCCCAATTTGATATAATTTTTATTTAAGGTGAAACATTCCATAGTTTTTTCTTCCCAGAGCTTTAAGTTACTTACTACCTTTGGGCTTTTTGGGAGGGGACACAGAAAAGACTTCTCCACAGGTCTATCATTTGTCAACACTATGATTTTTCTAGTCAAAATACCACAAAACTACAAAATACCCACAAAAGTATCAAGAAACCAAAGTGCTTATACAGTGCTATCTCTCTCGGTCAGAATTTCCACACACATTTTATTTCTTTTAACAAAGAAACTAAAAAAAAAAAAAAAAAAAAAAAAAAAAAAAGGGGAAAGCCAAAGTATTCTTTCAGCAAAACTTCATTGCAGAAGTGGAAATGAATTCAACAGTATTTTGCCTCCTACAGCTATCAGTTTCTAATCCAGATTTCAAGGAAAAAAAAACAACCAAAACTTTCAAAGCAGTCAAAGTACTCAGCTTAAACAAATGTTCCTATAAACATTTTAGCCCTGTTTGAGGCAAAATACAAAAAAAATCTAATGCAAGGCAGATCAACTCCAAATTTTCCAGAATGACAGTTATTGGGTTGTGCCTACTTACAGCCTGTATAACTTTGGTGTCCCCAGAAACAGCAGTTCCGAAAGCAACTGGAGGTTGTTTCTGTTCAGGCGCCTTTAGAAAGAGAAAGAAAAAAACTGCGTTACATTCCAAGTGCTACAGCAATGCAATGCAATCACTTTGAGTAGACATCCCAGAGCTGTAACAAGCTGATTTTAAAGACCAGAAAGGCTATGAAATGCTGGTCCATTAGTGGAGACATGGTCCAGCAGTAAATATACCATGGACTAATTAGATTTTCTGGTTTCCCCAACAGACTGCATTACCTATTTTATGAAAGATTTTGAATCTCTGTAGTGTGAATCAATCACTAAGTCAAGACTCTATCCTGCATAAACAACCAGAAAATCAAAAATACAAAATCAGCAGTATAAATTCAGTTCCCCACCGTGTTGGCAGAGAGCTCAGAAGAGGTGAACTGTTAGTGTTGTAAGCCACAGAAAGTGTCCTAGACAATCTCTAACATTGCAATACTTTGGACTTTAAAGTCTCTTGGTAGTTGCCAGAAATAAGTGGGTGAGTGTCCAACATCATGTAACTCCTTCAATTTAACAAATCAGAGGGACAGGTGCAATTAAAATATAAATACAACTTTGTTCTTCTGTTACTGAAGGCATCTTTAGGAAGAGATTGAGCAAGCTGACAGGTAAATTTTTGAGCTCTGCACGATGAATTCAAGCAAAGCCCACATGCTACCTAAAGTATACAACATATTTTAAATACTTCAGCTTAAAGTACCCAGAGCTCAGTCTTCTGAACACAATAAAGACTAGAAAAGCATCTTCAAAGTAAAGTGATGGAAGAAGTATATAGAAGGATCAATTTAAGGACAAAGAGGGAAAATCTTCAGCAGATGTGCAGGTGAAAATACTCCTTAAAAGGAAACTCAATACCAACAGGCAGATAAAAAGTAGGTATGGACAAGCAATAGCATATACTGTGAAGCAGACAACAAGAAGGTAAGCAAAAATATTGCCTTGATTTGAGTTACTGGTTCTAGAGAAGAGGCTAGCTTTGCAGAAATGGGTGCATATCTCAGTTTTACTTGTCTTCTGCATTTAGCCAGAGGATATGTAGATGACAGTCACACAAACTGCAGAGTACATTGCACTCCCATTGATACAGATCCTAATCCACTGAAGACTGGCTGCATCACCAATCCATTTTGACATCTCTCAAGTTTTCATGACAATAACTGTGATCCAATACCAATCATGCATGGAGAAAGGGAGAAAAAAAAAAATCTTAATTACATTGTCTACAATGTAGTCATCTGCAATTGCTACAATTCACTAGCAGGTCACTATTTGTTTCCCAGACTAGTTACAGCCTGCACTGAAACTTGTGTCTGATCCCATTGTAATCAACCACATACAGCCAGAAAACCTGTGAGACTGCACAGCCTCTCTGGGCAAATGAGTTGTTCCAGCACTTCACTGTGACAACAGTCCAGAAGTTTCACCCTTTTATCCAGTCAAACTCAGCTTATGCTTGTTGCCTCACCACAGCAATGAGCCTGTTAACTACCTCACAGGTACTGGAAGGCTGTTATTCTGTCCCCCACAAGTCCTCTTCCAGTGGGTTTTGGTTCAAGTAGATGCAATTCTAGCCATAGGGCCCCTAGAATAACAGAAGCCCTTGAAGATAACTTGAGAACTGATCAAAGTTAAGAGCTGTTCCAAGTAAATTATAAATCAGCTGTACTCTAATTAGAAACAGCCTATCCCATTGAGCATATAGAGACAGAGCTTTCTGAAACCAAATACAAGGCACAGATGCATTTTATTCTACTACCATTGCTTCAGGAAGAAGGATAGAAAGGTTCCAACTCATATAAAGTTAATGACAGCATCAGTCATTATTCTTCATTTCTCCTTCAAAGTTAGCTGAGAGAAGTAAATACACTATCTGCACATAGTAACACACAGTCCTGTACAGCTTAGAAATTTTGCTCTTTGAAAGGAGTACTTCCACACCTACTGTTTGTCAGCAGAAGACATTACTATCACACCCATTTAAAAATATCATGTAACATCTTCCCACTGAAGTTCACTTGCAAATATGCACAAACTTTAAAAGCAGATAAACATTTTTTCATTAAATTTCGATTTTAAATGAAAGGACAGGTCAGTAAAACTGCTGAGTGTTCATGCAACAGCACCTTCTAATTACACTGACTGAGCCAACCAGGCTCCTCAAGTAGTTCAAAGAGGTTACAAGGATATGCATCTGCTGGGAAGGTCTAATATCAGTTCAGGCTTTATGAGATCAGGAAATTCAGAGTCAACCTGCAAAATTACCTAAGTATCTTAAACCAGAAAGCTACTGATTAGCACTCAAATCATCTCCACGGACTGGTTTAACCATTAAGTCCTAAAAACCTGAACCTAGATATGATAGACCCTGGATACACAGGGTCAGAGTAATTGATGCCTGTTTCCCCAGAGAATTTTATATAGAGCCTAACTTAGGCTTATGCCTGCAAGGAAGGCAAATCTTATTACTTTTCTACAAAAAATGTGTTGCTGCATCTGCCAGAGGCAGAGAACATCTGTGCATCTGTGTCCAAAGCCACAATCTACTGAACTTCAACACATCTGGCAACTGCTGTCTGTGAATGTGACTTGCATGAACATATTAAGTGAGAAGAAGGCCCAAGAACTAAGAGCTAAGCAAAAGATTGTGCCAGTTTTTCCATTAAGATTTCTCTGCAAAGATTTTCTCATCTCTAGTCACAGTACTCATAATCTCATTAAACCCAGCAATATCAAGTTTACTGACCACATGAATAAAAATTGGAACCAGAGAAGTTAAGGGATGATCTTGGAGTATTTGGATGCCTAAGTCAAAAATTTTCCCCAGGTCAAGAACCACTTCCTCAGAGCTCCATTTTCAAGGCTAAGCAGTGACTAGCTAAGAAAGATATCTAAGCTAGTTTCAATTTAATATCAAATACCAGTTAGATATTTGATTTAGTAAAACAAATTTCTGAAAGGAAGCAGAACATGGACACTACTGCAAACTCAGTTTCTTACTGGTGTGTTGGAAGTGAAGAAAGTTACTTTGCAAACTGCAATACTACATTGTAGCAGTGTCCACTACTTGAACCCTAACATTTTCTGTTCTTCACTTTCTTCTCACACAGGGTTGAAGTCAAGTCCAAAATTACCATGTTCCTCCCCTATCCCAATCAATTCTCCGTACATTATGCAGAACAATATTTGCACAGAGAATCAGGACTCTAAATACTCAATTTGCTTCTTTAGGCAGTTTTCCAGTGTTGTAAGAGCTAGGACAAGCTCTTTGTTAGTTGAGTTTTGGCTTTTAAAAATTATTTTCTGTATTTCTTACTGTTTCAATAGAAAGGAGATTTCTATAAATAGTTGGTCATTACTCTTACTAATTCTGCCTATGATAGCATTAAAAAAAGTGGAAAAAAAAGCAAAAAAGCAAAAGCCAGGAAACTACAGACCAAGCAGCCTCCCCTCAATGTCAGCAAAGGTGATAGAGCAAAACAGAAGCTATCCCCAGACATACTAAGAACAAGACTTGGAGGAGTCAGCATGGATTTGCAACTGGAAAAAATCATGCCTGAGCAGTCCAATAGCCTCCTACATTGAATAAGGAACTTGGCAGATGAGGGGAAGGCAGTGGATGTTTTTATCTCGACCTCAGTAAAGCTTCTGACACTGCCACTCCTAACAGTTGTCCTCATAGACAAACTGATGAAGTACAGGCTACAAAAGCAGATGGTGCAGTGGTCTGAAAATTGCCTGAAGTGCCAGTTTTGACGGGTTGTGATCAGTGGCACAAAGTTCAGCTGGAGAATAGTCACTATTGGTGTGCCCTAGGCGTCAGGTCAGTACTGGAGACAGTACTGCTCAACATTTTCATTCACAACCTGAAAGATGGGACAGAGTGCACCCACAGCCCATTTACAAATGATACAAAACTGAAAGGAATGACTAATGCACCAGGTGTGTGTGCTGCTGATCAGAGGAACCTGAACAGGCTGAAGAACTGGTCAAAAAAAGGAGCACCATGAAGCTCAACAAAAGGGAAATGTAAAATCCTGCACCTGGGGAGGAATAACCTCATGCATCAGCACACACTGGAGAACAAGCAGTTGGAAATCAGCTTCATAGCAGAAGGCCAGGGGTCCTGGTGAACAAGAAACTGAAGCCAGCAATATGCCCCTGCAGCAAAGGCAACAGCATCCTGGGCTGTATTAGAAAGAGTGTTGTCAGCAGGTCAAGGCAGATGACCATTCCCTCTATATAGCACTGGTGAGATATCTGGAAAGCTGTGCCCAGTGCTGGACTCCCCGCTACAAGGGAGACATGGACATACTGCAGCAAGTCCAGAGAAAGGTCATAAGCATATTGAAGCACCTGTCACAGCTGGAGAGGCTGAGAGAGCTGGAACTGTTTAACCTGGGAAGTAGGAGGCTCAGAGGGATCTCAAAATGTATAAATACACCATGTGTATAAATAAGTGATGATCCTTCCCAAGTAAGGAAGACTGAGCCAGACACTTATGGGTACACAGTGAAAGGACAAGAGACAATGGGCACAAATCAAAACACAGGGAGTTACATAATTCACTAAGGACAAATTATGCCTGACAAATGTGGTGGCCTTCTATGATGGAGTGACTGCAGCAGTCGGTGAGGGAAGAGCAATTGACACAGTCTACCTAAATTTCTGTAAGGTTTTTGACATGGTTCCACAACATCCTTATCTTTAAATTGGAGAGATGGATTTGAAGGGTGGACCACTAGATAAATAAGAATTTGGCTGAATGGACATGGCCAGAGAGTTACAGTCAATGGCTCTATGCCTAGCTGGAGACCAATGATGAGTAGTGTCCCTCAGGGCTCTGTCTTGGGACCGCTATTATTAATGACACAGACAGTGGGATCAAGTGCACCCTCAGCAGGTTTGCAGATGACATGAAGCTCAGTGGTGCAGTTGACACACCAGAAGGACAGCATGCCATCCAGACAGACTTGGACAAACTTGAAAAGTGGGTCCATGAGAACCATATGAGGTTCAACAAGCCCAAGTGTAAGGCGCTGCACCTGGGTCAGAGCAATCCTAGGCATGAGTATGGTTTAGGAGATGAACTCATTGAGAACAGCCCTGAGGACAAGGACTTGGGGTCATGGTGGATGAAAAGCTGGATATGAACCATCAATGTGCACTTGCAGCCCAGAAAGCCAACTGTATCCTGGGCTGTATCAGGATACACATGACCAACACCCCAAGGGAGGTGATTCTACCCCTCTGCTCTACCATTGTGAGACCCCTACATCGAGTATCTGGAGTACTGCATCGAGTTCTGGGGCCCTCAGCATAAGAAATACGTGGACTTTTTCGAGCTGATCCAGAGGAGGGCCACAAAGATGATCAGAGGGTTGGGGCACCTCCCCTGCAAAGACAGGCTGAGAGAGTTGGGGTTTTTCAGCCTGGAGAAGGCTTTGGGAAAACCTTGGAGAAGCCTTCCAATGCCTAAAGGGGGCCTATAAAAAAAAGGGGGAGAGAGACTCTTTATCCAGGTAGAAAGTAATAGGAACAAGGGGAAACAGTTTCAAACTGAAGGAAGGAAGATGTAGATTAGCTCTTAAGAAAAAATTCTTTACTCAGAGTGTGGTAAGGCACTGAAACAGGTTGCCTAGGGAGGTTGTGGATGCCCTACCCCGGCAGCATTCAAGGCCAGGTTGGATGTGGCCCTGGGCAACCTGGTCTAGTGGATGGCATCCCTGCCTATGACCAGGGGGTGGAGCTAGGTGATCTTTATGGTCCCTTCCAACCCAGGTCGTTCTATGAATCTATGAATTCTACAAATTAAACAGAAGTATCTGATTGCAACAGTGGTCAAACACTGGAATAGGCTGCCCAGATTACCTACAGATTCTTCACTGGGAGACATTCAAAACTTGACTGAAAACAGCCCTCAGCCACCTGCTCTGATCAACCTTGAATTGATCAGTGCTGTAGGACTAAATCTACAAAGGCTCCTTTAAACCTCCACAATTCTATGTGGCCATTTCATTGGATTTTATTCTGTAAAGTATATCACAAACGAAACAGAAGTTATAAAACCACCATAAAATAAGATCAGCTTATCAGATCTGCTAGTATGATCTTTGACAACATCTGGGATTACTTCCAAAAAAAAGTAAAGAAAGTAGGGAAGTTGATCTATTAGCTGGAGTTTAGCTAGAGTTTGGACAGATTGCTTAAAAAGGCAAGAAAGGCCTGCAGATAGTCTAGACAGGCTTGTAACTGTCTTTCTGGCACCAAGTTAGCACAGAAGTCTTCACCCAAGCATTTTTCTGTAGCACCTATACAGGCATCCTGTCAAACTAAAGTCAGAAGGCTAGTGTGTCTTAAAAATTAAGGAAGATTTTGCCATATTGTATTTGATTATCAGTCTAGACTAATGCACTACATACTAAGAAGGCAAATAAAACATTTCTTCTGATGATTTTTCATGATTCTTCAGGGTAAATGAGGTAATATAACAGCATAAGCCACTAAAGTGGCAGCCATACAGCCAGATCTTATACATTTTGGAGTTCAAATGTAAAATTCCAGATAAAACTGCAGCTTCTGCAGTTAAAATAAGGAGGATCTTAGATGCTTTTGAAATATGCTGTATTAAATAGCACATGCTATATGCTATTATTTTTAGAGTACAATAATCTATAGTTTTAAGTTTAGTACCAGTGCTCTATAGCATCAACTTAAAATAGCTTCCAAACACAAAACACTACTTGAAACAAAACCAGACACAATGGTTCTGTAGAATCAGATTTTGTTTCAACATTTTGCAACAGTGCAAATTACCCATTTCAGAGGAAGCAAGAAAGAAGAGCATCTAGCAAACAATGTCACAAAGGATGAGCACAAAACAGATGTGGGAAAAACAAACAGCCATCTTGCCCTGGAATTTGTAAAAAAGGTCTGCAAAGAGCAAACAGGACTTCTTACTGAAATTTGACTTCTAGACATATAAAAGGAGTCCCACCAGAAAAGACACACTGATGAATAAAATACACTAAAAATAATAGTGAACACTTACAAGACTTTTTTAAAAGAACTTTGTTCTTGGACTTAAAACTTTATCAATATTTCACAGTATTCTTCAATCAAAATGTAGCTATAAACTGATTTTTAAAACTCCACTAGAATACTGCATCTTTTTAACTGTTGTCTTCAAACCCAGCCTTTGTCTATTTCTGGTTTAGCAGACAGTTTCAGGGCAAACATTGGAAGTTGCTTGACAAAAGTTTGCTAATACTACTAATAAAATACTACAGTAATTAAACTATAATTACAGATGCCCCAGTACAATCCATGTAAGATGGTCTCACATTCCTTTGGTAAGTGATTAGCACTGCAGGCTTCATGGTCTCCTCAATCTAAGATGAGGAATGCACTACACACTGCCCTTAAACTATGTAGGATTAGCTAAAACAAGGATTTTTCACATTTGTGATTAACAAGGAATAACTGTTCACTCCCTTCAGGGCTATTTAAAAACATTCTCTATGAGAACTCATTATTCTTCTGCTACCTATCACACATGTGAAGGCATTAACCCTTCAAATGCTCACATAATCAGACTGAAGCCAGACAAGTCATTAAGTATCGATGCTTTAAGGGGGAGAAAACCCAAAACATCAATTGGCCTTGAAAAACAAACACATTCGCTAGCACCCTGTTTTAGGCAGTCTAGCCTAGACCTCTTGGCTGCAGTAGTCAGAAACTGTTCACAATGTACCCAAACTGAAAAAATCAGTTCTCTGGCTTCAGTAATGAACTTACAGACCAAGATGAAGACCAGGATTCAGTGAGAAAATAAATTAGAGACTAACTTCTAGCTAAAGAGTTTAGAACTCATTCTAAGAGCTCAGTATAACTTCCGTACTATGGAATACAAAGTCTTACTTACAAAAAAGCTTTCACTGAGTATGTATAGTCAAGCAAAAGAAATATAATTTGTTTATTGGCTGTTCTTTTTGTGTGACAGCCACGCAAACAATTCCTGAAACAGCAGCACTGACTCCATTGCTAACATAGTGCTTTTCACCAGGGCTCCTAAAATTCCACATTAGCCTTTAAACTTCACATCTAAGCCTCTTTAAATTGGAGAAAAACACATAACAGAAAGTCCATGCACACACAAAGCCCCTCCTGCCCAAAACACAAAAAACACCAAACAGATTTTGTTTCAGTTAAAACTGTAAAACTCCATTATAAAAATAGACAACATTTGGCATTTCTTCAGAAGTCTCTGCTCCTGAACTTTGATCAGGCAGTTTGTAGGAGAGAAACCTGGGAGTTTTAACACTTCATTTCTGCAACTGAAAGGGCTATACTCTATCTATATTCTATCAGAGACTGAAAACCTAGAAATAAAAGCTTCAGATCAAAGCTAATTATTCTGGGATTCATTTATTAAAGAGCTTACATTTAAAGAATCATAGAAAATCTTGCTGTTCCTCTTTTAAAACTTACTATTTTCCGAATTAGTAATCACATTTTATGGATAGAGCTACTCAAATAATAGGAATAAAACTGCAGTCTCATGCCACACATCAATACATAACATAAAGTTAACACCTAGGTTTATTTTAATCTCTGGGAAGCATGTTTTATTCCATTATTGATACAATAAATCTGCACCCTATAAAAACATATGTAACACAACATGGCCCTTTTCCAGACTACTCAGAGCAGTATTGGTTTATCTAGTCCGTTTTGAAACAACTGCTAATTCCCTTGATAATTGCCTGTTTCTGGTGGACAGTATCACCCAGGAAAAGCTGTATTTGCTTATATCCTAAATGGAACGTTTTATTTCTTAGTCCATACTGCTACATATGCCTTTGTACAACAGGATGTTCTGTAAAACACCATACATCCAGAGATCATGCTATCTCACAAGTGGGTTTTGGTTTTATAATTTCAAAACCTGCTAATACAGCTTAATAGTTTACCAGACTAGGTGAGAGCCCAAGCAGGTAACTAACAATATAACGGCTGAAATACAGCTAAGCCCCACTTTTCTATACTGAATCCCATTTAGTATCTTTGACAAGACTGACTGCTATGTATTGAGGCTGTAATTAAGCCCTTGCTGCAGAAGATGCAAGCATAGCAGTTTCACATATAGATTTATATGCAGAAAAGAAATCCAAGTAGTACTTCAGTTTCCTTACCAAGTAGGATGAAAACCTTTTCCTTGATACTATATAGGAAATATAAATTTCCTCCTGTGCTGTTGACACATGTCAAAGTTTCAAATTCTTCACCCACAGCATGAACAAAATTTCTAAATATTTCAATACTACTCAGGTCACTCAGACTCCTTTGTAAATGCTCTCTATCTTAAGTTTTAAGACTTTGTTTTAAAGTACTCGTGGAGATGCAGCTCCAATAAATAGCAAGTACAAACAATTCCTCAGTTCATTTTAGAACTGTATTGTAAAAAATTAGAAAAATGCATGAACTGTAACAAAGTATTTAATTCTTGAAATGTGTATTTCTCCATCATCAATACATTGTAAGAAGCATGAAAATACAACAGATAGCTTCCAATTTAAAAGCCATTTCAACTACCAAATTGATGTTCAACCCTTAGAGCATTCTTTTCTTGAACACAGTATTTCAGCCTACTCACATCATGTAGCTGAGAGGGGGCTGGTTTTTGGGGAGGCCTTGCGGAGGGAGAGGTAAATATTTAGCTCACACTATCTCAGAAGCTGCAGTTCTAGAGACTGTGGGAGTAACATTTTACCACCACACTAGTTTTCAGCAGAAATAGGTTTCACAGGGTTTGGGGTTTTTTGTTTGTGAGGTTTTCATTAATTTTTTTAAGACTACACAGATAGCTCTTTAAAGTTAAAATAATAGATTGACATTTTAGAAACAACTTTTATTAATTCAAGTATCAAAAGTGTAGGGGCTTGGCCTAGACACTTCTTAGGCCAAGTTACACAAGTAACCTTTCTCACAAGAGTAATCAGTGGGACTACTCATGCAAACCAAGTTATTCACGTGGTAAATGTCTGCAGAATCAGACACCAAATTAGCATTTTAGGAGCATACAGCTGTCTCAATGGATTATTCACAAACACAGGAAGAAAAATGTGGGTAGTTTTCAAATGACTGATGTAAACTCTGCCTATCCTGACATCTTTTGGATGCTTAGCATAGTCTTAGAATGATCATTGCTGACATCTCAACTACTATACACAGGAAAAAATTAGGAAAAAAATATTATGAAAAGTATGTTCCTATCAGCCAAAAAATATTTTTACTAAATAAAAAGGTAACTGCTCTGCTACATAAACAAGTGAAGAGTATATTTAGCTCTCAAACCTGTCTACATTGTGCTTCTGGATAAAGAGCTATAAGGAAATTTTACACTTACAAAACTCATAATAGAACTGGTTCAACAGTCAATAGCAGCTGTCTTTAACCAAATTTTATGCTTCCCTCCAGATGACAATAGCATGTAAAAATACTGGGATACTTTAAGCAATAGCTGCAATACCACAGAAGAAGGTGGTCTTGGTGGTAACAACTGGCTACACTTCTCAGAAGTAATTTTTAAAGCTGTGTCTTATGACAGTTTTCAGAAAACAGAGATTCAGTTTCTCGTTCTCTTAAGAAACTATTTCAAGGTATTATAATCATCACACCTAACATGATAGCTTTACAAAAAAGGAAACAAGTCTTAAATTTCATATTCTCCTAAGGAATAATTTCAAAAGGTTTTGTTTCCCATAATGAATAGTATCTGAAAATTCTCTGTATCTTGACCTTTTGTGCCTTCCTGCCTTGAAGCATACTGAAAACCATCATTGATAACTACCGTGGTCTATGTAAAAGGTTCAGACAACATAACAGGTCACATTTCCATTATTTATGGGATCTGCCCTCCTAGAAACATGGGTTCATCATACAGATTACTAGTTGATATAGAAAGTCTTGTAGATGTTAAATACAGGACATACAAAAATCATAATTAATCCAAGAGGTTTTGACAGAGCTCCAGGACTTACACAAAGGTATAAGGTGTTCCACTGGTTAATAAACAGGCTGTACATATTAAGAATGCCTACACAACACAGACCATATGATTCAGCCACTCAAGACACAGACTTTGAAGAACACCATGCCTATAGCAGACTTACTAGCTTAGGCAGTGTTACACCAAACTGGTTTGGACCAGAGCTAGTACCCACTTAAGAGCTGAGCTTTCAGAGAAGACTGAGAGAGATTATAAATAAGTGAACACTGAGGTGCATATCCATTTATTTGACTGAAGACTTCTCAGAGAAACATCCAGCTTAAAGGCTTATAGTAAGAATTACCTTTAGCTTCACCAGGGTCTCCAGCAACTAGAGTTTCCACAAACCTAAAACTTATCTGATTAAGGTGCTAGTTTCCATCTTGTTTTTCCTCCCAATTCTTACATAGTAGGCACTACTATACAAACATTTATTACTAACTAAGCATTTTTACTTTAAAATTATAGCAGTGCTGCTATAGGAACAATCACTTGTTTATGGCAGTATTTATTAATTTCATTGCACTTCTACAATTACAGTGGTGTGACAAATTCCTGTTACAGAGTATATTAGGCATAATTAGCTTTATGTGCATAATACTGCAACTATCTAGCGTACTAAAGATTTGTTGTTGCTTTACTAAAGTATAAGAGAAACATTTCTATCCATCTGACAGAGGTACAAAGATTTAATCAATTCATATCTAAAGCAGTTCTCTTCTGAAGAGAAGCCTTCTCAGATTTATTTTGCAAACTGCTTCAGGTCTTCACTCGCCTTAGAGGGAGCTGAGGATATTCAGTATTTTGCATGATCAGGCCTCCAAATGAATATTCACGAAAAGTAATTTGCTCATCAACCAGTTTCTTGGAAATCACAGTAACTGGTCTACAAAGAAGAAACTTTGTAACTGAAATTCCAGTTCAAAGATAAAAACCCAAAAGCAGCACTTAACTTAGAGAAGATGGATTTATTCCCCCGTGAAGGGAAACTACTGTGAAAGTCTGTTCTTCACATTAAAGACAATACAGAACTACAGGAAACATTTAAAATTTCAGCCTGTACACACTAGCACAAGATATTCCAACACAAGAAATATTATGTGTACACAATCTTATAAACCCAATTGAGTTCACATAAATTGCAGTAAGGTTCACTTATCCCTTCCATTGGCATGCTAAAAGGACTATATCAGGTACTCTTTGACAGTATCTTGGCACATTACACTTACATTGGAAATGTAACATCCTGCACTTACACATTGAAAAAAAAAAGCTTTCAAGTGTTTGCTGTTTAATGTATAAAAGAAAATACTTGAAGGAAGCATCCACAAGTTTCCTGAGAAATCATTTCGAATTTCAGAACCCCAAGGAGATGAATTGACTGTTAGATAACAACGTGCCTTCATCAGATGGACTTGGCATTTGTAAACAAGAGGAATTTTCTCAGCTTTTCCTCACAAATATGAATTATTTGCTCTTAGCCAACAGCTGGGGTGATTTAAATACATCCTGCATATATAGTCAAATCACAAGTCACCCACACATCTAACACTGACTGAATTCCAGGAAATTAAAGAAACTGACAAGTACCAGAGAAGATGCAAATCCAAAGACAAAACAGAATCTAACTTTGTAGGTCTAAATGACTAAAGTTTCACATGTCAGTCTGCCTGCTGAAGTGTGAACAAACCCCATAAAACTAGCCACAATTACCAGAGCTGATCTTCAGAACTGGTATCTTGTATAACTGGAAAATATCTATTGTCTTCCAAAGATTTTACAGATTCATCAAGAGAAAACCAAAGGGGAAAAAAAAAAAAGAGAAAATCTAATGTAAAATGTGAGCACACCATACAAGTAAGTTTGAACTACTGAAGTATTTTTTTCCCAGTATTGCAATTTTATACTTAAAAAATATCACTATCAAATACCTCAAAATTATGACAAATTAAAATAATTTAAAATACTGTTAATCACATAGCAGGATGTTGCTTCAAGATAATCCAGAAATAAAATTAACTCTACTGGTTTAAAACTTAGCAGGTATTTGGTATCTCAGTGTCAAACCACATTAACAGTGAAAGCATGGATCTTTCAATGTTTATTATGTTTCATGTATGTGTATGTACTTTTGCAATATGAACTACACTGCTGTTTAATTTTTTAGTCAGACTCTATAAACCAAATTAAGAATGTGTATATATTATTCCAATATATCCCTCAGCAGAAGAAGCTGTACTAAATCCCTATGCTTTGTAACAAGTTTAAAACACACTCTAAAAAAAGCACTGCATTAAGTGTTTTAATACAGCTTTGAAAAAAATCTGACTATGTATTTGTAAGAGCAATCAATCTCATTAAAGTTTACTCAAAAAAAGTTACACTATATAATAACACTTTCAATTTTTGGGTAACAAAGTTATTTTTGGTTTTTTGAAAAAAATGAGGTAATTATCTCAAGTACATGATATTTCCACTGTTGTAGAACTATCATAATTATACTAGTGGTTACTAATTCTCTTGAAAAGCTTTGACTATATGACCAAGCAGACCATAACAGTTTGTGGGTTTTTTTCCTCTTTTAAACACACAGCAGCTGTGGATACAGAGCAAAACTACAGTAAGACAATGTTTAGGCCAATGTTGTTTTTAATGGAGGAAAATAGAAAAGCTTTCATGAAGTTAAAGCAGCAACAAAAGAAAAACTAAAGGAGATCTCAGAGGCATGCCTAAAGAAAAGGTGATAAAAAAATGCAGCAACTAAGATGCCTAATAATGCAGACACCACTCTGAAGTCCTACATGAACATACATTAATACAGTAACATTGTAGCTCCAAACTGAAGCTACATCATCTTGCCTTCAATGAGTTGGATGTCCTAACTTGTACAACACATTTTAAAAAAATATTTTCATTTGAGGAAATGCAACAAGATAAGGTACATACAGAGAATTAAGCAACTATAAAGAGCTAAACCAGTTTGGGAACTACTCATTTTCTATGTCCTACTGCTACCAAGCAGGTGTTTACACTTCAAATTCACCACATAAGATCCTCTAAGACCCACCGTCCTCTCTCCCCACAGTACTCAATCTTTTCATTCCAAAACCAATTAATTTTTTAATCTAAATTTACATTTTTGTAAGCCTTTGTAAAAGCTTTAATCATATAAAAACTAGAGTAGAACTCAATTACTGATTTCAAAGTATGTAACAAGACTATAATAGCAGTTACTTCCAATAAGACTTTGTATAAAACATCCAACATCCCCAAAACTAACATCTAACACTGTACCTCAGAGGACAGATTTTTTTCAGTGTATTCATGTTTGAAAACGTCTTTGTGTATTCATCAGAAAATATTATATTATTCACCCTATTTCCTACAAGACAATTGCAGTTTACACTTCAAATCTGGACTGATCATGAAAGATCCCCCCCACCCGACTCCCATACATACTGCTTAAGAATTTCTTACTTCTCTTGTGTCTCAATAAGGTTATTTTTTTTTTTAAAAAAAAAGGCCTGAGTACATTAACACAATTAATTGCATTAAAAAAATTCTCATACATTACAATTAAAAATACTTACAGCCTCTCCAGTTCTTTTAAATCCTGGAATGCACCTCTCTCAATAGTACTAATCTTGTTCTCCATGAGCTGACTGAAATAGAAAAATTTTGATATGTAAGTTTTAATAGCTCTGAGATAACTTGTTGCATTAACAGTAGTCATTTAAAGCCAATCACATATTCATTAAAACAGTGCAACAGTTATTCCAGAGTGACATCCACTTTAACCTTCCAGACCTCTGTCAGTAACAGTTTACATGGGCTCATATACACAAAAGGGGGAAAAAAAACCCTGGTAGAAGAAATATGAATAGATATTACATTTGCACATTTACTTTAAGAGTCCCAAGTTCCAAAGTTTCACTCATGCATACATGCTGTGTGCACACGTGCACATACATCATTGCTTTTCGGCAAGTTCCAAGGTTCCATCTGAACAGTGTGAAAGTGGTATGAGTCTTGTATGAGATTAAAACACAACTACTGAACCACGGTGTTGGGAAAAACATCAGTGAAAGACTGCACAGAGATTGTAATCATAACAGTAGTTTTGTTTTGTAAAAAAAATCACTACAAAATATTTTGTTTCAGAGAGAAATGGAAAAGGATTTTATATGTCAACTTGTTCAAATTAAATAGCTTTTAACAAATAAGCTAAGTAAATGCCACAATATTTTAAGTTTGATATTAGATTTTCCCACAAAATAACAAAACAGAATTTTAAAAGCTTTATAATGCTTGAAATAAAAGCATTGACAAAAACCCCAAACCATTCCTTCCTCAATTTCCTCTAATTTGCCCATAAAGTGTAGAAAATCAATAATTATCACTTGCAACTTGCTTTTAAAAATCAGTAAAGAACTTCTTTTGTTAATGAATTCCCTTCAGGTTGAGAGTACCCATTTCCAATATGAACTCAGATTTCCTAACCTTAATCTAACATCACTCCAACAGTTATACAACCAATTTTAGCTGCTCTTACTTGTAAGCTACATGCCAAATTAAATCCTCATCTTATAACTATTTAAAGCAATTGCTAACTTATTCCTATCTGTGGAGGATGGGCTGTTGAGTCCACATGCTAGCACAACAGTTAAAAACTAATAACCCACCCAGTGTATCAAATGAAAAACAACTAGTTCAATGTTTTTTATAACAAACTGTAGCATCAGTCCTAAAAGATATCAGTGATAGAAACTGAAAACTTACAGAACACGAAGGTGTCTTAGACCCGCAAAGTCTGTCTTGGTGATTCTTGTGATGTTATTTCCATTAAGATCCCTAAGAAGAATAATTTATAAACAGCAAAATTAAAACATTCAAAAGATACTTTTAAATTGTTATGTTTTCATGGGCACAGAATTTTCAGAAACCAGAAGATGTAAATGAACCCAGCAAACTGTTCTTACTGCTAACACTGTGCTGAGTTCCTGATTTCAGAGTGACTGAACTTGAACGTACTAGTTTATCTTGAACGTACTAGTTTCAAACTTGATAGTAAGAGACTCTTACAAAGTCAATTCTGCCTGCCACTATAAACCTCACATATATCTTTAACAACATAGAAGAATCAAAACCTCTCTGAACATGGCTATAATTGCATTTCAAAAACTAACTAAAGCTACTATGTAGCATATGCTACAGTATTTGTTTGACCGCTACAAAAACTAAGACTGGAATAAAGGCAATTTTCACCATTTTTAAGCAACTTACAGCTTTCTTAGTATTACTACAAGGGCAGAATAGCAAACAGGTTTCAAACAAGCATAAGACTGTTGGAGGATAAGTGATGGGAAACATGATTTTATGAAAACTAAACTCTTCACTTGCTGCATAGAAAACTACACTGACTGTAGAATGCAGAGAGTGTTCAGAAGCAACAGAAAATTGTAGTTAGGCCTTAGCATTTCTGTTCATACTTCAGCACTACTTTTATGGAGATCTATGTCCCTTTTTTGTAACACTCTAAGGTCAAGATATAAAATTCCCTCAATTCTAATCATTACAAATAAAACCAGGCTTCAAAATTCCTCAGGTAAGCCATGAGGAAGTGGTATTACATACCACTACCATAACAATTACAGCTCATTCCCAACTTAAGTTAGGAAAAATAATTTTTTTTTATGCTTATACCACATGCAGCCAAGACATCACCATAAAGAAACGGCACAAGTCGCAGCAGAAACGTGTCCCTGATACTCTTCTTCAGTGAAATTAATCACTTGAGACGTGTGTTCATAAGCCAACATTTAAATGACTTTATTAGAGAATAAGAAATAACGTGCTGACCTCTTCCACTCCTCAGGCGCTTCTGAAAGGCTGCCTGATATGATAAATAAGCGACCACATGCTTGCTTTCTCTCAAGACTAGAAAATACCCTAGCCGGAGGGTACAGGAACGGTTTCAAGAAGCGGATGGGGGTGGAGGGGGGGAAGGGATCACATTTAAGACACAACTTAGTGCCGTCTGAGTGAGAAAGGGGTTAGAACACCAAGACATGCCCTTACTGAAAGGCAGATGTGTGCTTGTGCCAGGGCACAGCCCCGCCGGGCTCCAGCCACACGCCCAGAGTAGCTACGGGTAGCGCGCCTCCGCCCGCCTCCCCGGCACTCGCGGCCGCTGGGGTGGGAGCGGAGGCTGTGCGCCCGCGGAGCTACGCCGCCCCCCGGGGCCTGTCTGCGCCCGCAAAGCGACGCGGCTCGGCTCTTCCCCAGCGCCTCGGGGACAGAAAGCAGCAATAGCGAAGTTAACTGGGAAATGGGAGCAGGCGGGGGCAGAGGCCGCTCCGCCGCCACCGCTTCAGGGCGCCCCCCGGGCCGCCGTGCTACCAGCCCCGCCACCCCCGCTTCCCGCGGCTGAGGGAACCGCGTTCCTCACCGCGGCTTCCCGGCATGAAAGGCAGTGGCTGGGAGCTCTGTTCACCTTTCCCGTGTCTCCGCGCATCGCCGTGAAACGGACACCGCCGGCAGCAGGGAAAGGGAACTGAAGCCCCCGCAAAAGGCGTCGGAACCGCAAACCGGGCCGACTCCAAGGGCCACCTTTGCCCCGCCAGCCGGCAGAAGCCCTGACGGGATCCGGTAGCCGAGGGGTGCTCGCCGCCGCCCCAGCCGGGTTACTTACAGCCTCTCGGTGTTGCGGGGGATATTCCTCGGGACGCCGCGCAGCGCCAGCCCGTGACAGTCCACGGTGCTCCCCGAGCAGGAACACTGCGCCGGGCAAGGCTGCGGCACCACCTCGCCCGCCATCGCCAGCAACAGCCCCAGGGACAGGGTGAGCTTCCCCCAGCCGCACATCATCACCGCCCGCTGCCGCCCGGCCGGGGCCCGCCGGCCTCGGCTCCAGGGAGGCGCGGGGCGCGCCGCCCTCCTCCTCGCCGCGGGGAGAGCTCGGGCAACTTTAAGGGTGCGGAGAAAGCGAAGTCCTTTCTATCCAAAGCCAAGCCAAGAAAACAAGCCCGGCAAAGTGAGGTGGGTGGCACGGATCCTCGGCTGAAGACAACTTCGCTGGGAGGGGGGCCGGCCCGGGCCCTCCCTCGCTAGCCCGTCGGGTTGCGGGGAGAGGTGGCACTTGGGTCTCGGCTCCCTGCAAAGGCGAAGCAAACCCACGGGCTCAGGGTACGGCGAAGTTGGGCTAGCTCCTTATCTTCCTCCTCGCCCCTTTCAAAGGCGTGACTCCCCTCTGAGCCCCCAGCTAGAGGCCGCAGAGCCCCGTACGCCCAAGCGGCGCGCTTGCTTCGCGGCGGCCCGCGCAGCACAGCAGCCGCTCCCACGCGCGTCCCCCGCCGCGGGCCGCTCACAGCCCCACGGGGGGCGGCGGCAGGGCTGACACCGTGCACACACCGCCCTGCCAGAGGCGCCTCAGCAAATCATACCCCTTTCGCAGGCATTCATCAAACTGTCTCATGGAAGGAGGAGGGAGGGGAGAAAAAAAAAAGTCAAACACACAAGATGATGTTGGGCTTGGCTTTCCACCCCCCGCGCCCCCTCCTGCTGTAAGCTCCCAAGCCAAGTTTAGCAGGAAAGGGCTGGTCCTAGAGCACGATAATAATAAGCAGTCGTGAAGTGATTCGTTGCCCTGCTGAAAGGGAGTTCATCCACGACCTCCTCGGTGACAGATCACAGCTATAGATCCTCCTGTGATCCCGGGAGCACGGCGAGACAGACCAGATAACAAGCGATGTGCAGCAAGAGCGAGAGAGGCGGAAGGTGTGTTATTCTACTCCCCGTGGTCTCCCGGATACCGTGGCTTTGCTGCGGCAAAGGCACCTGATGGAAAGGTAGGAACTGCTCAGTCCTTCCAGGTGAGACCAGTTCAGCAGCTCCTGAGGTTACTGCAAGAAAGGGAGCAACTTTCCTCCTCTCCTGGGGCCCACTGAGGCACAGCGCCTCGGGAAGGCTTTGCGCCCCTTTCCCCGATCCCGCCGGTGCACCTGAACTGTCGGTGCTGGTGCCGAAGGGACCGGACCGGCTCTCGG